>VNJM01003378.1:0-385000 GCA_008042475.1 Drosophila kanapiae | reverse complement strand
TCTACAGTTTACATCTCCTTTTTTCTTTTCAAAGAAAAACTAAAGCACAACTAAAAGGGCTAAGCCTAATAAGCCACATTAGCGGAGAGGCCAAAAAGGCGAAGGGCCTAGCAAAAACAATAACACACGCTAATGACTTATTACGTATACGCCGAGGAGTCTCAAGCCTTAACTCGAGTCTGTAGTCTGTAGTCTTGAGCCTTTTTCCCTTTTCCGTCAACTATTTAAAAAGTCATTCAAATTATATGAATACCAAAAGCCAAGCCATAGACAACACACCCAGCGACTGTATGCTCAGCGGCATATTAATGCCAAAACATAATGACAAAATAAATATGCAAAAGTGGTTTTCGTGAAGGAAAACGTGCTCATAATGCTTTATATCTAATCATGCCCCACTCCCCCAACCCCGCCCCGTTTTGTGTGTGGAAGTTGTACAGCGAAATTAGTAGATGGCAAAGCTCAAGGCTCAGGCACTCAACCGAAAGATGTCTGTCTGTCCAAGATGAGGCTGTGGATGGGTTGTGGCGTGGGGAAGGAAGGGAATATGTGTGGGGCATAAAGGGTTTACAAGCCATTAGTTGTTGCCTCTGCACTTTTGAACCCCTTACCGATACTCCCAGCCCAGTAACGACAAAATCGCTTAATGTCTTTTTGCCTGCCTGCTGCTGAATGAGCTGCAAAAAGGGTTTTATTTTTAGAGACACTCTTGTATCTGTCAGGAGTACTTTTAGGGGTATTCGGGGTAATCGGGGTGCTGGGGCTGTTGTGCAAATAATAATCGTCATAATTTTGCTTATTACGCAGGCAAATTGAGTGTAGTTAGTAGTGTCTCTCTTTTCACTCACACACAAAGCACACACAATCGCTGTCTTTTTTTTATTTAAAGGTGGTTAAGGCTTAAGGGCTTAAGGTGTCTAAGGGGAGTGAGGGACCGGGACCAGGGGCTTTGCTCTCTGTTCTGATTTTGCCAATTGAAGTGGTTAAACTCAATGCAACAAGAAGTCTCGCACATCAGCCGATCATCGATCGGTCGAAACCCAACACCAACGAACCACAACGATCGCCTTTTTGTTATGTACCGCACTGTACCACACTGGAGATGATGACGGTCTGCATCCCTAATACCGGAAAGAAGCCCGATCTAGTGTTTGCATTACTGTTCACCTACAGCACTGCTCTGGTTACAATTATGTTACACAGCACTGGTCTCTCTCTCTCTCTGCGCGTTTTACAGCACTACTGCTTACAGGTGAATTATCACAGCTCACGGGAAGGTATGTTAGTGTTAAGGAGTGGCACAGTGTTGCCAGCATCGATTACAGTGATTCGCAGGCGACTTTACAACACTAATCGCTGCCGCGCGAGAGCCACGAGAGAGTCACGAACTACAGCAATGTTTACACCAGATCGATCACAGTTTCGGGTCACAGATCACCGATCGAATCACAGCGGGCCGTCACACATCACACAGAGTCAACTGGGACACAACACTCTCTCTCTTTCTGTTTTATGGCTTACTATGGGAGCACTTACCGCGATTCTGGCTGCTCGGCGAGTAGCTCGGCGCCGGAGGAGCTGTGGGCGTCGTCGTGGATGCCGTCGTCGTCGCTGCTGACTGCGGACTGCTGGCGGCCGCTGTGGTGGTCGGTGGTGTGGCCACCAGTGGCACACCGACAACGCCCTCGCGTGCAATGTCCTGCATTACGGACGCCGCCCGGCTGCCGACGCCCGCCGGCTGCAGGATCGTATACTGCTTGCCATCGGGAGCCAGGGAGCCATCCTTCGGCCGGCCCAGGCCCAGGCCCAAGCTGCCCAAGGGCTGCTGCTGCTGCTTCTCCCCCAGCTGGCTGGCTATGTCGAAGGCCGAGGAGCGCGACGTGGCCTCCAGTCCGAGCTGCTGCTGCTGCTGACTAGCGGAGGCAGCAGCGGCGGCGGCATAGCCATAGTAGGCTAGTCCGGCGGCAGACTCGGCGGGATTGTAGGCGCCGCTGGTGTAATGGGCATGAGCCTGGGCCTGGGCATGGGCATGGGCGGCGGCAGCATAGTTCCGCTTGATGATATCAATGGGCGGCTTGAAGGCGGACGCCGCCTGGGTGTACACACCATTGGCATCCTCCAGCTCCTGGTCCTCAGCTGCAGCCCCGACACCTGCTCCAGCTCCTGCTCCTGCCGACTTCTTGCTGCGCTCCAGCTGGGCATTAGCATTGAGGCGCGCCTGGTCGTTCTCCTTCTGTCTGTGAAAACGTGAGAAGAGCTGTGAGCTGGGACTGCCTGGATCAAGGCCTTGGTGGTCCTCATACTTTTGCTTCTCCTCAAAGAGGTTCTGGAACGGCGGCGGGTTCTCGTCCTGCTCTTGCAGCCGATAGAGATTGCCGCGGGCATCGGGCCAGCTGCCCGAGAGGCTCTTCAGCGCCGCCTGCGTCTCGCGGATGAGGGTCTCGTCGTCCTGGTCCGTTTCCGCGTTGCTGCCGCCCTTGCCCATCACCACCGGATTGGGATTGGGATTGGTGTTGGAATTGGGTATCTGTGCAAGTCCCGGGCTGGAACTCTCTGGACTGTCGGCGATGTGTCCCTGTTTGCGCTTCTTTTGCGGCAAGTTGTTATTGTTGCTCGTATTATTGTTGTTGTTATTGTTGTTATTATTGTTGTTGTTGTTGAGAGCGGCGGTGGTTGTGTCATCGTCGCGACTGCATCGCTTGCGCCTCTTAACCGCCGTCTCATGGTCGTGGATGTTGTTGCCCCCGTTGGCGGCGGCATTGCCGTTGCTGTTGCTGTTGCTCTCGGCGAGGGGCGTGTCCTTGGCAAGGGGCCGCTTAGAGAGCGCCATTTTGGGGCTAATGCCGGTCTAAGCCAGCTTCGCTGCAGGATCGAAATACAAATATACTTTCTGATCTTCGGAGGACAACACAAAAACAATACGAGAGCCATCGCCACCACCATGGATCAGAAATGATATGAATATATATGGATATCCAAAGTCCGAGCTAAGAAGCCTAAACAAAATCGAAACCAACTCCAAGGATATACTTTAGCCCTCTAAAAGGCATCACCTGATATATCATAGTTATTATTTTCTTTAAAAATGTGTGTTTCTACTCGAAATGATTGATGTTTTACAGCCTGTCTAGTATTTGGGGAAATGTGAAACTCAGATTTTGTGCTATTAAATATGTTTACTTATTCTAAAACAAAAAACTCTAAAAATTACTTTAGAATAATTTTGAATACACTTGTATGCATATTGCAAATGAACTTGTCTTTCTATTCTTTAAATACCTGAGAACTGCTTTGATAACTTTTAAACTTTAATTGAGATTAATCATTTCTATAACTTTTATAAAAATAAACAGTGAAAAAGGGTAAGTAACTTCTTAAACTGACACTTGTTTAGTAGAAATGATAGTATTTCCTTAACAAATAATAATTTACAATTGTTTTACTTCATTAACTTGTTATAAGTATAAACATTCTTTTGAAATAGCTAAGCAAAGTTTTTATTATTTTGGTGTGTCAAAGGCTTAATGGTTTGTTGACATCATAAAGTTCTTTGATTTCTGCCAGGGAATCAACTTTTTTATGGGGTTTTTTGTTTGGTTTGTTTATGGCTACATAAACCGTAAGACACAAAAGTACAAAAGTGCCAAAGTTCCCACGCGATAAAACTGCGTTTATTTTTTATTCAATCATTCGATTTAAAACTAAAGCTAAAAACTGTAAAAAAGGAGAGACAAGGTCCCAGGGAACGGGTCCCAATATTGTCTAATATTTCCAGGCGCCCTATTAGTTATTTATATTTAGATATTTAGATAATCCATTTTAGAGACCCCACTGTTTGTCACCTCTTTACCTCAAGTATAGGACTCTTAAGTTGCAATTATATTTTCCTCATTTCCTTCTTAGGTCAATTTGTCAAATTCTCAATGTGATTATTCTTGTTGCATTGAATTTTTCTTATCTTTTGTGTACTACATGTTTTTGCTTAGGTTTTGGGTTTCTTTTCGACGATTGTTATTTGTTTTTCCTCCGTTTTTCTCACTGTTGTTTGTTATTTTTGCTCTGGTTGCTGAGAGAGGTTTGGTTTAATTTTTGCCTGGCTCTGTGGGGACATTGGGGCGGGGGTCTGGGTGAGGATCGGCATGGTATATAGTATATATATACAAATATATGTACATATGGGGGTTTCAGTTCGCTTTCTTTCGAGAGAGATTACTAAATTACAAGAGTCAAATACTTAGATGTGAACTTTACCTATTTGGTGGTCTATCTGTTTCAGTTTCGAGGCTTAAGTTTCGGTTTCGGTTTCGATTTCGATTTTGTTTGGGCTTCTCTCGTATATTTTCTCACTTTTGATCACTTGTTTTATCACTTGGTATTTCTACGATTTTGATAATGATATTAATGGCGGCTGATGGATCCTGCTTGTTGTTTATTTTTAGTATAACTCATATTAGTTAATTCACCAACGTAAAAAAAAATCCAATACAAATTAAAGGGAAGCAAGAACAAAAAAAACAAACAAACTCACTTTGCTTTCCGGTTTACGCAAAAACGCGACGAAAGTTTTTGGGTTTCTAAACTTGGGTTTTGTTTTCTTTTTTGTGGTTTTTGGTTGATAACGGGTCGTATACTTGTTATTGAGCCGCGGCGCACTTGGCACTTTTTTAATGCAATTCTTTGTGACCTTTTGTTTGGTTTTTGCACTGTTTTGTTTTTCTTTTCTTTTGGTTTGCTTTTAGTTTGGCCGCGACGCGGTCTCTCCTTCTCTCTAAAAAGTTGTTTGCGTGTCTTTGGTAAGCTTTTTTTTTCTCAGTTATGTCCTTCCGTTGTCCGGTTTGGGTTTGTGCTTTCTGTTACGGTTTCTGGCACGGGCACGGGCACTGGCACTGGCACTGGCATTGGTTCTGGCACTGCTTCCTGGGCACTGGGTACTCTGGGCTCTGTGTGTGTGGGATCTCTCACTGAGTGGCGTCGCAGAGCGAGGCGGCGGTAAAGTCCGGACGTCCAAAACCCGACTGTTCGATGCGTTTGGGGTAATAAAATTTTACATCGTCGCCGTCGCTGCTGCTGCGCTGGCTGCGCGGCCAGCGTCGCTGCCTGCTCGACGTGGGCAACGGTAAATGCCGAGCGCCGAGCCCCCAGTCCTTCGGAGTCCCGGACTTCGGCCCGCGAGCCGAGCTTCAGAAGCGAGCTAAGCTTGAGCTTCGTTTCTGTTTCGTTTCGATTCGTTTCTGTTTCGCAATGCCTCGCGCGTTCCGTTGCGTTCGACTCGTTTCAGCTCGTCTCGGTTCGGTTCGGCAGGGGGAGGGGTGTTCCTTTCTAACCTGTTCCGTCCGACTTTTCGTTGTTTTCCTTTCTTCTCGGTTTTTTTCCAGCCAGCTTACGCCTTTTTCCGACGACTTTCCTGCTTTCCAGGCGGAACGTGCGTGTCTCTACCTGGTCTAAGTTCGCTGCCAACTGACAGTTTTCCAAAGTTGTGTGTGCTGTCGAACTTTCGAATGCACCCGAAAAAATTGACGACGACGACGACGGCGACGGCAACGGAGACGCTGGCGCTGACTGCGCCATCGACGTCGCTGCTGTTGCTGCCCATTTTTCGGAGTTATTGCTCGCCCGCTCGCTCGCTCTCGCTCTCGCTGTATGCACCTGTCTCGCTCTGTCGCACTCCCACCCGGCTGTAGGACAGTATTACAGTTATGTTCGGCGATTCGGCGCACTGAAGGTCACATCATCCTCGCTGCCCCCGTCCTGCCACGAGGTCAACAGTTAGTCCGAAAAGAGGAAAACAGGACGAAGAAGACAACAAAGGGCGGCATTCCTTCATTTTGCGCTGTCGAATTCGGAGATTCACAGGAATTTTTGGGCGACGCCGACAGAGGCAGCAGCAGCGGCGACGGCAGCGAAGGATTCAAGTGATTTTCGTGATTTTCCTACCGCAGTCCGTCGTCCTCCAACGTCCAGCGTCCCGCGAAGATCGCGAAATGGCAGGAGATCCAGCTAATCGGAAGAATTTACCTGGAAAAACCAGATGAAAAGACAGCAGCAAACAAGGACACCTTTAACACCTGGCGCCAAACTAAAATAAAGAGAAAAGAACGCAATGAGAGAATAAATCATGAACATAAGAATTCGAAAAAATAAAGAAAAACTATTAGATGCATAGGAAAATATATAAATAATATCAAGAACAAAAAAAAGTCTTAAGAAATGGGAAGATCAACAACTAGAAGAACAAAAGGAAAACTTAAAAAAATGGACACCATCTATAATAAAGCTTTAAAAAACAAATACAAATTGCTAAAAAAAAACACAAGAAAGCTAAAAAGAAGATAAAACCCCATTTGACGCATTAAAGTCGCTGATTCAAAGTGCATCCAGCTGTCCAAGATTCCAGATTCCCGGCACAATCACCGGATCACCTGGATCACCTGAAGGCACATCTGGAAAGCGGGATTTCCCCAGTCCACAGCTGTGTGTGCACTAATGCCTTTTGTTTTCCTTCTTTTTTTTCGTGGTTTAGTGATTAGGATGCTCGATATTTTGAAGAGGCAATTAGCCAACTGATAAACCGCAAAACAAAGAACAAGGTTTCCAGCTATAACTAATTTAATAGTTTCGAGACGGTTCATTATTTTAATGAAGAATAATTACTAGAAAAGGTTTCAGCAAAAATTTAATTTATAAAACAATATATTTACCCACCGTGAACTGTTAACATTTAACTTTTAAATACATTTATAATACATAAAATATATTTCCAGCAACTAAATGGAAAATGAGTAGTTTTGGAATGAGCTTAATTTCCTTTCGATTTATAAGGATGCTATTGAGATTGATGAGGTAGCAAAAAGGAAAAGCAAGAAAAGGATAAGTACACCCCTATGCACACACGGGTCCTTTGAACTAGTGTTCCCATGGAGAGGGCTGGGCTGCTCCTTGTGTGCACTGGGCCGTAATTAAAATAATTAAATGTGGAAAAAAGTAATCACAAGATTGAAAAGTAATTTACACATGTAAGCAAACACCACGCACACAGCTTAAACAAATACGCGCGCACACAAACAGGGCCCGCAGGATATGCAGGATATACAACGCGGCTGGCAGAAGAAGAGCCCAGCCCGAAGACGGCCTCTGAGAAAGCTACCAAGAAAAAGAACCAGGAACCGGGAAAAGAAAACCAGCTGAAGATGCGAAAGGCAAGAAAAAAAAGAAAAACGAGAGAAAAAGAAAAGGAAACACCCGCCAGAAATTGCCAAGGCAAATGGTAAAGTCAACATGACGAGGACGAGGATAAGGATGAGCATCCAGCAGCCAGCATCCTGGCTGCAAATCAGGCGGGATCAGGCGAGAAAGAAGGGGTTAAGTGCGGGGGATTAGCATCAGCTACCCACAGAACGCAAATGATTTCTCTTATTTCCAAGCGGTCGCGGTTTGCCCGCGGAGTGGGGTTGTTCCTCGCCAGGATTGGGATGGGAGTGGCGAGGGGGAGAGAGCTCTACTAGGTTCTCGCACCCCCCCTGGGCATCAGTCAAAAACTGTCTTGTCTCTACACTCCAAAATATAAGTCTCAAAAGTAGTTTGTTTCTTAAAGTAATAAGTTATTTTAATTAATTTTTGTTGTATGATCGGCTTCCCTAAGTTTAGTTTATAAATATAACCTCTATAAACATACACCTCTATTAATATTTAATAATATTAAAACAAAACAAACAACTCCAAATATTACTTATATATTGAAATGCAATAAGGTTTTGAATCTTAAACAAGAGCTTTATACGTTCGAATTGTGATATATTTATGTATTTGAGTAGCAATTAGAGAATTAAATCTTTAAAGAAACTTTGTGCCTTTGGTCTCAGTTTTATTTCGCAGTTTTTCTCCCTGTAGTTTCCTCTTATCCTTCCAAGTTCCCAGGATGTGCCGAAGGGGTAAGAAAATAAGTACATTTTAAGGGGGCGGCGTAGGCGGAAAGACGGAAGGCCGCGGCTCAGCGGCCACAGACGTTGGCGCAAATCTAAGGACAACAAAAATTAAGTGGCAACAAGAAAATAAGTCACTTTTTCAGCCTGGCCTAGACAAAAACGGGGGAGGCGGCGCGTTAAAGGGGGGCTGGCGAGTGGGCGTGGTCGCGGCCGAGGTCCTGGTCGTGGTCGTGGTCCCTGGGCCAAGGCAACGAAATGATTGACAGTGCATAATTAAATTAATTGAGTAATCCACGGGCTGGGTGGTGCGGCGGCCCGGCATGGCGGCAAAGGGTTAAATTCCCACTGCACACACAAATGTGCCGCCGATGCGGTTTTAGCCAAAAGACAGAAAGAAAGACCCCCTGCCCATCTCCATCGAATTTCCCAGCTTTCTTCTTTCGACGAACACGAAAAATTCATTTCGTTCTAGTGGTGGCCTTGGCCCAAGAAGAAGATCCTGATGGGAAAATCGTGTCCGCGATGGGCATACTTATTTTTAAGCATGGAGCAGTTAACAGAAAAGCCTGTCGGATAATGTATCAAAAAGCGCGTGAAATTTCCATTAAATTGAACTTTACAAAAATTGATTAAGTTGTGGCTTTAAAATTAAATTTAAAAAAATGGTCAGCTTTTCCCAGTTATAAATAATTTCTTCTGCCTGTTTTTCAAGCCTTTGAACATATATTTATGTCAAAGTTGTCTTTCAGTCATGCCTTCTTTTCAGCTGTGGAAATAATTTAATTGGATTGAAGGCACCGAGTCCTTTGTAGGGCCAGTAATAACTGTGGCTTATAAATAAACTAGTCGTAGTCCAAAATAAGTTTAGTTCGCATTATTTGGCAAGCAGTGCTTCATGGAAAGTAATTCCTTATATTTTTTATATATAGCTGGTAGAGTTTCCCTCGAAATATCTCACCTCTAGTGGCGGAATTTTCCCAGAGCCCTCTCTGGGCGTCTGCATAATGAGAAACCGCGTCGCGAAATGAGTAAAAACCGAAATTGAAAGAAATAAGCCGGAATGCTATGTGGCATGCCCCATCCTCAAGCCTAACCCCTTCTTCCTCTGCCTGTCGCACACTCTTCTGCTGCTCCTGCTGGGGGTTAAGGCGTATGTAGCCACGGCTTGTGGTTTCCTCTCGATGTGAGCCTTTGTCTTGGCGCGTTATCCAGTTAGCCAGGAGTCCTGCGCAGCCAGAAAAGTCTCTGGAGGCAGCTGTGTGCTCCTTTGTCTCGGTCGCTTTATTAAAATTAGTAAAAAAAATGGGAGGAAAAGGGGAAAGGAGCGAGCACAGCCTCCACTCATCCACCGCGGCCAGTGACAAGTGCCACAATGGGAGCCGAAGGAAGCTGATGCCGCGGGCAATTGTTTACGAGTATATCGCAAATTAAGTAGGGCTTAAATTTTACAAGCATTTCGCCTTTAAGAGTTAAGTGCTTTCTCTGTTTTCACCCCCTTTTGTGTACCCCCTCGCTCCGAGCACGGATTTTGATTGCCAGCAATTCGCCTTGGCATCCGTCTTTGACACTCAACACTCTGCGTTGACATTCCTTCCTAGTTCGGGGATTCCTATTCCTGTTCCTGCTCCCCCATCCCTCCTAGGGATCTGATATATAAGTCCTTAGCCCTGTGAGCCAGTGAGTATTTGGCGGGGTTACTTCGGGAGTGCTCTGTCGCGGAAAGGGTTGGGCAATCGCGGAAAAAACTACGAGTTATCGGGTGTGAGATGTCCTTCATTTAGCCGAAGCATTTACGGGGTTAATCAGCGCGGAAACTCTGGGAATAAACTAATTTTGTTCAACAAAATAAATTCATTCTTCTATTTCCCATTAATAGTTAGACTAGTCCTGGCTTTGCTCATATTTATATCTCATTCACTTCCTTAATTAAGCCAAATTATTAAATAAAATATTTAAGTGCAACATCAATTATTAAGCCTCAGAGTCTGAGGCTTCATCAACTCCTTGATTATTAGCATTCAATTGAAATATATGTATTTTTCTGGCTCCATAAAGAGTGCCTCTAAAATGGGAATCGAATTCAATTTTTGGGCCTAATGAAGTTGCTGGAAGTGGCAAGGAAGGGTGCAGGATGAAGGAGCAAGGAAGCAAAGAAGCAAAGGGATGGGCGGTTCCTGAATACGCCGCTTGATTCGTGGTTAATAATATTTGCGGCTTGTGGCCACTGCCATTGCAACCGCAGTGGTTTTGGATTTCGGTGAATGTAAGGAAAAGGACCTACCCATCACATCCCAGAAGCCGCCTTTCAACTCCTTGCTGTCCTCGGGCACAGGGAGAGCCCGGAGTCTAAAGTCTGGAGTCTTTTTAATATTCAGTTGACGCTGCTGCTGCTGCTGCTGCTGCCTTGACTGCGGTGGTCCCTGGATTTCCCTCGCCTCTTCCTGGTCCTCGCTGACTCTGTAATTACGCGTATAGGATGATGATTAACGCTCACGCAGCAGACGGCAGGCGGCAGGATAATGGGGGCTCCGAGCAACTTGATTTTGCATTAACTGAAGCAAAGCTAATGAGTCTCTCTCTGCATGTGAATCCGCATCCGAATCCGAGTCCGCAACCAAAGGATTTTTGTGTATTTTCTTAGCAATTAGTTTGTCCTCGCCGCCAAAGGTGCACTCAGAGAAAAAGAAAGGCCCATTGGGGTTTCAGAGGAAGGCAAAAAGAAGCGAAGAAAGGCACGTATTACGGTGCATTTCGTGAGGTTGAGCCTATGTTGAGGCTTCGTTAACCTTAACTTTGCAAACATGTAATGCAAATGTAAATTGGCATCGTTCTTTTTCAAGGTGTAGCCAGAATCTGACTGAGTTATGAAATTAGCAAACGGATTTTTATGGAAATGAAAGCGGAAAGTTGTCGGTACATAAACACTGAGATTCCATAGGCCATAGCCAGTCGTCCTGCGAGTAGAGGCGAGTGAGTCCTGCGAGACTTTTTCAAGGACACCGTCTGTTTGGCATTTGCAATGTAGTTAAAGCCTTTTGCCGCTGCCACTGCTGCCGAAAAACTTTGGCAGAGAACACACCCCCGCCCCGCCCCGCCCCGTCGCTTCGCACTCGCTTTCATTTCCTTGGGCCGCTTTTCCGCTGGCTTTTCCTCGACGCGTCTCAGCTCGACTTTTCTTCCTTGGCGGCGTTTTAATCAGGCAAAGTGTGAAAGTACGACAGAGGCTAGAGAGAGAGGCGGCGGCCAAAAGTTTTGTGCTTTATACATATTTTTAATATGCCAACCAGGAGCGCCGGGAGTTGAGTTGAGTTTTGGAATTGTGTCTGCATCTGTGTCTGGGAAGTCGACGCAACTTTCTGGTCCTGCTTCGATTCAAGGTTCCCCCCCTGTTTCCCCATCTCATAAACCCTATCCCCTCCTCCTCACCCCTTTTTTTTGTTCCTCTTTAATTAGTCCTGGATGCGGGACCGCTTAAAGCCTTCCCTTTTTCCAGCTCCTTCGAACGTCGGTTAATTGCAAATTTACAAGCTGCTGGCAACACCTACGCGATTAGGAAATACTATATTGTATATAAGTATAGAGAAGGGAGAAGGTTCAACCCCTTGCCCCCGGTGGCGTCATAATCGCTGGCGTTAATTGCCACGCAACTATGGCGGAGTCGTCCTTCCATCGAGTGCTCACATTTGCCAGGATCTCAATTGCTTTTCAATGCGATACAAAAGAGCTGCCAGGAGTGTCTGTGGCGGCACTTTGCGAAAATCTCTGCGCTTGCAAAGCAATTGTAATATTGATCAATGTACTTACATAATTATAGAAAATAAGTATCAAGGCGATAAACGTAGAATAATATGTCACAGATGTACTGCGATTACCTATTACTAATTACTAATTAAGACATATCTTTCTTGGGCGTTGATGCACTACGGTCAGTACACTCAAGTGGACCTTGCAACACCAAGCACGTGCTTGTTAGGGTTAGGTAATAGTATCCGCGAAGGAGAAAGTATAGGTAAAGATCTACGTTTGAGGTTATTGGGTACATATCATTATAATTAGCACATAAAACTCTAAAGAGTTCATGCTCTATCTTACACAAATAACAAAAATCTGAGTCTTTTACAGCTACATTGTTGGAGTTTCTTCCCCATCTTTTTTGCAAGTGCACTGCGTATTCATATCTGCATCTAACACACATCATGCGAGGTTGTACGGGGACTAACTGTATCTATGTACTTTTAATTGCCGGCAATTAAAACTTAAATACACCTCGAGTCGAGAGCGAAAGGGGGTGAAGGTAGGGCAGGCCACTGTTGATGTTTTCGGTATTTCTGGTGCGTGTTGTAGCTACATTTAGTGCGGTTAAGTCACCAAGGTGCTAAGTGCTCGCCAGGATACGCAGTGGTAGGAGCCCCGAATAACAAGAAAATTGCGTGGCAAGAGCAAATACAATACGCACTTAAGCGATTTCGGGGTGATTGAAAAGCGATAAGCTGCACTTAAAGGGACGGGGTCCTCGGACAACCGCAAGCAGTTCCCACCAAAATATTCTGGAAATTGTCCTGCTTTCCACCGAAGAATATAGGAGAAGGAATCGCGGTTGTCAGCCACAACACACTCATAAAAGTTAAACTGCCATTAATAAGTGGAAGAGAGGAAGGGGAGATCAGAGCAGGGAGAATAAGTGAGGCGGGACAGGGACAGAGCGAAAGTCCTTGCTGTGCCTCACGCTAATTAAATTCAATTAAACGACAATCAAACAATGTCAAGCGGAAGTCAAAAAAAAGTTCAGCGATTACAAAAAAAAAATACAACAAAAAATGGGAGAGAAAAAATGAAAATGAAAATAAGAACGAAACAAACTCAACCTGTCCATCGCAGAGCACACCCCTGCACCTTCCCCCCAAGGCACACATTTCCACGCCCACGCAATGCATGAAAATCGTGGAAATTGTGAAATGTGAAAGCTGTAGCATAACATTGAAGTAATTATTTTTATTTCTCCAATGTTAATATCATTTCCTTCCGAAATGGGGTATATGGCCAGGGGCAAGTATCTTGTTTTCATTAAAAATTTTTCTAGGTTTCTATTTGAATAAAGTTCGTTTTTGTTGATGAGTAAAATATTTCCATTTGATCTTGAAGTTTCTTGGTGGCAAGATTCGATTCGTTCTCGATTCGAAGTCAATTTAAACAGAGCCCCAAAGTAACTTCAAAGACAGTCCTTTGTTACGTATTTTTAGACAAATTTTTAAGGGATTTAAAATCCACAATATTATCACCCAAAAAGCGATCCCATATTTTTGAAGAGCTCAATTTATTCGACTTTTGGCCTTGCCATCCCTAATTTTTTTCGTTTTCATTTTGACTGACGACTTTTGCTTTTCGGCAACACAATTGACACGCGATACGACGGCCCTTGCCCGTGTAAGCCGCCCCCGGTTTCATTCTGTTTCGTTTCGTTTTTGTTTTAATTTTATTTTTATTTTTATTCGGTGCCGCCGATGTTTGCGTGACTCGTCGTTTGAAATGTTAATGATGATGATGGGGAGCCGTGGGGGCGGCAGTGGACTGGCCAGTTCTCCTTCCTCGCCAGCTGGTCCTGGCTTCAACCTGTTGACAGCTCTTGGACCAAGTTAAGCGAGCGTGTCACATGTCCAGGCGCTGGGGGTTGGGTGAAAAGGGGCTGGGGCAGAGGCAGAGGTAGCTCAAGCTTAACCCTTTCAGCGCGCATTTCATTAACGCTTCTCCGGCAGCTGTGCTGGCCACATCCCTTTACCTTTTTGGGTCTCCTTTCGTCCTGTTTGGGGCTATTTTGGTTTTTATTAGTGCTCATTTCGCATGCAGCTGGAGTGGAGAGTCGGGCGTCGGGCATATATTTTTTAATGCGTCGGTTTACTTGCTGATGAAGTGAATCAAATTGAGCGGGGGCATCAGGGGTTAAGACCCTAACTGGGCTGTGTAATTGCATTTTTATTACTTGGCCCCGGCCCAGAGCCTTTCCAACTTCCATCTCGGGTTCCGAGTTACTCGTCTCATCTAAACTTGAGGCCGAGACCGAGACCGCGACCGCGACAGTTTGTTAAGTGGAAACGGGGTAAAAAAAGCAGGGAAACGGAGGGAAAAGTGTTAAAATAAGGGAGAAAAACAACTCGAAAGGGTTGCAGTGGCAGCGGCAGTGGCAGCGGCAAAAATTCATCATCAAAGGTGTAAAAACTTTTAATATGTTTAATTTTCCACCTATTCTTATCAGACCATCCGAGAACGGAAGGAGTATTTTGATAATGGAGAGCAACGGCTATGCTGGACTATTCGACAGGGACTATTCTTTTACAAAGGAGTAATTTTCCGAAACTATTTCATAGATAGATGGAACATTCTCCCTTAGATAAGGACATATCATGAAGATCTTTGAAGATCTTTGACTTAGAAACCCTTAACTGTTTCAAGACACTGTTTCCTCATAAGTATCCCTATTCAGCCTTCCTTGTATTTATATTCCTTTGAGTTGAAGTTTTAAATGGATATTTATGCAGTCGATCAGGAGTGCAACTTCCCATGTATATTTTTTCAAGCTCCCAGAGTCCAGTTCATTTTGAGGAGGACCCCTTTCGATGGCCAGGGGCGCCGAGACCACAGCCACCGAGGAAAATGAAGGGGGAATGGTGGCTTGGCTGGGATTTAGCTGCGGCTCCTGCTGGCCATAAAAGCCGCCTCGAAGACGGCGCGCGCTCAGGGTCTTTGGCACTTTTGAATAATTTTAACCCAAATAAAAAATGATGTGAATTCCTAATTAGGCACAAAACAGCAGCGTGGACCCACAAGGAAATCAGCGTCGTTTGTTCGCCAGCCAGCCAGTCCTTGGTCCTGGGAGCTGGCGTTATGATGATGGCTAAATGCCAGGACTGACTGTCACGGCCACGTGGGAATTGAGCAAACGCTCCAGAATCCAGCTCCTGGACTCGAACTCGGACCACGCCTGACTAGTTAAAATGCAAGGATTTCCTTGCTTTGCTTTGCTTGGCTTTGCCTTTTGCCAGCAACCCCGACTTTCCTTTTCTTTTTTTCCTTTCAGGACAAACCCCGCAGCGCCGCATTGACAAATTGATATTTGCATTTAAATTGAAAATTTACATTTGTGCCAACGATGACGATGATCGAGGGTCCTGGGTCCTGGGTCCAGGGTCCTGGGCCTGCACTGCAATCGCCTTGTGGTCACAGTGGTGTAATTCACATTAAATACCGCATTTTTCTTATTTCTGCCCCATTTCCATATCCTTCGGCCTCGGCCTCAGCCTCAGCCTCAGCCTCGGCTTCGGCATCGACGTCACTTCATTCGCTTGACATTCGACATTAATACCACACCCCTGGACCTCCTCGCCCCACCGAAAAATATAAAAATAAAACCAAAAAAGCGAAGGCACAATTTGCATTATGAAATAACATTTCTTTTCTTTCATTGCCAGGACCCAAAGCACTCCTTAGATTGGGCCCCAAAGCAGCTGCTCCAGAGCCAATCTGTGTTTATTACTTCATGCTTTCCCCTCGTCCTCCTGTCCCGGCGAAGGGAGGGCAACATAGGTAACATAAAAAACACAAAATATATACATTTCTATATATCTCTATCCTTGGCGAAGGAGCAATCAATCAAAGGTCGCTGCACATGCACTGGGAAAGGGTCAGAATTCAATCAGCGATTCACCTCTAAGGGTTGGATATATTTCTGAAGGTGTTTCCATATCTTTATTCCCTTAAATTTTGCATAAATAAGTAACTAAGATTACAACCTTAAATTCAAGCTGTTACTTTCTATAAACTAACTTATTTCGTAAGCTATAGTTTTGAGTTATTCCCGTGGATTTTCGATACTTGTACTAAGATTTCCCCCGACCAATTCACCCATAAATATCCATAAGAACCCTGACAGATTTCTGGGACGGGGAATTCCCCTGTATTTTTCGGAACCTGATGCTTTAGAGTATCGAAAGTGTCTGCTATGCACAGTCCCAAGAAACCCGCAACATATTCATAAATTTTACAGTTTGTTTAAACAAATTTCGCTGGCTGTCCGATATTATTTATTTGCCTAAGTGGCAGCAGGCAAGGCTACCGGAGTCGCTTGATTGGACGGGGAGTGGGTTGAGTGTGGGTTCGGGTTCGGGTTCTGGGACGGAGAGGCTGGCAAAAGGGTTGCCAAACAATGCCTCATGTGCGGGTGCCAATATTGGGACTCCATGTGGGTGGCTTCGAGACGGGGATGTGGTCTCCGCCTGCGGGTCACGGCATTCGGTAATGGTGATAAAATATGCTCAAATTTGCCAAATATGAAAAGGTATCGGCAGGCACACAGAGCCGGGGACGGGCCTGCCCGCAGGCCAAGGGTCGTTCGGTCTGGGGTTCGTTCTCGGACAATCTGAATATGGAAACGGAATCTGAATCTGAATCTGATTCAGAGTCCGCAGCCCGAATCAAGTGGCGCAAGAAAGCGTGCGGACCCCCCGTTGGACCCGCCGCCTCTGGTCCAAATCTCTGCGAAATGAAAATAAATGCGTTCGCTAAAACGAAGCGATTGATTTTAACCTCTGTGGGTGGCGGAGGGTTCGTATACCCGGCACTGGCGGGGTATGTTTCCCATAAATTATAATCATTATAGAACAAAATTAATTCATATTGTTGTATAACTGTAGCAATTATGCCTTTTTTGTTTTTCATGTGCGGATTGTTAATAAAAGCCAAAAATAAGGAGGTTTTCCAGCATTTATAATGATTAATATAGGATATATATAATAAAGGCTAATGGGATAATTAATATATGATCTTTAAGCCAAATACTAATTAGTTTTTGGAGCATTTATTAATATCAATATAAGAGAGATGCAAATGATTAATTTATATACTCGGATTCCCCATTAAAATTATGCTTAGTTCTCAATAAAATAATATTGGTATAATATTTTATTTCATGTGATCTATTTAAGTTCAGCGTTAAAAGACCTAGAAGCTCGGGGTATTCCCTGGTCGACACTATATATACTTTTTTTTGTATTTCTATCAGCCTTTTGTCTAGAAAGAACCTTTCGCTGCAGTTGCCAAGCGGGCTTTTTTTTTATTCATACGCGTCCACAAAGAGGCAAAAATGTTTTGTGAAAAAAATATGAGAGGACATTGGAAATGGAATATATATATTTATATATATCTTAAGCCCGGCAGGAGCAGGAAAGCCCTCGTCAGTCGCCTCCGTCCACTGGCTGGTCATTCATGTGTGTCAAAATGGCAAACTGAATTTGTATTCAAACATTCAAATGTTCAAATGTTCAAATGTTCAAATGTGGAAATGTTGGCAATGCTCCTTCGCCGACGTCGCACATGCGTTAATATTTCCGGCCGTAATGTCGGCCGGTCATAAAAAACGAAAAAAAAGCGGATTCCGAATAATAGAAGGAAAGAAAAAAATTTGCACTGCGGGAAATTAAATTTGTTCCGTAATAAAAATGAATTTTTTCTAGGGAAGGGCTGCCGCGGAATAATAAAATAAGTATTACAAATATTATGACTTTAATAACAAATTGTCTTTCGTGCTTTTTCAAACGTAAATCTCATTTTGAATACTTATTTAAATCTTCAGAATATATTTTATTTATTCCTCTGTTTTCTATAGTTTTAATCTGGAGTTCATAGCTTTGGCTTGTTTTTCTCAGTGTGAACACACATACCAAAATTTGTGACATTGCCAAATTGTCACGCATTGAATTATTTTGTTTGGTTTGCGACCGAAAAAAAAACAACATCATGTATGGATAAAAAAATGAAAAATAAAATTTGCATTTTATTCAATTTCAGCAACATCCGCCTGGGCCTTCGTCACTCGATCGCCACTCGCATTGTTCCCGGTTATTTACGAGTTTGTTAAGTGCGCCACCACCACCTCCGCCCCCACGAATCCCTTCATATCCCCTTAGACAACCCTTGACCCTATTCGCAACCAATGAACCAGCAATCCATGACCGGACATGGCTGTACTAGCCATAACGGAGCTATAGACACAAGCCGGAAAATCGCAGTACTAAATCTGTACTGGAACTATGCAAAGAGTTAGGAGATATTCCAAAAATAATTACGATAGTAAAGGAACTGATTCTAAGAATATAACGCCTACAATAAAGCAGCTCCTTACTAAAACTTAAGGGACCATAAAAGAGATACTATTATTACTATATATTTATATTATAAATACAAATATTACTTGACATTGCAGCTTGGCGATAGAGACAACTTTACCAGCTTAACTTCGCGAAAAGAGAAGACTTGGAATCAATTGAATCTTCCTCGTTTCGCCATCCCGTTGATTTTCCAAGCCAGTTGGCTTTGGGCCTTTAGTAATTATTTCATTAGGATTTCCAGGCAGTCCGATTTAATTGGATTTTCAAAGGGAGACTCAAACCCAAAGGGCTGAAGGTGCTCCTGCTGCTGCTGCTGCTATGTGGCGTGTCCTGATCGACCTTGTTGCATGCCAATATTAATAACGACGAATGGCAATAAAGCCTATTAGAGCCGGCACACATTCGGGCCATTAATGAAATACATTGATTTCTGTGTCGCCCCGTAAAAACTGAGCCTGTTCTCGGGGGTAAAATAATAATAATAATAATGCCAGGCGAGGCAAGCGGAAAGGGTTTAATTCGGAGGCATACTTTCTGTGTCCCCATCAAGCCATTTTCGGCAATCGCTCGACGCTCGGTGACATGTTCATGTCCTGTTCATGTTCTCCCGCTCCTGGGCTCCCGTGTGTCCCCTGTCTATGTCCTGGCCTTGCGTGTTGTCACGTTATAAAAACCAAAACGATCCCCTGGCCCCGTCTCCAATCCGTTTTGTTGGTTCCGCTCGTTACCAGAAGCGCCAACTCAGCACGAAATGACTGCGACGACTCTGCTCCCTCCCCAGGGTTCAAAGGGGTTCTGGGTGAGGACAATAACGTCAACGGGTTTGCACAGCAAAAAAACATTACAAACTTTGCAATATAAAAAGGAAGTCACTTAAGAGCAGATTTCATTGGAGCTCTGATTATAAAAGAAAATATAGTCCAGATAAATCCCCGTGAACTTTAAAAACCATTCAAAAGTATGCGTTGAAGTCTTGAATCTCAGAAAATCATAAATTGACCATGAAGATTGGACTGTTTAATATCTTGTGCCATAATTTTAGACAGCTTTTAAATAGTTTTCCAATACTGATCATGCTAGGAACATATAACTCTTTATTTAAACAAATACTTTATCCCAAGATCCAACCTACAGAAACAACTGGAAATATACACATTTTAGGCGCTTATTTTTGTTTCCTGTGTGCCGCCGATCCTGAATAAGAAGTGTTTTGGGTTGGGTAGTTATTTACCCCGCTTCCTCCACCTCCACTTCCTCCTACTTCTTCTCCCCCTCCTCCGCTGGCAGGTTATTAATAAATCCTTAACCCTTTCTCTCTATGTTCGAGTTGCTGGCTGAGTTTGTGCACTGTTGCCAGTGTTAGGGGCGTGCGTGCCGGGGCTTCCTGTTGCGGAAACGGAAACGCAATGCCGACAGGGCTACACATACGAGTATAATCGATTAATTCGATATTAGATTGAATTTATGAGCAGCCCCGGCCGGCCATTGCACCTGCAGTGCCTCCGCCTGTGTCTGCAAGAACTTGCTGCCAGGGCCGCCGAAAAGTTAAAGGAACTTTAAGTTTTAGGAACCCAAACACATTCAGACACTGGCTGCGAAAAAGAGAAATTAAAGAAAAGTCGCGAGCGACAAAAGTTTCACCAGAAAACCCAAAAATGTGCTCCGAGACGAGGCGCCGAGAGCGGAGGAGAACGAACGAACTTTCGCCTTGGCCAACACACAACTTTTGAGGCCATAATTGAAAATTTGGCGCCCAAAACTTGGTCTCGACTTTAAATACTTACGAAAAGGGGCAAAAGCCTGGGAATAAAGAGCGGCTTTAAGGAGTCCGCGCTGTTGGCTCTGCGGTTTATCCTGCCTGGGTTTGGGGTCATTAATTAATAGGGAAGAAATATCAATGATGATGGCCACCGCCGACTGCAGGCGATTGCAGGTGCCATTGCTCCAGCTTTTTCCTCCTTTTTATGCATTCCTTTTTTTTAAATATACTTTTTTCTGGGGTTGAGTGCATTTGGTGTGTGTGCTTGATGGATTGCAAGGAAAAAAAGAAGGTATTTTATGTAACCGATGAACGAGAGACCGAAACGGAGACCGAGAGAAAGAGAGCTCCTTATGTACGGTGGGTGAACCCCCGGTGCCGTGGTGGCCATCGCAGGCGTGGCAATCGCTCCTCATAGGCGCAAGCGTTGGATCTCCCGGCGCCGGCATAAAGGGGCTGCCTCCCAATGGAAAAGCGGAAAAGCGGTGAAAGCGCCAAAGGAGGCGTCGCCAAAATGGGCTTGAGTCCTTGACTGTGTCGGGGAAAATGCGGCGCAGGCGCAAAGCGAGGACGAGGAGGAGCAGGCTCCCCATTCCCCATTCCGCGCCTGCCGAAGGGTAGTAGTCCGAAATTCGTGCAACTGTTCTACTTAAAATGCCAGGCTTTCGGAGAATCCCGCTCAGTGGCAGACGGAACGTGCTGGCCAGATGTCTGAGAGCTGCGGCTGCCCGTCTTCCTTATTTTTTCCCAACCACCTTTCAAGGAAAAATAACGAAGCGAAATGAAACCGAAACCGAACCCGAAAAGTAAACAAGAACGTAACAACTGCCAGAGTAATTTCTTCGCCGAGACGACGAACAAGGGGATGAATAATTAGATTTCTCAGTCCGAGTCGGGGGAGTCCCTGGTTCTCGGCCTAATTTCATTGTTTTTACAGTCAGTTTTGAATGATTCCTGGCTCGTCCCCCTCACCTAGCCCAAAATGGGACGTCAAATGAAATGAACAATTTGCCTGAATTTCTTTTTACCATTTCCCCATGTTTTTCTTCATTTTCTTTGTATTTTTCTTGGTTTCTTTTTTTTTGGTTGGCTTTTTCTGCTTGTGTTTCTTATTAAGTTGAGCGACAGTTGTTTTTATTATTTTTATTGCCCCAGCCAAAGGCAAATCAAAACTGACTAATGGCATGCGAAAAACAATAAAAACCCTAAATGAAATAATGAGCCAGGGGACTAGCTCCTGGTCTGCCCTCCGCAAGGTGGGGGACTGCTCCTTGGCCACTTCGATTTGTGGATACAGGATTGGATGGGGGAGAGTGTTCTGCTTTGATGGGGTCGCGCCCCCCTTATCGAGGCTTTGTTGGCCAGCAATTTGCCAATATTTTGCTGTCCAGATAAGGGACACAAAGGCAACGTTCCTATATATATATATATATAGAAATTAGTCAGTGCTGACAGTGTTTAAAAGTTGAAAATTAGAATTAGTATTATAAAAACGAACTATCTATAGTTCGCAATGGAAACTGGTTAGCTAATAATGAAATTTAAGTAAGTTTTCATCTTCATAAAAGGCTTTATAAACTCAGTAACCTTGAGTTTCTTTTTAGATTAGCTTCTTAGGTTTAAATACTTTCTTTTTGAAGAAATAGGGTTTCCTCGTGTTAAGTTCTTATACTGATGTATTACGAAGCTCTAGACTTTTATCTGCTGGCTCGAAATATAGAAAAATTTGCCAAATTGGCATCCCTAACTCGCTCGCACATGGATGATGCATGGTGACAGGGACAAGCAGCGCCCTTATCTGTCAACGATTCCCAGACTGGACACTGGACACTGGTGGCACGCTGGACGGGATTCGGGTGGCGGAGCAGAGCGAAGCTCTCTTTTTAATGTGATTATCTTGTAGCGTGCATGTCCATGTCGCATGTCTGCGAGCCCGCTACCCTCATCCCTCATCCCATATATATATACTTCCATCTGCAGGATTGAGTCAGGACTCGCAGTGAACTCCGGATTCTGGACATTTCTGGCGTTGGCTTATCGAACAAATTGACAGGCGGCGCGGGGGCGAGTGCCCAGTGACCAGTGCCCACTGCCGAGGGGTAAACTGTTATTCCAGCATCAGGCGATGATTAAAATGATGATGTCAGAGGCGAAAACAAAACAAAACAACGGAGGGACGGGACGAGGTACAATGCTACACAGGAAAAAAAGGAGTCAAGGAAAAGTTTAAAACACAAGAGGCGCCCTTAGACATTCTCTTATATGCCGGAGTAGCCTTTGCTCTCTCTAGCGATCTTTAGCTTATGTATGCATCTCTTTCTCCCATCCACGCTTTGCCTGAAATGTACATGCAATGGAGAGAGTTTCTCTCTAGAGAAGTCTTTGCATCCTGTTAATACAATAAGAGACTCTAGTACTTGTAAGAGAGATCCCTTTTGAAATCAATGTGCATTTTCTCTCTCTGCACACGGTAGACAGTCCCAGGTTCGGACAAGTGCCAAAACTCAACTTTTCACTTGACCACTTCAGACGGAACCCTGTTCCTGCAGCTCCAACCCCTCCGACGACATCCTTCAGCCGTCCACTGTGTGTCCTGTGCCCTTGGGGGACACCAGAGAGAGAGACAATGGGGCAAATCACTGGCCAGCACTGTCCTCCTCCGTCCTCCGTCCTCCGTGCTCCGCCGATTGCCGATCCAATCGAAACGAAGCCAATCCAATCCAGCACAAGCACGAACATCGAGATTCAGCTCGAGAGCACTTGGCCATAAATTTATGACATTCATTAGAACGTCAGATTAAGAAATCTCCAGTCGAGCAGCTGACGCCAAAAAAAGAAAAGGAAAACGAAGGAATACAGGGCTGCTGTTGCATCCCCCCAGAATTTTCCAATATTCCACCGCCTTGTTAACGCAACAGGCTCAGGGGGACAGGAGCAGTCCAAGGTACATGGTAAAAAATAAGAAAAATAAAGCCCGAGCAGGCCAAGATGCAGCTGCGCTACTAACTGGATTATTACTCGAGAAAGGCTCGCAATAAGACGGTCTGTTTGAATAAATTTGAATTTTAAATAGACTTTCTAATAGTTATGGCTGTAACTTAATTTATTTGATGTACAAAATCCTCAGAATAAGTCCAAAGACAAGTAAATACTTTTATAAAAATATAACCATTGATTTTGTATCGATTAGCAGATACCTTTTGTAGTTTAATAAAGAATTCAACGTTTCACATTTGTGCAGTTACAACTGCCAACTTGGAAAGCCCTTTCTTTTCCTCGCAGTGCCGCTGAGGCCTTTTCCCCACAAAACGTGCACAATTGGAGTTCGAGATATTGAAAATGACTTTAAAGTCAGCCGCAGCTGTGTCCTCTGGAACTGGCGCTGGAGCTCCTGCTTGGGCCTTCGTCCAGGTGGCTTTTGGTCCTGTGTTCCTTTGGGTGGGCTTCATAATTAAGTATGCGGTTAGCACGCACACCGATGTGCAGCAGGAGCAGGAGCAGGCCTAAGCAGGACTGGCGACCAGGAGAGACGACGTACACAACTGTCACCGCTGCCAGTGGCAGTGCCTTTGGGACAGCTCGCGCGCCAGGATTTATGTGCACGACAAACAAACGACCACCGCAGGACAAGAAAGCGCTTAAGAAGTGCCCTTGCAGGGGGGTCTTCCCGCAGCAGCAGGAGCAGGGGCTGCAGAAGCAGGAGCAGCAATCCAAACAGCTGCGAGAGACAACAACAACGTCGCACCACCGACGACTATCGACCAGCGACCAAGGTTGTTTTGGAAAACCAAGTTATTTAGCCACGAATCGAATGAAACGTCGCGTCCTCCGGCTTGGCGCCTCACTCCCCTGCTCCCCTGCTCCCCTGCTCCTCCGCTCCTTGCGGCCCCTCACCCCATCCCCAGGCTAAATGCCACCCGACATTTGGGACACATTTACCAAAAACATTTTACGTATTCAGAAGTAAAGTTTTGTTGCTTCGCTCGCGCCGCCAATGCGGTTCTTGTCGACTGACTGGCTAACTCCCCGCTTCTTCCCAATCTCCATACCCAACCCCTCAAGGATAGCCCACCCCGCGTCTCCTTCTTGCTCAAGGATTGTGTTTGCATTTCGCATTTGGCTTTGCCGCTGCCGCTGCGGCAAGTGGCAAGTTGTTGTCTTCATAACGCGTTGTCGTCGTCGTCGTCTTAGTTGTTGGCTGGCTGGCAGTTCATAGCGAAACTTTAACAAAAACACAGCTAGGAAGGGAAAAAAATAAGAAACAGCAAAGAAAACCGAGTCCTGACTAGGAGTTTTCCCAGCACTAGATAAGAAAGAAGCTAAATACTCTATTAATACTAATTTCCCCAAATAATCGCAAGGAATGTTGGCTCTAAAAAACCATAACTGGTAAACCGCTACTATGGATATCGATAACTGGAAAATCAAAAACTGAGGCATTGAAAGCTAGAAGTTCCTAATGGTAAAGCTACCAGTCAGGACGATTTGTAAGATGCATTCATTTATAGCTTGATAGATTCGATTTCTATCATCGATAACTTGATTTAATATCGATAACATGATTAAGAATTAAATAAAAACGAAATTTGTTGGAGGTTAAGTTCTAAACTGATGAAATATAAACTACGATGCTTATAAAACTAACTATATTTCAACAACTTCAAAGCATGTCGAAACTTTTATCGATTACCTATGAATTAAAATGTGCTAAATTTTGGATCTACTTTTTAATACAAATAAAATAACTATAGGTTTTACTATAATATTAAATTTAGTATAATATTATAATATACCCTTTCGTATAGGGTACACAGAAAAAAACGCACACCCTATATGTATATGTATATTGGCGGAACAGAGCGATGAATTTGGGGTTAGGGCAACAATACCCACAGACTACGTAGGCCATTTAAAGGCGAGTGTTGTTGGGGCCAGAATTATGCTACTTGGAATTTAACAAATGACAAGCGAGCGTCTCAATTAGCCAGACAATTCGACGGGGGAGTGGAGAGTGGAGGATGGCGATGTGGCCGTTGTTGTTATGCAGATTTTGTTCGCGATGATGTCTCTATGTACATGTAGTATATGCCGGGATATACAGGCCACGATATGTAAAATACGAGCAAAGCAGGCACTGAGAACAAAAAAGGAAAAGCAAGGCCTTAAAGCATATATTCGGAATCAATGCAGTTATATATATATGTTCCAAATATATTTTAAAATAAACAACAAATAAAAAGGCACCCCTAATGCAGGTCCTTAAGTTTTCAAAGGTAATTTTGCGCAGTGTTTGCTGTCGCGAATAGTCGAAGGAAAGGAGCCGAGGCTCGCACGCAGCGGGCACACACAATTCAAAACACATAAATATATTATATATACACACAAATACGCGTAACGACCTCATTAGCATAATAACGGTAAGTAATGGAAGAAAAATACCATTAAACAACACTTTATGACTTTCTTTCGCATACGACTCACTCGAAGGCGGGCGGCGTGTGTGCAGAGTGCGTGCAGAGTCGGTGGGTGTGTGTAATGTGTGTAAATCTCAGCTTTGTAGGCCCAGCATGTGCGACGATGCCTAATCAACTGAACATTGAATTGCCAGAGCTAGGAAAAGATGGAAATGGAAATAGAAGAGGCAGGGAAAGCGCCTTGGTTGGTGAAATTCCTAATATCTTACACGTTATATTTAATTTTTTATTTAAAAAGTGTTTCTGTGCACTTTAAGCCTCTCCTGAAAAGGGGGACACTCTTTGGCGTACACTTTCCCTTATTTAAACTCAATATACTCAATATATAGTCCAAATATGAGCACCTTGCGTTCCCTTTGATTATCTTTAATTTTCACCCAGGCTCTTCAAGTTTATCTGCCAAAATCTTATTCAATTTAAGACTGTGCCTTTAATTACACAATTTCGTAGAAAAATCTCATCTGTTGTCAAAATGGTAATTGCTTAATTTCCAATGGAAATTTTACGCTTCTTTTTCGAGTCATTTATTTGTTTTCACCCTTTCCTCGCTTTTTTTTGTGTTTTCTTAGCGAATTTATGGGATTTGTGTGCCGTGCCGTATTTTTTGTTGTTTCGTTTCAGCTTCTCAGGACTGCAATAACATGTTTAAAGTATGTTAAATGATGCTGCGACCTCGGAAGAGCCCCCAAACATGGCTGTGGCCCAACCCCTAAACAGGTCTCAACCCCTTTGTCCCTTTGGACAGATAAAAGTCGAGCGCGCGCGCCCCCAAAGCCCAGCCCAAGCCCGAAAAAAGAGCGCTCCTTGTTTATTTAGGTCTGAGCTAATAAAAAGGCTTACCATCTCAATAAAAGTATTTAACACAAGCGTTTTACTACACTTGAACATTATTTTTTCTTCCTCAGCTGTCCCTTTTTCGTTGAGGAGCTAAAAAAAACAAAAATGAAAGAAATACAGGAGAAGGGACCCTGAGGGTTTCCCTTGGTTTTGCAGTTGCTCATCTTGGCCCCCTTTGTCTTGGTCGTCGTGTCCCCGTCTGGTGTATCGCTCACAAAGGAGCCGAGGAAGCCGGGAAGCTGGGAAGGTGGACCCCGGTTAAATCCCTTAATCTATGGAAATGCTACGCAATTACCACGACAAGCCGCTCCATGTGACGCGCTCTGGATGCTGATGTCTCGTCCTGCCCTGACCCTTTTTTCGTTGTATTTTTCATCCTTTTACGGTCACTGACGGCGGGACGTGGATGGTGGCCTTTTTTATATTCGGCAGTGTTTACACAACCAGTTACAAAGTGCAGAAGCCAGCCGGAGAGCTGGATCTGGACCTGAGAGTCCTTTTCCTTGGCTTGGAAGACGCGACGGACGACCCTCACGTACAGGGAGAGGGTCGCCGCCGCCGCCGCCTCGCAACAAATCAAATTTGCATACCAAGTATTATCGGTATCAGTTGCTGAAGGAGCTGGAGAGCGATACGCCATCGCAATCCCTATGATATGGGGGGCTCCTGGAGAAGGGGCGACCTTTGACCGCCCCCGATATACACGCTCGATAGAGCTGGGGAGGAAGGAATATCCCTTTAGGACAGGGCACTCACGGAGAACTCAAGGGCTTGTAAATAATATTGATAAAATGAATTCCCGCATTCTGTCGCTAGTATATATGTATCTGATCTGAGCCCTAATGCACTGGCCGCACCTGGGAAAAGGACCTGCGGCTGCTGGCCTCGCAATTGATGGCTCCATCCATTAGCCGGCGCGCTCGTCAGTTGCAGGGGCGAAAACTATGCAACAATAATTGCAATTCACTGTAATTATGATTGATTGATCCGAGGGAGGGCGAGAGATGCCGTCGATAATTGCGAAACTATGATGGGGAGCCCAGAGGCAGCGGCCCAGGCCCGTCGTCTCCCCATCCCTTGGAGCGGCGCTGTCAATGTCCGGCCGCTAATGATGAACTGGAAATGTGCCGCAAATGTGATTGAATCTACGTAGAACTTGCCCCTTTCCGGGGCTAGCTGCCAAGGCAGCGAAATTAAATTAGAAATATAAATGGAATTAGCAGGAGCGAGGGAAGGAAGCACTCCTCCTTCTCCGCACAATCCGCACAGGAATAGAGCCATTGAGCAAATAATTAAATAATAAGCGAGCGCCGAATCATCCCATTGCCCACATTGGCAATGGCAACCTCTCCGGCTCCCTCGCGACTTCACCTGAACGTGAACGTGCCCCGTGTGCTACCTCTTATTACGAGCATATTACCTCCTCCTCGCTGCCACTTGTAATTATGGCTGCAAAACGAATTCCGAGTTCGAATTCCGAATTCCATTTTGGCCAAAGTAAAAGGGCACCTCAATAACAATAAATCGATTCAAGTGCGCGTAATCGGGCAAATGTTATCCAATAATAAAAATAATAGCGCCACTTCAGGGCTTTTCGGGGGACAATAAAACAGATCCCAGAAAGAACACAAAGAAGGGAAAACAGCAGCAGCCAAGGAATCCATTAGGGGATAGCCCCAAATGTTTGGCCAACTAAACGATGCTCTTTATGAATAAATATTAGCTAAATAAATAAAGTATAAAGAATGGCAGGACACGAAAATAATCCCTACTTGAATTAAGTAATAAGAGAGAAAGTAACTATGGGATTTTTTAGTTTTTAAGTCTTGTTTCCCATAATACCACAAACAATGAGTATTCAAGCGAAATCTTCAAAACCTAAATGATATTCATATTATCGTTTCAAGGACTTGGCAGGAACAACGATTAAACTTTGTATTATTTCGCAAAAAAGGGAGTTCATCAAGGGGTTTACTCCCTATTATACGGCCTATTTTTTCTTCAACGTTTTCAATGAGCGGCAAATCAAGTGCAAGACCATTTAATAAGGACGACATGGCCTGGGATCAGGTAATCCTGGCAGCGGAATAACGAGCCCATTAAAGCCACTCACCTGTGTGTGCTGCCGGCAGCCAGTCTTCGCCAGCCAAAAAGCGCGACGACGTCGTTTGGCAATTTCGCCAATTTTGCGACAGTTTGCCGCCGTCATCAACAAGAGATCAAGTTGCCATTGAACCGCCGCCGCCGCTGAGGATGTGGAGGATGACGATGACGATGGGGAAGGACGCACTCGAACGGAAATCGAATTGAGCAATTGTAAATGTGTGCTGCCTCCAGCCTGCTGCCGATGATTTGCTTCCAAATGATTTGATTTCAATTGAGTCGAAATCAAGGCGAGCCGCAGTCATTTCCCCTCGCCCTTCGCCACTTAATATCCACTTGATTTCTTTGCATTCAAGCTTGACTTTCTGGCGACATATTGTTGCCCATATTGTTGTGTCTCCTCAGGATCCGTGGAAGCAAACACACATGTAGAAAATATTTAGGCAATTTCACAAAGATATTGTTTTCAAAAGAGTATAATATCTGAAAGATTTGAAACTATTAATAGCTTTGCTTAAAAGTAAGCCATCATCCTCTTCCGTTGCAAACTTTTATGAGAACTTAAATCTAACAAGGCTTAGATAAAGATTCCATTTGGAATCTACTACCAGAACTTGGACTTTTCTCAAGTGAAATCTATGTAAATTTTCTATATTTTAATAATTAATAGCTGCTATTGATTAGATCGATATATTTCTTGTATTTTGAGTATCAATATTCATGTTTCTTTGATGAATTTGGCTGCCTATTTAACTGTTTTCCCAATGCTATCACAATTTATAGCCATACTAGCAACATTGATAGAAAGGAATATAAAGTTATTGCTTATTGCTTATTGGTCCTTATTTTCTATTTTACGAATTACTAGTTTTTTCTTAGTGAACAACTCGTTTCGGTGTAGGAAGAAACCGCGGAAATTTCGAACGCGTCGCCGCCGCCTAATGAATTTCGTTTCAATTTAGTGAAACGCCAAAACAATTTGTAAGCCGTGCGGCAGGCACACACACATCAGCAGCACTCACACCCACACACACACCCAGGAGCCGCACTCACACCCACACCGAGTTGAGGTGTTGTTTATAGTGTTTGCGGTTAATTAATTCACATTTACACCTGTTGGCGGCAGCATGCAGACAGAGGCAGCCCTACTTTCCTTCATTTCCATTACCATTTCCATTTCCATTTCATTTTCATCTCATGTTCACTTCATATGCTGCAAATAAACTTCAATGAGAACGGGACAATAAGGACAGCTCCAGGATACCTTAGACAGGAATAAAATAATTCATAAATCAATTGGCGCAAAGTGAGTGCTTTTCAGGGAAGTTCAATGGTTTGTATCAAGTTTTGTAATCGATTTGAATCAAGTTGCCTTTGATTTCGCAGATAAAGTTAGTGGGATAAATATATTATTAATCATTTTGAATAATTATAATAAAACCCTTTGCGTTTGAGTTAAATTGCAAACTGTAAGGGCAGCTTCCTTGTGTTTTCATAACTTCTTCTACTAGTTTTCTCGAAACTGAAGACACCTCGCTTTCCTATCGGAAAAATCTTCGTAGTTTTCTGATTTGAAATAAAAGATTTAGGAAGCCAAAGCCACAAATCGCTAAATGCTCTTTTAATTAGAATTCCTCCATTCGACTTTAATGCCAGCAGCTTGCAGCCAAAGGGAGCTCTCCAGTCCCTCGTCCTTCGGCTAATGACTGGGGTAATGCCAAGGTGTTGACAGTTCTCGGTTGAACGACACCAAAGGGGCGTTGATTAAGAGTGCAGAAAGGGGGCTGGGCTGGTGGGAGTGTGTGCTGCTGCTGGTGCTGGTGCTGTGTTCCTGTCAACGTCATTAACAAGAGCGAAGGCAAGGACAAAGCCGGCTGGGCTCCCGCACATTAACCAAACCAAACCGAACCCCACCCATGTGTGATGACCCCCAACTGAGGTTGACCCAACGCGACACCATCCCCCTGCGCACTGCAGCCCCCCTCATCCGCCCCCGCACCTTCCTAGGTTCTCGAAGCGCAACAGGCGTCGGCAGGCGGCAGGCGGCAGGCGGCAGGCAGCAGGCAGCAGGCGTTAATTACAAAATAAACTCCTGTGTGATTGTGACTCGGACTCGCGGCGCGGCGCACTCACTCGAAGGGGGGACGGGGCTGAGGGCTAAGGCGTCCGCCTGGGGGTTGGGGCAAGTCATTATGGCTGCGAATGACCCGCCCAAAGCACACATTTGCGTCGCCTCGCTGACCAGCAGGAAGTGACGGGACAAAATGCAGACCAGAAGTCGCTATTTCAAAGGGAGACGAACCGGAGATGTCCTGTAATCTAGCTGCTAACTTTAAATAATTTAAATAAAGAATATATTATTTGTATATCTAATTATTTAGTAAGTTTACCATTTGATGGATAAATAATAAATCAACCTAATAAGCAACTCTAGAATAAACATAAGAACTCGTTTGGCATCTTCGTGATATTTTAATATTTGAATTATAAAAAAGAAGCCTATGGGATACGTAAAATGACAGAAATTATTCCCTAAAAAAGGCAAACTTTAAGAAAGAGAGTTGAATTGAGAAATTTCGATACATTTCCAATGGACCCTCTTGCTGCTCAAAGCGAATATACCCTTCAAGTCACGAAATGTGATGGGTAGAAAAAACAGCAGAGAAGCTGGACGACGTGCTCGAAAGCGTTCACATATGCCCAAGTGCGAAATTCTGGGGCAGGGGTGGATGGAGTGTGGCAGCAGGAGGGGGCAGTAGAGCTCCGCTGCCCAGCGGTCGCCGCCATTTAGCGGCGTGATTTACTGCGGTCAACCAGAGAGCGCGCGCGACCTCCAGCCACCCCGCCACCCAGGCAGCACATCCCACCTGCAGCAATGAAAAGCCACCCCCACTGCTGCCGCCAAGCCCCCTGCGGCTGCCCTCAAATGACCAGCCGCCTCCCCTGGCATAATAATGTTTAATTTGAGGTAAATACGTTTTTTGTTCTCAGCCTTTTTCGCCCGCTGCGAAAGCGGAAAAGCCACTGCCGACTGAGTGCATTAAAGCCCAGTCTTTTCTTCTTTTTTTGCTTTCGGGTGGTGTCCCAAATAAAATTAAGCACTTGCCAAGTACAGAAGGAAAACAAACAAATAAAACGAGCAAAATTCCGGCAAGGCAAGGAAAGTGCCTTGGACTTGGACTTGGTCAAGATCCATTGGGGGCCAAGCGCTAATTGAAATTTGTTAAGCTGCGGAACTGCAGCATGAGGAATGAAGGCTTTCGCCGGGGTGAGTGGACATTGTCAGCGATTCCTTTTGTCCGATGCTGTGAAAAGGCTTCAAAAGGCACCAAAAACCAACCAACACGAAATATATACAAAAAATACTATATAAATACAAAGAATTCCCATGGACACTGGGGCTAGACGACCGCCGACCGTCAAGGATCGCAGCAATGCGGAAAAGGAAGCGGATGTCGCGTTGGCCAATGTTTCTGCTACTGTTACTGTATCTCGCTCTGTGTTTTCGGCCGGTGAATGGAATCCATCAGGGAGATTCCACGGACAGGGCCGGACTGAAACATGTTTATTGTGTGTCCATCGCAGGACGATGAGTCCCTCGCCCCGGGAGCGGCAACAAAGGATGCGAGAAAGACGAAGAGGGGACGATACTGCTGCATGGATATGGTCACCTGAACATGCGAAACATTTGCATGGTTATTCAGGATGAATCAGCGCAGGATAATTCAAAGGATACAGAGAAGAAAATAGTACCCCTGAAATATCCATAAAATTATTTTTAAAGCTATATTTAAATGTAGATTTATCTGGCAAAGATTCCTTTTTGGTTTTCTTTAAGAAATTACATTCAAAATAATTTTTAAAGGCTGTTGTTTTCATTTAAATTATCAATGAGTACAGGAACTTTAAGGAAAAGCTATAGAGCTATATATGTTTTTTAAAGACTTAACTTCTCGGCTTTCCTCCCGGTTTTCAGTGGGGAAACTTGAGCAGAGTTTTGGAGGCCATCATCATCGCTTGTGCGACTTCATCATTTGGCATATGAAAGCAACTGAGACCATGACAGGTTTCGGCTCGTTTTCCTTTTTTCTTCAATATTTTAATTTAATTATTTAAGCAAAGAACGAGGGGTTGGGTGCTCAGCAACAGCTGGGGCAACAAATCAAATTGGCAGCCAGGTCGCCTTCAGCAATAACCTTACACACGGGCCACTAATACCACAAGTAAGCAGGACTTTATAGGATGCAACTATGATTTGGCTAAAGGAGCTAAGGTCGTCCTACTGCTTCTCTGCTGTTGTTTTTCGTTTTGCAATCGCACTGCCGAAATCAGGAAGGCGGGAAAATCGCAACGTCGTCGTCTGGATTCTTCGCTTTCGCAGGGTAGCAAGGACATGGCCCAAAAGGTCAGCGATAATAGCTTACAAACTGGATAAACTTGTAACCTAGAAGGTATTATAATGTTGAACTTAGAGAACACAAAACTAGGACTAATCAAAAGTTGTTCGTGATTTTAAATCTTTTAAAAGATATATTGTTTACATATTAAAAAGGAAATTTTTATACCTGGTACCTTAAAGAAGAGACACATTTTCTATGCCATATAATTTCTTACATGATAGTTAAAGGAGCTTTTTATAGTACATACAGTATATTCGTTTTGGTCAATAAATTTCCGATCGAAATCTTCACTTATTTACCCCAAAGACATACATTTTACGAGGTATAGTAATGCTCGAGCTCTAGACCGAGAACCCCAGGCATTTCTTGGCCAATTTGGCAAAGTGTTTTGTGGCCCAAGCCCACGACATGCAGCAGCAAAAAATACAACAAGAAAAGAGGAAAAAATATAAATACAAGTGAGGAGGGTAAAAACCGAAAATATTCGTAATCGACAGGCGCAATAAAGTCAGGTTTTTGGCGCTGCCTGTCGGTGCCTGGCACTTGCGGCTGGACGGCCGCCGGAATATTGTTAATTTGCGGTGGGCGCGGCAATGATATGCAGGTAATTGGTTTCGCCTTTTTGTTTCTATATCGCAGGTGGTTGCCCGGACAACCAGCCAAGGGTTGTCTTTTTTGTCCCCCCTTTTTCAGTTGGCTTTAAGGAGCTTCGCTCCGCTCCAGCCATAAATCTGACACGCACTCACCTGGCCGAAAAATCCCTGTCGCCTGCCAGGTAGCTGCAGTCGAAAAATGCAAATGAGCGGCATAAAACTGAGCCAGAGAAGCTGGCGAGAAGAAAGCGACGCAGACAGCAAAGATCCCCAAGTGCCTTAATGAAAAGCAACAGCGGCAAGGGCAAACACAGACACTCGCACCACCACACACGCATGGGACAAGGACGAAGAAGGCAGGACGCAGGACGCTGGAGGCAGGAGGTAGGTCCCAGCCCGGAGTAGAAATGGGAGCTTTGCGTTGTCGGCGCTAATCCTCATTTAATTTTAAAGTTCGAAGGTGTTGAAGATAATTTTTGCACCACCCACACTAATACACATGGCTGCTGTTCATTACACTGGGCCAAAAGGGGGTACAAATGGTGCTAGGAAAGTCTTACAGACATAAACTGGAATATCTTTTTAAGAAATTAAATTTTGCCACCAGAAAATCGAAGAGTTTAATTCGTTCCGCTTTGCCTGCATTGTACAAGCACAGATTTAAGTGCCCAGTAACAAGTTTCATATTCAAGAATAAATTTATCAGCTTTTAAAACTATGTGGACATTTTTTCATTTAGAAAAATGTGTAAATAATTTTAATACCCAATTAAATAAAGGATTTGTATTGTTTCTGATTATTTGTAGTAAGCCATAATTGACTTAACGTTAACCAAATCGCCTTTTCCCCGAAAGTTAATGTAAAATGAAAATAAATAATTATAAACTATTCCTTCTGCAAGTGCATTGCAGCTGGCTGATTGCGTTATCTTCCCTGTACTTTATATATATATTTTTTTAATTTTTCCGCCGTGTGTATGGCAACCACAAAGAGCACAACGGTAGCCAGTTTTCCCAGGTTTTTCCCCGGTTTTCTCTAGCTTTTGCCGGCTTCAGGAGTGGCAGAGAAGGCAGCACATTTATAGAGTGTTCGCACATAAAAATATTTTATGGCGCGTTTTCCTCTCGAGAAAAAGGATTGCAGACGACGTCGACGACGACGATGGGGATCGCCTTGGATGAGGTGAAGCTGTGGGGGGAGTGGGGGCATTGCAGGAAGGAGGGTGGCTAAGTGGCGTTACCGTTACCGCACATCGCCAGATAAAATAACGGTGCCAGACATTGTCTTATGAATAAATTGTTATGGAAATCGAATTAATGAACGCTGTGGCGCACAATGGAGGAGAGGCGACCTCCGAAAAGGGGAGGCGGGGAGGAGGTGGTGGCTGGGGGTCCAAGGAAGCTCCAGCTTCCGTCTGGCCTCGGTGTGTGTGTGTGTGTTAGCGTGCCAGAGGTTAATACCTGAGCTTATTTGTCTAACTCTTTCGCCTCGCCCTGTGCTCCTCCTCGGCGCTGCGTAATTTAATTATGCGTTCACTTTGCCAGCAGATCCCACCTCCTCGTCCTCGTCCTTGCCCCTGTCCACCACCCTCTTAGCTGGATTTCTTATCTCAAATGTCGAGTGTCTGCACCGCAGTTTCTCCCCGTGTGTCCTGTGTGTGTGTTAGCGGCATTAAATTGCAGCATTTAATCGAATTTTCATCTGATGCCGCCGCCACCGCCTGGCAGCCCCACAAAAAGATAGTACTAACTCATAAAATCGAGCTTAAATTAAACCCCGCACACACTCCGGGCATTATGTCTTAATTTTTCAGCCATTAAAGGGTTTTTTTGTGTATTAGATTTAATTTAGAACGTCTCTTGATGGATTTCTTAAAATATCAACTGATATGTCGTACGAGAATTCCCGATTAATAAATCCAGTGCTTCTGGGCACCCATTCAACTCCAAATTAGGGCTCAGGTAGACTTAATTACGTGCAGCAATTAAGTGGCCGGTAGTTGCAGTTGAAGTAACCAAAGGACCTCCTTTCGGTGTCACTTGCGGGATAAACAATGTGCCCTGAATGGGAAGGATGATGATGATGAGCAACAAAAGGCATTGATATCTTGAGGACATCATCGTCAAACTTCCTCGATTTTTCGACTCGAAAATCGAGTAGACTGGCGAAAATGAGCTACGGCTTTAGAGTCCACCCCATCCAATTCCCCTTTTTGCACTTGAGCAGATAAAGGACTTCCCAATGATACTTTGAAATCAAACACGATGGTGGGGATAAGGATAAGACCAGCCAGGAGCCAGGACCCAAGAGCCAGGAGTCGGGAGTCGGGAGTAAATGAGCAGCGGATGGCGGCGACCCATTTGACACACGGCTGGGAAATTAAAAAGCCAGCGACGAGGAGGAGGACGGACGTCTTTTGAAGTTTCACGCCGTAATTGTCACGGAAAATGTTGCCACGGACAACTCGGAGACGGCCCGAGTCCGAAGCTCTAATGAGATCTAGGCAAAGTCTTAAATGGGGTTTCGGCCAGCTGCACTTAAAGGGAGATTTCAGCTTTCATAAATAAGTAAAGATTAACCTTTGTTGAAACTATCATTAATATATTAATATATAAAGCTTGGGTAGCTAAAACATCCATTTGCTTTCTCCGGAGCAAAGTTATAAATAAATGAAAGCAATAAATAAACAAAGCGAACGACTAAAAAAGTAATCATATAAGAACCGTGTATTATATAAATAACAATTCCAAGATAACCTTATGTGACTGCCTTAATTCCGAGGACGCATCTGCATAGCTGCACAAGCCCGCCCGGAGCTTAAGGATAATGCCCTCGCAGGCTTCCAGCAAGGACATTCGGCTATTGGCTGCTAGATGCGAGATGCGTACGCGTGTGCACGGGTTAAAGCTAAATGGCCCATGGAACACGGCAGACGCTCCACTGGAGACGCTGGATAAATGGATGGAGCGAGCTGGCGATGGACGGACGCGCAGATGGATGGCTTCGAGGACGAACGAGCGAAGGGGTTTTGCGTTCGCGCGCCCCTCTAATGCAATTGATGTTCCTCGCAGCCAAACGCCAAAAAGGGCTGAGGCAGTGAGGCGGCAACCTAATAAAAAGGAACGAAAACAACTTGTTTTCCAATTTTACAATTTAACAAGTTGCCATTAGACGACGACGTCGCCTGGCGCAAGTCGTTAGTCCTCCATCCTCCGTCCGCCAATCCTTTTCTGGCCTGAGCCGCCGCCGAAACCAAAGCAAACCAAACGGCGGCGAAAGAATTCCAAAGAAAATCGACTGCTATTGGATTCCAGGCCCTGCCAGGCTCAAAGGCTTACCGGAACACACAAATAAAATAGAATAAAATCAAGCCAAAAAGGCAGCAGAAACAGAAACAGAAATAGCAAGACGAAAAAAAAAACAGCACACCAGAGCCCGAAAATTTTTCTCGGGGCGAGCGTACAAATTTTTCGAATTGTTCGCTGGAGACTAATAAAATCAACGACGTGGAACTTCAAGCCGTTCCCATGGACCAGGCTAAGTCCGGGGCAGGGGCAGAGGAAGGACCCAAAGCAGCCGGCGGAATACCAGAGACAATGAGTCGTCGTCGTCGTCGTTGGCGGCACCGGCGACGTCTCACATGCAGCCCAGCAGCACCCACAGCACCGGAACACAAGTCGCCGCTGAGCGAACGGGTTCCCCGACTACACGATACCCGGCATATCACATCCCTTTGTATCCTTGGGAAATAAATAATCTGGGAATATAATAATACAAAATATCTAGCCATCAAAATGTACACCATCATTATTTCTTGAGAAATAAATAACAATGATCTTGCAATAAAATATATAATTTAAAATCTGTCTTTAAATAAATCTTTCTATATAACCAAAGGGGTCTGAGTGATATTTCCAATAATGGCGATCACTAGGTATTCGCAGATCCAGGACTAAGGCCACACAGGACCAAGGAGGCCCACACAAAAAAAAAAAAGAAAGAAAGAAAGGCAGAACGAGGGCCTGAAGAGCCGTGAACCAGCCGAAAGTTATTAAACAGTTAAGCGGCGTCGCACGTCGTCGCGTTTTGCGTCGGACAAGTCTGAGATTTAGCGGCGAGCACATACAGACATACACGTCCTGCCCCTGTAGAAAGGATCCACGTATCCACCGAGGAAGAGTTAAGACCTGGTCGTGGTCGCGGTCCTGGTCCCTGGTCCCTGGTCCGGGGCCTTTGTTTGTTGCCAGGTCGAAGACGCAGCCAACGTTGTCTAATTTATATTTAGCCAAGTTGCCAAGGGGAGTGGCAGAGGTACAGCGAATAGCGGATAGAGGATAGCGGATTGGGGCTAGGAGACTACCCTTGTAGGCCTTAATCAGCCGGGCCGCCATTAATAAATCAGAGTCATTAAAAATGCAGCTGCCAGTGAATGGAAAAAAGGCCAGCGAAACAAAGTAATAGAAAAAAGCACAGAGAGCAAGGAAATTCAGTAAGGACTTGGAAATACTCTATGCTATAATGAAGAGTTTTATTCATTGAATTGTTGCAAATGTCCCGAAGTAAAAATAACTTCAAATCGAATTAAATCTATAAGATAATTTATAAAAAAATAGCTTCGAAATCCACTCGTTATTACCCCATATAGATATTGAGTTCGGGGCAATTATTTGGCGCAAATTGGATGCCCGAATACATGTAGCCGGGAGTGAGGACAAAAATACAAATTGGAAATCGAATGAAAAGACGACGCTGGCCTTAAGTTGTGGCCAGGATTTTGAAAGGCGTTCGCATCCCAAAGATGCTCGCAGGACTCGCGGGGAACCCGGTGGGGCCAGCTGCCGAACGGACGGACGGACGGCGGTATATTCATTCATTAAGCAGCCAGGCAGGCGGGCCAGCACACAAAGGGACACTTTACAGCCGAATGAATCTAATTAAAATGTAATTATAAATGTAACCGTTAAGCGGAAGTATCCGCGGGATACCAGCCGGCTCTGAATCAGATTTCGAACGCCGAAAACGAATCTCAATCTGTGTGGACGACCGAGCGGACCAGGCGAAATGCGGAATAATGAGAATGAAAATAAAAAATTAGAAGCGACAAGCAGCAAACCCCTTAATCATGACGCCCTAGCGCCCTCGATTTATGCCCGAGACATTTTCCTTTTTATTTTCTTTTGCCCCGTTTTCCCCCCACCTTATTTTCGTATTTATTCTTTATTTTCCTTTTTTCTCACTTAAAGTTATCTTAGAGAGTGAAATTGATCAGAGCAATCAGAGTTAAGACGGGAGCTTAAAAGGCAATCACAAAAATATGATTTTAAAGGTATAGAAGATCACAATTAGGAAACAAACACCGAATCCCAATTACTAGTTTGATTACTCTCTTTAAATATTATTCATAGATTTATTTATAACCATATGCTTCTATTTTTGATGTATTTCCGGCCTTTCTTAAAGTTTCCTTCAAGATGTATAGCTTTTCGGGGGTTTTGGTATGCAAACGAAGGGACATGGGATACAGGACACGGACAGGACACAATTTGCTTTTGGCTTGTGTGCAATAAAACTAAACTTAATGAAATTTAAGACCCGCACACATGGGGGATCCGGAGCTGGGGGCGTGGCAAGTCTTGGGGCAAAAAGTTTGCTGCGAATACCAGCAAGGCAGCCAGCCGAACCAGCTGGGCGAGCTGGGCAAGAAGAGCCCAAGATCCAGGACCACCGCCGAGTCTTAAGTCTCCTTCTTCCATCTTGCACTTTCCAGAAACGTTTGACCTGCACACAACACCCGAGTCCGTGTGTCCTGGCCGAAAGAGTCCTTGCTGCTGCTGCTGCTGTTGTTGTTGTTATCTTTGTAAGCCGGCTCTAAGTGCGTGTCCTGGTCATGTAATCGCATTTCAATTTAAAGTCATTCATTCAGATGCTGGCCAAACAACAGAAGAAGACGGCCCAAGACGCACTGGGCCACTCGCAGGACCTCCTCGTGTGCAAGTATGGGTGGCTTAAGAAAATTGAAAATTCCATGGCATACGTGGACGGGAATGGTGCCCAAAGACGAGCCCAGGCATAAAGTCTGTCCAGAAACTATCGAGAAAGTGAGATATGCTCTCCTATGGGAGGTAAGGTAAGGGTATTTTCAGTCCTACATATGTCTAGGGTTGACTTTTACATTTTACTAAAGGTCTCGGTTTTGTTATCGTTGATATCGAAGTTCTATGAATTTTAACAAATTTAAAGAAATCATGGATCCGCCGATTAATTACAAAAATGTTTTGTTACAATTTGTTCTTCATAATTGTGATTAGTGAATACACTTCTCCTCAGCGACGCTCCCATCTCTAATAGAGATGGACAAGTATCGATGTTTTCTATCGTATCCATTTGTGTTTCTTTACCTCTAATGCCCTAAATATATTTGTATATATATTACTTTATAGAAACATGTAAGTTTCTTTCTGCCAATTTCATGAGGTATAGCTTTTGTATTGTTTTTTTTACTTAAAAAAGTTTTGCTGATAAGTGTTTATCGCTGGCATGCCATCTCTAGGACATGTATGAGGATTTGCACTCGCTATAGTTTGCATGTGGCTGGCAATAGTTTGACACTTGCAATGCACATAAATTTTGGACACTGTCACTGCCGCTGCCGCTGCTGCTGACCGACCTCTTGACCTCCCAACTCCATTGGAAAAAGCACCCCCTTTTTGGCATTCTGGGGGCACAAATGCAGCAAAGTCGTAAAGCGCTTTTAAGCACACAAATTAACCACAGAACATGGCACAGAGAATCATCTACCCAAACCGATCCCAACCCCCATTTCTTGGGGGGCATCCGCATCCGCATCCACTCTGTTTGTCTATTTCGTTGTTTATTTGTTTTTGTGTGCACTCAAGGATTTCTAAGAACTTTAACTTGCCAAAAATGTGCACACACACACACACACGATGAGGACCGAGGACCGGGGACCATGAGGACGACGAGGAGTCTTTGCCGGGCCCTGTGTGTGGACCCAAGGATTCATTTGCACTGCCCCTGACTGGGGGCTGACTGGGGAACTTCACATTGCGCAGTGACCATTAACGAATTTTCAACTATGTACATTCCGCTTTCGACTATAACTGCTGTCCAGGACACTCCCAGGACACGGCAGGCGCACGCATGACTGCCCCGGCCCGGGGTTTTGGCTTAGCTTTGTGTGCTAAGATCGTTCGAGGAAATTAATATTCCACTTCTGGCACTTACTTACGCTCCGTAAATACTTGAGCACCCTCAGGCCGCCCCCTACCTCTTTAAAAATAAAAATATATATACGTATATATTCCTTAGCTCCCTGGAAATGCATAATCACTTCATTAGCGAGACAAAAAAAAACAAAGCAAAGCCAAAAAATAAAAGGAAAAAGGAGGCAAAAAGCGCGCAGAGAAGGCAAGTAAATTACGCGTTTCCCACAGCGGCGCCCACATCAAAGTGACCAACTCCAGCCCCACCCTACGGAATCCGTGGTGCATTCCCCAAAGAACTCGGCCATCTCACAATTAGACGCACAAAGTCAAACGTCAACAAATTATAGCCACATGGGCGGACACATCCCGAGGGGAGTGGGGTTTTCCCCAAATTAACAAACACAACCATCGAGTGAAATTTTCCTTTCCTTTTCCACCAAAGGAAAACACGGCCCAGCAAAGAAAATATGAGGATGTAAAATGTAAAAAAATAAATAGCCACTGCAATAGCACGAACGGTGAGGAAGCAATTAAAAGGACTACCTTTTGCTATATATTTATCTGTATTTATATTTATATTTATATAACGAAGTGGCTAAGAACAGTGTTTCAAGAATATAATACTTCTATAATAAGAAGCGTTTGCTTTTAGGAAAGATCGTACAAGCTATACTCTAAGAGATCTTAGCATTTTTACTATTACAATAGGGGAATCACTAGGGAAACAAAGGAGACAAATCTGAATACACAAACTGTTTTTACATATTTCCTTGAATGATTTATAATTAGCAAAGAAATAAATCTTAAATTGAATACAAAAAAATGCTCAATTTTCCTTGAGCTTCTTTTTATTTTCGGTGCATGGATAGCTGGCGGCTTGGAGGGAGGGACGGGACACAGACACATGCCAGCTCCACCGCCGGAGCACCCAAGACATGGGGCACTGATTTGCATTAATGGACGCTTCAGTGATTCCCCGCTTTCCTGGCCAGTTTTTTGGGTCTCCGGTCCAGCAGCTGTCGACCGAGGGCCTTAATTAATTAAGTTCACATGACCAGAGACAGCGCTGGGTGGGTGGATTTTGTGGGTGGAAGTGGGAGTGAGAGTTGGAGTGGGGTTCAGGGCCAAGACCGCCTCCGATCGAAGTGCAATCGATCGATGGAAGCCCTTCTCGTTTGTCCCTCATTACACGCAAATTACTTTGTTTTATTTCACTTTGCAAGACCAAAAAAAAAAGGGAATTTGGAGTCATCAAAATAGAACTAGCAATAAGGGGCGAAAGGATATATATTCGAGAGACGCAGAAAGGACCTGGCCGAGCCGCAAAACAAATGCCAACTAAATCAGTCTGCTGTCCGTTGTCCGCTGTCCGGAGTCCGTTTTCCGGACATAGAGCCACCCCTTGCAACCGTTATCCGGGACTGACCAAACGCCGGACACGGCAACAGTTCCTTTTCGTAAAAAGCACAAAAAAAGGAGAAACGGACTCGGGCTTGGCTTTTTATTATGCTCAGAAATCACATTAAAAGGCAAACTCAAATATTTTAATCAGATTTTCGCAAAAAAAAAGGACAAACACACCCGTTCGTCCTTCATCTCCCATCCTTTATCCCTTTCCTCCTCATATATGCATTTAAAACAGCAGCTTTCGCTTCCTTTTTTCTCTCTGTGACATTTTAATTTCGCTACCTTGCAAAAGTCGGGTATGCTGGGAGATATTGAATAAAAGGATAAAAAGAGAGTTCGATTCTTTCATATGATAATTATTACCCATTTAAGTAGTTCAAATTCTGACCATAAATTAAATTAAAAAGTAATTGCAAAGTAGGTTAAGTTAAGCTGTGAAAACTTCTATTAAGTATAAGATATCTGCAAAATATTATAATAATTAAACTGACAGCCTTTGGCAATATAAAAATATTAGTTTTCTGTAAATTGTTACTAACAATTAACAATTATACAAGAGATAAAAGAAATATTATTTTTTTTTTCGGGGTATTTCTCAGTCGACTTGCGTCTGTACCCCCACGGAAATCATTCTCCATTATTTAAGGACAATGTGTGTTAATGTGCGTCAACGCACAGTCCTCATCGCCATGGTCCATGGTATTTGCTCCCTTGGATTCTGGGTTCTTTCAGACCAAAAGCCGAAAGCCGTCGAAAGGAAATGGCCACAGCTGTTCCATTCATGCATTGGCTTGGTGGCCCCCTTGCCCCTTCCTCCCCCCGATTCCAGGGCCAGGTCCAAGTCCTAGTCATAGTCCTGGTCCGAGCCCAAGTCCGTGCCCACAGCCAGCTTCCGTTTAGGGGGCGTGCCAGGTCCAGCTGTCCGAAAAAGTAGCAACAGCTCAAACCAAACAAAAAAAAGTGCCACCGAACAAACCCCTTTCCCATTCTTTCGCTATATACATATAAATATACATACAGATCTCATCCCTGAACGAAACAACATGACATCCACTTTAAAGCATAAGTTGCGGTTCCAGTGGAACGAAAAACTCATTTTCATGTGATGACAGAAGCACAGAGAGAAAAGAACCATAGGATTAAAGGGGATTTTATATTTTATTTAACCTTTCAGGCTTTGTACATATGGTAATTGTTGTAATTTAGTCAAAAAATATCACTTTAAATACTCTACTATATAAAATTGTCTATAAATTATCTTCCTATGATGTATTATCTCTTAAACATATTTTTTTCACAACCATAACTTATTTGAAGTTAGCTTTTCTCCCTGTGCAACCTCTGGCGCAACCTTCCGGCCCTTAGTTGGCCACAGACTTTGGGCTAGATTGATATTTACTTTGTTGTAGCATACTTTTTCGGGCCAGCCCCCAGAACTGGACACTGGGCGGGTGTGGGTGTGGGTGTGGGGTGTGTGTGTGTACCCACACTCCTCCTCCCCTGAGCCTACTTTAGAGCCAAAAGGAGAGGGGGTGGAGCAAATGAAAATCATACCACAGCGAATTCTCCAGCGACATTTTCACAACAAATTGACACAATTTTCAAGATGCTTAAACGTGAAAATTGCCACAACGCAGGATGCAGGGCGCAGGGGCCAGATAAATACATATATACACAAGTATATACACATCTATATATATATGTTTATATTGTGTATTGTGGAGGGGAGGCGGCAAACTCAATGTCGCTACACGACACTTGCCGCCTTTGTTTTCACACGCCCCAAAAGGCACTAAAGTGCCATTTTAGGCGGCTCAAGTGGCGACCGGAATCCAGGACTCGAGCATACTGAATACTGAATCCAGGACACGGCGTCCCCGAGTCCACAATCCCAGGCGTTCGAAGCTCTTCAAAGTTGCAGTCGGCGACAAATTAGAATGTAGATTGTGCACTTGAAATAAAACCTTTACCTTGAATTCAAATGCCTCGAAGGGGGGCATATTATTAAGGTGAAATATAAAAGCCTAGCTACTGTTGGCATTAAAATGATATTTCCTTTTTAAAAGTAAACTATATGAGCACGTTTTTCTTTTAAGAAACTAAGCTGCCTTCGATCTTAACTCAATAAACAAATATATTCGAGAATATAATAGAAAATATTCCCCAAGCCCTGCCTCAGAAGTTATATATTTTATTTATTATATTTATATTTATTTAAACATTTGCTGGCCTTTCTCTTTGTGTAATAAGGGACCCCAGCCTTGCTGCAGGCGCCAGGAGGAGGCGTGGCCGCTGGAGAGTTAGCACTTGAGAAGGACGAGCGCATCCCTAAACGATGCCAACGCCCTTCGTCCTGTTGTTCCCATGACGGCCGTCGATTAGGTGGCACTCCCCGCGCCCCACCCAAGGACACCGAAGCGGCGAAGCAATTGAAGCGATCAAAGGGCATAAATTTATGCAAATTATTTTCACGCCTTTTTAGATATGCGATTTTTGCTCTGTCGGCGGCGGGCATACCCACGATTTTTCCATCAGTTTTTTTTCCGCCAGAGCACGTTCCAGGGCCAGGGCCATTGTGTGTGCTCATCGCAGGAATTAGCTGGGATATATATGTAAAGTCAAGATTGGAGATTGGCCCCGGGAACAGATGGAGTCTGAAGGAGGTGGGGCTTCAAGAGAGATCAACAAGTGAAATCTGCGTAGGGTTTATCTCTAGATATGCCTATAATATGTAAAATAAAGAAGCTTCCATTCTAAGCCCTAACTTGGCAGTTCAGTTTTGGTGAATGTTCCCTAAAATCTAACTAGGTAAAGGAACACTAGCATTGGTTGTAAATTTATATTTCTTTCTTTTCTTAAAGTTTTAAAAGGAATTATATTAAATACTTCTATAAAACACAAAAATATACAAACGTTTAAGAACGCATTTCAGCTCAACCGTCAGCCTTTAAGCCAGAGCCAAGCTGGCACTCAAGTGGAAGCAATTTTAAAACGGATTTTCAGCCGTGAAATGGCGGGAAAAATCGCGTTTCCACCGGACAGGAGCACCGGGGATGCCTGGTGCTGGGTAAGCGGTAAGCGTCACCTGAGTCGTTCGGCTCGACCAATTAGCCAAATTGTTTTTATGGCCGAAAACCGAAACCGAAACCGAAGCTGCGGCACAGCCTGAAAAATATAGCGGGCATAAAAACGGGAAGGGGGTTAAGGACCAGGGCAGATGATTCCTGATAGTCGTGGAGCAGCTGCACCCACATCAACCACCATCTAATTTCTGGCCTGGATGGAGGTGCAAACGTGTGAGAATTTTGCGTAATTGAGTTTCAACTTCAAAGTCCGCTAACCGCATGCACTCGTCGTCGGAATAGGAATTGGGACTGGCACTGGGACTGGGAAGTGGGCTTTATCCCAACTGATTTGCATATGCGGTCCGGTCCCACCTTTTGTAGCTGTAGCTCTTCTCTGCTTTTTTTTTTGCGGAACGAAAGGTCAGAGCTGCCCGCCCGAAGCCCCGTGTTTTTTGGGGTTTCTGCTAGCCGGCAATCCGGGCATATTTGAGCTGTCAACACCTACCACCTCCTGTGGGGGGCTGAGTGTGTGCCAAGCGAGTCAAATTAGTGAGTGTGCCGGAATCCAAACCCAATCTCTCCAAGCTCGGCCCCTCGTTCGGTTCGGTTCAGTTGAGATTAGCCCCAGAGAGAGAGGGAGAGACCCATTGGATAAACACTTAATTTATCAAAAAACTCCAGCTTGTTATGCTAATGGAAGCAGCAGACAGATGGGGGAAGGACAGAGGACAGTAGTTGCCTTTAAGGATGCAGGATATTGATGCAGCAAATAAGTAAATGTTAATAATACAAAAATTAATCAAGTTTTAAGTCTATAGGTTCCTTTTGAAGTTACTTTCATTTGAAAATCAATAGTAATTCCATATAAGAACATTCTCCATTAACTTTGAAGTATCTAAGGAGTCTCAAGAAATAAATATAAATATAAATAATGAAAAACCCAACTGAAAGAACAAAAACCTTTCCATTTAAGCTGTAAATGAATCTTCTACGACACCAATTATTTTCGAACCATTTGATTTAGTTTTTAGTCAGGTTTCTTGCCTTAAAGCCCTCCTACTCGCAGGAGAGAAGCGATCCGGGCATCGATATATCTCTGGCAGAACTACTGAACTAACTGCTAACCCTTCTGCCAGCGAATCCGTGACTCCTTCTACCCGGGAACCCCCGCCGCAGCTCTCCTCTGGTGTGTTTTGTCTGGCGGGCAAAGTCATAACTTCACTTATCAACATTAGCTGTTGCCAGGGGCGCAGGGGGCGAGGGTGGGCAAGGGGCAGCGCTTGAGATATTCATACATTTTAATACGCTGTTTATATTTTATGAAGGCAAATGAATGCACAAGGAAGTGAATGTCGAAGGGAAGGGGTCTGAGGGTAGCCAAAAAATTCAACACCAAATGAGTGAGTTAGCAAGTGTGCGTGTTGTGTGTGTGTGTGTGTGCGTGTGTGGCCCAAACGCAGACGATGGCTGGAATCTTGGTGGAAGCGAGCACAACCTCGCTTCGAGCTATAGACGAGTTTACAGTTATCAAGGGAAAATTATCATCTGCCATGAATCTCGATAAAATTCATATTCATATGCGAGAGAGCCGAGTGCCCAGGGGCAGGGGCGGGGGCCAAGGAACAGGGAACAGGGGACAGTGTCCGGGGCCACATTGTATCTGTATCTGTAGCTGGTAGCTGCTAACCCACCCACACAGATACACATTCATTACGTCGCCTCGCTTCGTCGTCCCAAAATGGGATAGCTCCCTCAACAAACACACACACACACACCCGCACAGCTAGGGTCAAAATAATAGCCACCTTAAATAAATTCAATATATAAAACCTAAGAAGGCAATAATAAGTATAGTCTTATGTTTTGCACTTTAGTATGAAATGTAGAAGCCGGAAATTGTAGCCAGCTAAGGCTGCCACTCTGCCTGTATCTTAGTTTTTAAGCTGAAGTCTTCAGTGTACAGATAAATCAATGAAATATATAAAAACACAACTGCTGTATGGTAAAAACACCCAAAGAACACTTCAGAGAAAAGGACATACAGCTGTTTCAGAATAGGCAGCAACCTTTGTCTCATCAATAACCGATTTCTGACTAATTTCGGAATTCAGTGGAAATATAAACACTTTGTAGCTAGAATCCATTGGGAATTATAGATCAATGCAAGCGGTTAATGCCTCAAATCTATAAGGCCGTTTTTTAATTCTAGGATTTTTAGTAACTTAAATTTGAATTGAAAACGATTCTTGAAAACTTTATTTTTAAGTTAAAATATTTTGTAATGTTCTTTGTAATTTTTCCTTGGTTTTTCAGCTATTTTTGTAACCTCTACTGTGCTTCGGTTGAATATGCGTACATGTGAGGGTCACAGGAAGCACTGGGACGACGGGCCAGACAGACGTTTGCCCCGAATAACACAACGAGCAACAGAAAAAGGCAACAACAAAGCAACAATTGCTTGATATGGAAAACGGGCTCACAACTAATTTTTGGAAACAAATGACTCTCGTCCTCTCAAAGCCAGAAAAGGCGCCCACCCATCCACCCATCGCAACTCGCCCCTTTTCTTCTATTTATTAAAGCTATCCGTAAATTGCTTGCCGTGCGGCTGAATTGACTTTAAAATGCTCACAGTTACTTTGGATAATATCTCTGGCATAAGTGATTGCCATAAGGAATTATTAAAAAGGGGAGAGAAGTCAGGAAAGCAGTTGAGGCTTACTAAGGATATTATTTTAATGAGCAGAACTAGACATGGAAACTGGGGAAAAGAATATGAGTTCTTAAAATCATAGGAATATAAACCATATTCAAAAATCTAAACAGCTAAATAGTAATTCTCTCGTTCGCTACTGCAAGCGGAGCGTTGCAGAGAGAGAGAGCGAGAAAAAGAGAGGAGAATTTTTAATTAAATTAAATTTCTGATTGAAAGAAAAGAAGCTAGGTGGACTTAATAAATGACAGGCGATCTACAAAAGAAAACTAACTTGATACGGAGAGAATCATTTGCTAATAGCAAACGGCAAGTTTGTGCCCATTTCTCCTGATTTCTATTTGCACCGAGCCAGACCGGGCCCGGCCAGGCCCGAGCTCTCTCAAAGGCTGCCCAGGTAATTAAGTAATTCCTGGCACTAAGCAGCGCACTTAAATATTTACAGTTATATCTCCTCTGCAGTTGAAAAGATAAAAGTGCGCGCGTGCTGCCCGGATAGCTAACCTTATTTTTACGGGGCTACCTGGGGGGATGGAAGGTGGGCAGGAGCAGGATGTCTCGCTGGGGCGAGTTCATTAGCTGGCAAAGGGTTTAATTACCTACTCTGTTCATTTAGCGCCACTTGGCTAACGCGCTGTTGAGCAATGCAAACCGAAAACCGACTCAAACAACCTTGCCGGGCGGCGACCGCCCACCTGAGCCGCTGCACCCGCGTATAAAGTGCGTCTCTCTCTCTCCCTGGCCATGTACACAGTTAATTAAAAAAAAAGAACACAAAAAATGGGGAAAAGCAGCGAGAGAAGACGTAAAAATAGGGAAGCGGAGCTCAAAAAGCAACGGCCTCAGCTGGAAATGGAGTGCTGTGCTCCTTGAGTTCGCATCTCCAGCACTGGCCCCGCCCCCTCTCAATTCGCAATTAATGTGAGAGATGCAGGACAAAGTGCGCAGCACTCGAAAAAATAATTGTTGGCAAAGATTTTCACTTAACCTCTCGATCTTCTGACCAGAAAGATCAGCTGTAATCACAGGATCATCTCTCTTTCTCTCTGCAAAAGTAACTGGCAAATGATTATCTTTATATGTTCCCAAATCAAGTGCAACTTGCACTTTTCCCAGTGCACTTTCGGTGTTTGCGTTGAGTTGGTGGAGTTGCCAACAGGGAGCCCGAACGACGGTAAATCGAGAAAGCTGGCAACGGTAAACTGCGAACATGAAAGAAATTAGCAGCGTGACCGAAGCTCCACTCTCTCCCTGACCCACAGCGAAAGGCAACCCAAGGACTGACTCCAAGGACTCCTCCCCATACCAGCGGTGAGGCCTAGGACAAACCCGCCCAGAAGAACCACTTGAAGGCGTACTTATTACACCTGAGCTGCAGCTAAGTATGTTTACAAGATGTTGTAGATTGAGGACTCGGGACTCGGAACTTGACTCCACTTCCGGCGGCTCTGGGAAGACCTGGGCGTTTATTTTTTAATAAATTTACACACAAAAAGGGAAGGAAGGAAGCAGGGCGGAAGGGGAAGTCGTAACCCAGTTTTGTCTACTTATAAATCCTTTAACTGTCGCCCGTCGCCCGTCGCCGGTCGCATCCCCCGCATCCTTCAAAGCCAGTCGTCGAAGCAAATAAATTTTACCCAAGGGGGTAATCGACAAAATATATTCGATAAGAAATTTGTATTACCAAAGACACGACGCACACACACCCAAGATGATGTAATCATCGACGAGGGGTTGGAGTTGGTAACCGGCAACTGGCAACTGGCAACTGGTAACTGGGACCTGGTAGTGCTCCATCTCGGGGCACTGATTGCCACTCCGGATCTCTGGGAACCATCGGCCGACCACCTGCTGTTCCGGGGACTGTTGTCACTCGACGAATTGCTTCGGAGACCTGCAACGTGACTAACGGGCGCCACAAAGGTGTCGTCTGGCGGATTGAGGTTTCGGTTGAGGGTTTAGGGTTTACGGTATTTGGGGTCGATATCAGACAGCATCCAATGACAGCGGCATCTCCTTGCACCGATTGCTTTTTAATCGATTCCATTTACAAATAAATTGCTTTGCCCTGAAAGATTTATCTATTGGCAAGTGCAGTCAACTGACTGGCGTTAAGGCAGGGCAAAGATTGGACTAGCAGATATCCTAGGTTTCTAAGGGGTAATATTTTGGGGTTATTTATATATAATATTTCTTATTTATATATAAAGTTAGGTCAAGGATACATCTGGCTTGCTGCTATCAATTTGCATTTAAAAGAAACAAAACCTACACTTTCTTTTCCGACAGTATAATTTATACTGCAGTCGGAATCAATATTCAAGATAGAAATAAGTCTTATAAGGTTTGATTTTTTGTGCTGAAGAATACCCTTATGAAAAGTGTTTTATATATTCTATACTGAGTTCATGCCATAGACTTTGCGTTCATCTGGCAACCTTAGGCTCTTGATGGCTCTTAAATTCATTTTGGATCCGCATACATTGTTTCTTCATTAGACGGGCAGCGGTGTTTATCGCGGGTCTTTGTGCTTAAGTAGTTAAGTATACTTGGCCGGGAGGACGACCCTGGGCTAATGACTGGCAGGCAGATCCACCTGCCTGCTTTATGGCGCATCGGACGTCATAAAAATCCGCAGACAATGCGCGGTGCTCCGCTTAATGAACTTTTCCTGGGAGAGAAGGAACGAAATCCAGAATCCAAGAAGTACGAATAGAAAGTGGTCGGGGATGTTGCTTTCATTTTAACGACTATGCAACATGTGCCTGGGATTGGGCCCGAATAAATGAAACGGAGTGGCGTGGCTCGGTGTGGGGGTGTGGGAGCGAGTGCCTCATTGATTTGGCTCCACTTTCCTTTTTCCTGGGGACTGGGACTGGGTAATGGGGTACGCACTTAGCTCTGATGATGGCGTGGCGGCAGGAAAAAGAACAATAATAATTCGAAAATTATGAAAGCTATAAACGCATAAATTTCCTGACGAGGCGCAACCATAGCCATTATATACGACATTTTAATAATTTTCCACACGCCGCCGTCTCGCCGAAGTTTGCCGAGCTCTCTAATTGGGGGACGGGGGGAGGGTTAAATCATACATACAGAGAGAGAAAAACATGCATTCCCGAATAGGGAATTCTCAAATTAATATTCAGGATAGAGATGGTTTTTCCTTAAAGAAGATCAAGCCCAGTATAATGAATGTAATGAATATAATACAAAATACTGCTTACTCTGCCTAATAAATATGCAAGCAGTATTCATTTAATTTCAATTAATTACCTTTTAAGCTTTCGTTTAATAAGAAACTGAAGAAACAAACCAATATGCATCTAAAATATGAAATTTTCCATTTATTTGGTGTATTTCGCACAGTGTCCTTTCAGAGCAAACGCAGACAGACCCACATATATAGACAGAGCCATAAAATGCCTACGAGAAGAGCAGGCAGGCGGACGCGAGAGCAACACTATATAAAAATTCATAATGCAAACATAAATTTTCATTTGAATATTTCGCTGTCGTCTTGTTCTTCTGCTGCTGGCGAAAATCCTTGCTCCTTTCGCAGGCCCTGCCCAAATATAAATGGGCGATGCTGCATTAGGCTGGCAAAAAGGATGGCAAGGCGATGGCAAGGATGATATCAAGGAGGATGCTGGCATCCAGAGCTATCACACACCCGCCCGCCGGTCGCGCAAAAACGGTGGCAATCATATCGTTGGTGTTGTAAACATTTTCCAGTCGACATCATATGAATTATGGGGGTCGTACCGCGAAAAGCTTTTATAATCGTGCGCAAATCGCGCAAGAGCGAAAAAAAAAAATAAAATAAAATTATGTACATGCACCGCTCTCGCTAACCTCTACCCCGCAGAGGAAAAACCCCAAGGAACCCCCTTGCTGTGTGTGTGTAAACTGCAAATGCCCGAAATATGTTTGCATTCCGCGGTTTGACAAGTTAATGCCATTGGGATTTCCAGGGGGGCAGGAAACCCACCGTGATGGGGAATCTCTCCATCGATTGCACATTTATTCGGGGATAGTTTTGAACCCACTTTACGGTTCATATTTTAAACAAGAAGCCAAGGAAGAGAAGGTTCACAAATAGTTATTGCGGCCAGGAGCCATAAAAAATAGATTTTGTTCGCGATTTTTTAGAATTATGCGAAACTGGGTAAGCCGAGGGAAAAGAGGACACACTTAGAAATATTTGGCTCCATTGCAATGGTGCAGCATCCCCTTGTGACTTCGATTAGCTGTATTTGAAATGATAAAAATTAAAGACTCTCTTAGAGTGCAGCCAAAAAGGAGAACTTTCTCATTCGCTATTGCTTGTAAATTCCAGGCAAAGCGTGAAAGACTCAGAGAGAAGTAGGAAGAGCTCTTTACCTTTAAAGGTAATGCAACGATTGGATATTTTTACACGTTACTCTTGATGTTATTTAAAATAATTGCCTATATTTTTTATTAAATCTTCCTTTTTTATCAATATTTATTCCCCATATATTTCGTGTTTCATGGGCAGTGTGAGTGTGTCACCAAACCCATTAATTTATCCGAGGATGAGAGCTGGTTATTAGCATTCATGGTCTCCCACCCATCCACCTGCCGGCGACCTTTAATTGAGTGCACACACACCCCTAGGATTTCCCAGATTATCCGACCACTAGGGAAGGCACTCTGCGGCGTTGACAAATGGTGGGCACACGCGCCCCAGGAGCAGGAGCAGGAGGAGGCCTCTGGACAACAAGTGAAATTGATGACTGGCCATCAATTTGCCTGCGAACTCTCGACGACGATGGCGCCCCGCGATATGCCCCGCCCACATGACCTTGCTACATGCCAATAAATGGTCATCCTTGGCGGTCGTGGTTGTGGTCCTTATCCCCCTTTTAGTCCTGGCACGCGGTCAACAGTTGAAAGTCACGTTTGCATGGCCAGTCGCCTGTTCTTTTTTTTGGGGGGGGAGGGTGAAGGGGTTCTGCTCCTGCTCCACAGGACACGCCACAGGAATTATTAATGGATCCCTGTCGCTGGCATCCCAACTGGACTCCATCGAGTGCTGAGGCGGGGATGCTGATGCTGTGGCCGAGCCCCGGCAGCTGTGATTGATTTCGAATCGTTTTTCAATTGGCAGACCGCACAACAACATCAACATCCATCGCTGGATTGGGTTTATTTGGCTATTTGCATTTGACAAATTGTTTGCTTGTAAAAGTCAACGATTTGGGCAAGGCCGTAACATACATTATACGAGGATATCCAGGAGGGGATGGGCCTGATATCTCTCTCCCTGTGTGTGTCCCCTCGCTATCTGCGGTAATTACTCAAAAAGGGGGAGCAGTCGCGGCTCGTTTTTTGCCTTTCTTCCTTTTTTCGGCCTTTTCGGTAATGTTGTGTAAGTTAATATCCTGTTTGTTATTGCCGCGACCAACGCCATTATACATGCAACATGCAGGCTTCTGTCTGATGAATTGATTAAACAATTTCCTACCCTCGACGACTCGGTTTTGTTGATTTTAGCCCCAGCGAAAGCGGATTGAAAGGGGTTCCGTGCTACTACATTGCTATATACACTTGCCTCGGTATACGAGTAGGTGAATTATGTGTATATAAATTAGGGAATTAAACAAGCTATTTTCTATAATTTTAATGGATATAGCAAAGACCTTCTCTGTAAGTTGGCATACGTTGTGATAATACAAGAATTGATAAGAATTGATTAAGTAGAGCCAGCAAATAGTTGCAAAAATTAAGGAGAATGTTAGGGAAATGTTAATTAAAGAAGGTTAAAAATATGCCCTATAAATCACACAGTTTTCTTCCTATCATCAGGATAGAAAGATCTCAAATAAGAACCCCAACAAATACGGATTTTAAATGCAACAAAATCTAGAACCGCTTGGAAATGCTACTTCTTTCGTATACCAAAAAGGGAGACAGCTATTTTTGCGGGGCAAAAGGACGACGATCGTTGGCATTGGCAACAAATCACTTTAGTTGTGCGTGATAAATTGAGTTGTTGTGTTTTGCGTTAATTGGGGCAATTTCCAGCGAAAGGGGGCACACACTGCACCCCCTAAAAAAAAAAAGACAGACACACACACACATGTGTGTGTGCGAGACGTGCCAGAGTCGAAAATTAATATTGTAACAGAAGCTGACTTCCAGTTGGGCTGCTGACCAACGCCGAAAGCTGACCGCCATACTAAGAAGGCCGCACCACACGGCGCGTGTCAAATGTCAGCCAAAAAAGTCACAAAAACAAAAAAAAAGCAGAAAAAAAAACAACGAGTCTGATAGCACCGCTATGCCGGTCACGTCGCACGTTCAAAATGCCACAGATGTCAACGTGGCGCAACAAGATGCTGCTGCTGCACGGCGACAAATCGGGAGTTGTCAGTAAATATTGTACTTTAAATAATTAGTAAATAATAACTTAAAACTATGTAAATAAAACCAAATATTATAGAGAACTCCAAGTTGAATAATGAGTTTACTTTTTAGATACTTTCTTGATTGAACAAATGCATACTTATCACTTTATACAAAAGCTGTTTTTTACGAGTGAGTAAAAGGAAAAACCTTTCACCTTCACTGCCTTTGTAAACGAAAATTCCAAAATTTGTAACATTTGCTTTTCGAGTTTTTTACAGTGCAGAAAAAGCGCTGAAATCTGTGATCTGCTGATGAGATTGTGTCACTGCCGCCGTCGCTGTCGACGAGAGACGAGCGACAGCTTAACTAAGGTTAAGCCCTGGGTTACTCACACCCTCTGAGCCTCCCCTACACACACACCACACCCCCCTACACTCACACATACACACATAGCCGGGTCAGAGCAAGGAAAAGCTTGGTTTGAGTGTCAATGACAAGAGTACTTAAGAGATTTTCACATCGTTACAAAGAGAATTGGGATAGAAATTAAAATTAATGCTTTCTGCTGGCCCTCATTCTTTTTCCTTTTCGGTCCGGCTTTATTTATCCTACTCTGGATAATGCCTTTGTCCAGGACCACAAAGAGGTCAACGGAATTCGGGGAATTTCGGTTTTGGTTTCGGTTTCGGCTTCGGAATGGTAATGGAAATGGTAATGAAAGCAGCAAATGTACTGCAAATGATAACCAAATGTTAATTTGCTGCAAACATCAGTGAAAACTCTTTCTCTCTGGAAAAACCAGGGATGTTGAGTGCAATATATAATATAGTTGTAAAAATAGAATAATATTACTGTGTTTACTGGCGTACTGTTAGTACCATTAAATAGTATACCAATACCACCAGACTCGCTGAATTTTACATTATTTCTAGGCACAGTACATTCATCCCAACTAAGGATTATGCCAAGTTTTTGGTCAGTACTTGGGGCGATTCCTGGTAGCCTTTCAGCGAATTATCTTCTCTCAACCTCTTTGATTGCAACCTCCACATTGCATTCTTGCATTTATGACTATTTCATTTTTGTGGAATCAAAAAACCTCAGTGGAAATGGGTCAGCCTTTTCAAACACATTTGCTTGCATCTGCATCATTAGGACGAGCATACATTTTATGATTTCTGCGTAACGAGGCTGATTATCCCGAAATCGTGGGGTTGCCACAGGGGCTTTACCTGAAAAACCAAAAACTCAACCAATTGGCAAATTTGGCGCTGAGGAGCTGAAGCTAAAGCCAAACCGCACCGCAATTTGGCAAAAATCCTTCCTTGCTCTCTTGAAAAGCTGAGTGGAAAATTTTGGAAGCGATCACAACATAAGCCACAACCACATAATAGAGTTTTATTTATATGCCACCGCTAAGGGGGTTTACCCTCCCCGGGTTCCTTTCCCTTTTTGTTTCGGAAGAAGGAGAAGGAGTGGCGCAGACAACAGGATTAAAAAGCGCTCGCAAAATTGGCAACATGTTTAATAATTATATTTCGTGAATGTGCTTTTGTGGATGTGCCGATGCGGATGTCGATGTGGATGTGGATGTGGATGTGGATGCCACAGACGCTCCAGGAGCACAGGACCGAGGCTGGAGAGACAAGCCAAATATGTTTTTTTGACAAAACACAGCAGCACACATGTTGACACCCCCGGCACACCACTCTGCGCCATTCTCCACTCATCAGTTTCCCCGTCAGATGGCATAAAACAACCGCAGCACCGCAGCAACATTTGACGATATGCCTCCATCCCTCCCTCCCTTCTCGCCGCCAGTATACCTGTCTCTTTCGGGGGCGCTGCCTGAGTGACAAGCGCCTTATCATTAAGGTAAGCAGCAGCAGGAGCGGCAGCAGTTGTCATCATCATCATCATCATCGCCATCGCCATCGCCATCCTCAACTGTGGCGTCAACAACCTCGAAAATTCGTTGTTGTCTGTGTTCCCGCTACCGCTTTTGTCACAGACGTTACCAACAACCCAACAAAAAGAATAGAAAAACCAAGAGAGCAGTCTAGTGAAACGACCATGTGATACCCTCTACACTCTGCATATTGTTAATCACATTATAACTGAAGAACAGAGTCGAAAGTGAACAAGAGTAACTACTTCTTACAATACTTTCCAGTTCTATAAATTATAGAGGATATTAATCCTGAAATCAGACAAACCCAAGGCAGGTCACAGCACAACATCTAACGTATTTGGTAAATATAATTTAGGCAGTAGTTCCAACTGCAGTGTTTCTGTATTAATACTTTTTCTATATCTACTGATGAATCCCTGAAAACGACAGAACATGCAACATACCCGTTGATTCACAGTGCCAAAGGGTAGGGCACACGCACACACACCTGACGAACCTTGCACACATAGACACACCTCCTGACGAACCTGGGACACACACACTTAGAGCGAGACAAACAACACACGTGGGGCACTTATGCAAAAAAGGCAGAAACAACAATCGACGTGCCGCAACAACAATTGACAATGCCAGACGCTCCGCTTCGGTGTATCGCTGTGTGTGTGTCTGTGCGATGACTGATGGGCCTTATGTGCCCCTGTGTGTGAGTTACACTGCCCAAAAAATCTGTTGGGAGTGGGTTGGATAGTGCCACGCTTAATACAGATATAGACAACCCTCTTAGTTATATTTAAATATATTTTTCGACTTCATTTAAAAGTAAGAACGGACTTTCTTGGTTTCAAAAAGAAACCGTATCAGAGAGTTCCTATCTTTCCATCATTTTTGTCAGCTTTGAAACGCTTTACAAATGAAATAAAGAAATAATTTAATGCTCTGCAATTAATACAATAAAAATGGCTTTAAAACAAACTTAAAAACCCTTAAAACCAGAACTAACATTGTCCCCCTAGGAACCCTGTGCAAATAGCAAACAGAAATCAGTCGAAACTGTCAGTTAATGGAAGGACCACCCCGAGAAACTTCCCAGTTTAATTTAAAGGGGATGCGGATGGAACATAAAGAATGTAATGGCCTTGTGGGGGGAGGGTGGTCAGAGATAGCAACACTCAAAATTCCACACATGTTTTCATTTCTCCTCTTTTTTTTTTTTTGGTATTTTGTCGGTTTTGTTCAAAGCGTTGACCATTTGGCAACAAAAACAAGAAAAAAGGAGGCACTGGGGGCCATATCCAAACATATTGTTTGCCTCCATTTGGCCGGTTATTTGCTTTGCTGTCTATTTGGTGGCTTTATTGCCAATAAATCAGAATTTATTTGCAACAACAAACAACGAATTAAAATGTTCAATAAATATTTTCAGCCATTAAGTGTGTGCCGGATGGATAGTGTGTGTGCGTGCCGATAGGTCTGGCTCTGGGTCTGGGTCTGTCCCTGGCCCAGTCCTATCTTATCCGTACGCAACGGTGATTGTACACTGAACCGAATTCACTTTGAACGACTGAAGGCTGGCTACGTGAGGAGCATTTTTCGTGGGCACTGCCGCCGGAGTCCTTTGGCGAAAATCTATTAAAAAATTATAGGTTAATACGCTGCAATTTATGGAGCGACGAAAAGTTGTTTTGGCAACAAATTGTCCACACGTGAGACAATCAAAGTGGCATAAACCAGACCCCCACGGCTAATAAACCGAGCTCTCTCTCTCTCTGGCCTCCACTCCCATTCGATGATTTGTTGGCCAGGCGCCTTTTGGCCCTAACGTATGCGGCGTCCCCAGGGCACCATCGATAACTGCGATCCGAAACGGGGGCGATCCCGGTGGCTCTGCTGAATGACAAAAATTCGAAAATTCCATTTATGCACAGCCACTCCACCCCTGCCGAGGCAAATGCAAATTTAGTAGGAATATGTTGCAGACACACTTCCCCAGCTATAGCCTCCCGCTCCCGGATAAATCCCGACCAAGTTCGCATTATATTTGCAACTTTATTGTATCGACATTTGCCCTTAGCCGGGAAAACGCCGCCCAGACGGCCAAGAAAATGGAAAAGAAAAACAAGGTAGTAGTGGTGAGGGAACCAGAGCTGAAAAATTGCCCATTCATAAGTCAAGGCAACGAACTCAACTAGTTTGTTACCTCGTAGTCCCGTCTAGGAATTATATAGAATTCTTACACAAATCTATGTTTATTTTCTCAGCACTAGCTGCTGCCTCTGCTCTCTTAGAGCCTTAGCTCTAAAACCCATGATTGAAGCCATATTTCCTCACTCTTGTCCAGTTATAGAAGGGGAACAGCAGACGTCTAATATACCCTCAAGGATGGCGAATCCAATGGCCCCCCTCTTTGCACTCCGACGACTGACTGATGGCCACTAATTAACTAAGCCGGAGCTCTCGGCGGGTGCCCGGTGGCCAAACAAATTGCTGACATTGAGCTGACCCCCAAGCCGGATCGGATGGCTGGCGTGGGAACCACTTGAAAATCAAATCAAGCGTTCAACTGTAAATCACAATAAATAATAAAAAGAAGCCCAGCCCAGAGAGGGGAGCATCGATACACGGAATGCTTTACATGGACGCCCCATCATATTTTTCACTTCATTGTGTTTCCGACGACGACTCAATTCTCCAACTCCACCCACAATCCTCCACTGATTTCGTTGTTTGCCGCCGCTTTTGTCAAATGTCGAGTGTGTCCAGCACGGGCAGCCAGTCCAAAGAATGCCATCTCCTCGCAAAAAAGGCAGAATAATAAAAAAATATTTATAAAAGGAGAGATGTACGCAGCCAGGATGATTCAAGGCAGATACTCTGAAAATCGAACCGAAATATGAAAATGGAGGAAAAACTTCTTTCAATTGAGAAGAAGAAATGTATTTAGTTTCGTGAAAGCAGCTATGGCTCGAAAACTGCTTAGAAATTAGAGAAATTTGATAATAAGAGATCTGGAACATGGTCTCATCTCTCGGTATGTAAGGGTATCCGAACTTCAACCATATCCTGTGGCCAGACAAACGCAGATGCGAGCTGGAAATGCCAATGGCAAGCGAACAATACGAATCCATCGATGATGATGATTTCGAGACGAGACGCTGGGGGTGGAGGAGACTGGGATTCCCCGGGAACAACAACAGTTTATGACGCGCCGCTTACGTAATCCCCTCACTCTCCAAAGAGAAATTCGGATTCCGTAAAACATTGACCATTTGGCCGGCCGGGATCCATTGGATCCATTCAATTGGTTCAGATTCGACAGACACTCGCGGCTATTTGACTCCACACAGCACACACTGCTAGACTCCACACCCCACCACGTCGACCATATATAATCGTAACCCTTATCAGAATTGCCAAGCCGACCAAGAGAATTATTATTGTATTTTTGTTATTTTTTCAGATTTCTTCGAGATTTTTGCCGCCTGCCTGCGCTCCAAGGACTCCCCTTTGTCCGGGCGACACAAGCGAGGCGAAACCCTCATGAGCTTGCTTATGGTTGGCTTATGCAATCGCTGCGTAATAAGACGGAAATAATTTGTATTGTTCTGCTCCTTCTTGGGCCCCATTGTGTGCGTGTCTTTTCTGGCGATTCGCACAAATAGAGGAGCGTCATAATCCCCGTCGAATGCAAAGGGGAATTCCCCGCATACTTTCACACCCGATAACTTGCATCGCCAGCAGACATACATATGTGATTTATAAGGAAAGGAAGCGTCGGACATTTGCGAATTAAAGGTATTCGGATGCATTCTCTATCACCAAGGAGGTAAGGTTTAGTGTTATCGTCTCGATCTCCTCTTTATTAGAGATGTCACTCCTTGTTATCGTGACTATCGATAATTTTAGAAAGAGTAAACAAAAAAACTAATCAATTCCCATAATTTTGAAGAGTAAATGCTAAATATTTAAAGTAGGTCTTACGCCTTTTACTTTATACATCGATATAATCTATATCTTGAAATAAAAACTGTTAAAAACAAGTCTTCCTAGCTTCCCAGATTAGATTTCAGTTTTATTTGGATGTGTGATCTTGACAAACTACAACGCTTTACCTTTTTCGTTTTGCAAATCGTTCTTCTTTTAATGACCGTTTTTATTTTTTGACTTCCCAGATAAGTCCTAGTTCGGCTCATAATACCCATCTATCTGCATTTTCCCAGCCTGATCGCAAACAAAGCAAAACACGAACTTTTTTTAGTGCCAGGCCCAGGAAAAAGTTTGCCAATTCATTTGTTTCGCACTAATTAAACGCTTATCGGAATGCTCAGGCGGAGAGGACCAGGTTTCGTACCTAGATTCGGAGCTCGTCGGGCTATATATACTGCTATATATATATATCGAAGAGGGGCATCGTGTGTGTGTGGACTTTTGGGGGTAGAAATCGTTGCCCAGCACCACACACAAAATTTGATTTGCACTTTTTGGAAACAAACACACATGTGTGTGCGAGTGAGTGTGAAAATACAAATAGAAGTTGATTGCTTTGTTGATTTGTTTGCGGTTACAGTGAGCGCGGGAAAACCCATGCCATATGTACACATATATGCTGTTTTTCGGGGGGCACTGGGAGTGGGGGGCGTGGCCAAATGTTAGACGCTTAGTTAGCAGGCCCAAATGGCAATCAATGCGCACATTGATGGTTCTTACCTCCCAGCTACCAGCTACCATCTCCCAGCTCCCGTCCCTCACATCCGAAGCCCCGAAACCGAAGCCAGCTAACCTTTATGGCCTTTTCACACACAGGAGGCCGCATTCTGTTGCCGAAATCGAAAATCTGATGACGGCCCAACTACAATTAGGGTAATACAAACCCACGATGCAGAGAAAAAAACAACGGACTCTATTGAAAAAGGAAATAATCTTTCCGTCTCTCGCTTTGTCTGCAATGTACTAGCAATTTGTTCCTTTACTGCGAGAGAGCTTCGAGTTCTTCTCTCCGAAGATGCAAATATAATACTACGAAAAGGATAGATATTCGTATATATTATGGACTGAAGCTGTACAAGATTTGTGTAAAGCAAATCAAGCATTTATTTCTTAATAGTTTCCCTAAATATTCATACAAACTTTCTTCTTTTTTATTGCATAAAAGAAGGTGCAAATATTTAATATTTTCCCGTGTAGCAACACAACCCTTTTTCGGTCCCAGCAACGAGCGAAATTATTTATTGAAATTTAATAAATAGTGGGATCAGACAACGAAAATTAGAGTCTGGAAGCCGAAAAAATACGGGCCAAAAATACGGGTGTGTGCACGTTGTGGGGGCTTGCAAAAGGGTAGCTAATTTCCAACGATAAGCCTTCGTGGCACGACACTAACCCCGCCAGTTTGCAGCGCTACTGTTTTTAGTTTTGCCCCAAAATGTGTGCTACAGACAGTGCCACAAACACACACACACACACATCCCAAAAGTGGCCGATGATGATGATGATGACGATGGCCCTGGGTGGTGCTCCGTCGCGTCGCCACTATTGTTACTATCTGCCCGGGGGGAGGGGAGGACAGGTTCGACCGGTCCCGGGCCCGGTCCCCGTTCTGGGTCACCCTTTCCCGTTCCCGTTCCCAGTCCCGGACTCGGTCTCGGTCTCGGATATTAATGCATCATGGGCATTGTAAAATGTTCGTTAAGCTCGCGCTCGCTCTCTCTGGCAAGAGGACTTGGCCTTTCCAGGCCACCAGGATATATATGCCAGGATACCGCCAGGATAACCAGTGGAGGGGAGCCATAAAATTGCTACGACGCCGAGGAGGACATGGCGACGGTCGTCGTCGTCGTCGTCGCGCTCATGCGGTTTCTGTACAGTTGTGCCCAGACCAGCAGAACCATGAAAGGAGACAGGCAGGAGGTGGAGCAGGCAGGCGGAGAAGCAAACAGGACGAGTGGGCCAAGCCAGGAGGAGTACACTGGTCTAGCTCCTTGTACACCTTAATTGGAAGGATTTAAAATAAAAACAGCAGTGTAATCAGCATTTCCACTTGTTCGGTTGGAATAACAAATAGGAAAAACAAGTTTTGTTTGGCAAATAATTACGCAGTCTAAAGACAAGCTCCTTAAATGTCAAGCCTAGTTTTTCTCAGTGCGAAAGAAAGCAGAAGCAACCCAGAAAGGAGCAGGAACTGGGACCCAGACACTGAAACAGGGACAGGGAGGAGGAGCGTTCACAAGCATCTCGGCGAGAGAGAGCGTTAGCCAGATTTAGCACCCGGCCAGACTTGACCCGCACCACTGCACCCTCCACAGCCTCCACAGCATCCACGAACCCCTTCCATGGGCAGTCTTAGACCAGGACCTCAGACCTTTTTGGCCAGAAACTGCCATTACAACTACTTATGGCCGTCACTGTTTTAAAATCAAAAGTCGGAACGAAACGAAACGGGGTTGTTGGCAGGACGGCCGCAGGACGGACTGAGAGTGTCCTTAGTTCGTTGGACGCACCCTATTAGTTTCTTGTTTTCAAAAGGGTTATACGCCTTTTCTAAGAGTGTTTAACGCACTATGTGGAGCTAAGTTCATAACTAATTCGAACTAATTGAATATATAACAAAAGAACAAGAATATGTGCTTTGAATTCATCATAAAACTCAATGAAATCTACGAATTTAACTTAATTTAAGATTCGTGTTCAGTGGGGAACATTCGTGAGAGGAGATGCGCAGAATATCCTCGCTAATCTCTCGAATAACTTTTTAATTTGGCAGGACATCTTCTAGTCGACTACTAAGGACTCGGTCACTGGCAAATCTAGCTTGTTCTCTCTCCTGGCCCGGAATGAGGCGCAGTTTAAGGATTGGGAATAGTGTGGGAGATGGAGCTCCGGTCTGATCAGCGCCTGGCTTAAGGACCCTGCTGATGCCGCCGCTGCTGCTGCTGCTGCTGAGGTTTTATGAAAATAAATTGCGCTTTATGCTCGATTATTACCCGTAGACTTATTGGGCTCCATGAAGCGCTCTAAATGTCCTGGTGCTGGTCCTCTATTTTTGGGTCTAGGAAATCCGGCCAGTTCACCTTTTGCCACATGAGGACTGTGTGAGTGTGTGTGTGTCTTTGGCTGCGCTTTTGTAATTGTTAAGATTTGGTTACTTAAATTTATTATCGTTGCCCTTGGTTGGCTTTGGTTTATGACCTGGGCCGGGGTCCTCCATGTCTGCTCTGCTCGGCTCTGGGTGATTATGCGAAAAGTTAAGGGACTTTTGCGAGTCGTCTCCCATTTATTGCCTTATCTAGCTTGCACCTGACGGCAGGAGCAGCAGCTCCAGCAGCAGCCCTTTAAGGCCTCCAAGGACTCACACACTCTCACTCACACCCTTCTGATTACATTTTCCCTGGCCTATATTAACCCAAAAGAAAAACAACAAAATAATTAAGCCTTAACCCCCTTTTCTCTCACTCCCGGCACAGCGAGCACGTTGAAAGTACAAAATTAACAACTTCATCGATAAAGGGCTCGGCCAAATCAAGTGTTCCGGTCACTCCGGTCACTCCGGGACTCCAGGACTCCCTCTCTTCATTTCCCCCTCCAAATTAGGAAAAATCGGACTGGCGGTCGGCGATAATGGTGCGTGACCACGCATCAAAAACGATTTTGTCAGGGATTCCGGGCCGAGCGCAACCACCTGACTGACATTTAGCCGAGCTGACGAGTTAATAACCCTTTTTAGCGCCCCTGTGAGAAAGGAACTCCTGACCAGCGGCCAAGCGGCAAACGCAACTCCTGCAAGGGGTTAAGGCACAGTGTGGCAACAACTATGAAATAATGTTAATGAAAATATATGGCTTAAAGCCAAGAAAATGCAGGAGAAAATATCTTCGAATATCCAGCAGCCTCAAGAGAGCGAAAAAGCTATAGAAAAGAATTCGAATCCCTTTATAATCATCTCAACGGAAGGCACCTGAAGATCATATATATCATATAAATAACATTATCTTCAAATCTCAAAATTATAAACAGCTTTCTACCACAGTTCCTGCCTCCTGTTTGCGATGGTAGATGGTCAATGGCAGTCGCGTGTCCTTTGGCCGCGCATGGAGGGCGGAGGACCTGTACCTGATAGCCACTGGTGTCCAGTGGTCGTCGGAGGGAAGGGAAACACAGGGGCCGGACTTAACCGGACCAGGCCACGAGCTTAAGTGGCTCGAACGCCCTTTAGCATGTGAATTAGGAAAGGGTTCACCGTTCACCGTCCACCGTCCACCGTTCGCTTCCAATTAAGTCGCCCAGCCACTCGGAGAGCTCGGAGGTTAAGGTTTCAGGTCTCGGGTCACGGGTCTTGCGGGGATATAGGGGATTTCATGGGCGGTAGGACAACTCTTTTGGGCATCGGTTAATTGAATCAAGTCACGTGATCGGAATAGGATATATCGCTCCGCACCCACTCCCATTCCCTTACTCATTCCCTAATTGACAGTCGGCGAATGAAGTTCTTTGATGAGCAGCCCCGCACCGAGTGCCATGTGTGTTTGTTTGCCAAGAAGCCGAGCTAAGTTCCATTCACGTTTTTAATATTGCATGAAGTGCCGGACTTGGCCGGACTTGGTCTCTATTTGCATTTGGTCAGACGGAAGCAACGGAGTGGAGTAGGGGTCGGGCTCGCCGAAACGGGGCAAAAGGTGACCCCAAACGCCCATGTGGCTCGTCGTCAAAGCGACCGCAGTCGAAGATCTTAAAGAATTTCGAAGGAAGCCAAAAGGACGAGGCAGGGGAGCAGCTTCCCCAACGAAGCCATTCACAAAGCACTTCAAAAACTGCAACTTGCGGCTGGCGGAACCAATGCCAATCTACCTCTCTGGCTCTGGCATGGGCCAGAGAAGGCCTCAAGCCTGCCTGGCTGCCAAGTTTTGAGCCAAGAAATCCAAAACCACACGAAAGACTCGCAAAGATGCAAAAAGGACCCGAGGAATATGTATTTTGGCTTTGGCTTTCCTTGGGTTTCCCTCTCTCGCTCGCTCGCTCAGTCTCTGCAGCTGCCTTTTGTTTTTTCTTCTCGTCTTGGATTCTGGGGTTTCCTCCCCTTCAATTTCCACACCCATCTGCGGCCAGGGCCTTTCATCATCTATTACGACACCAACCACACGTAGATGACAAGGTGGCACCCATCCCTTGTCCCTTTCGGTTTCCTAAAGACATTTTTAAGGGCAATCCCCGGTGCGGTCTGAGATTTGCCGTGCAAATTGCAAGGATTAAATTTCATTTCAATTTAACAAATTGTTGCCAGCCGTCGTCGTAGTCGTCCAGTCTGGCCTTTCCTTCTACCTTAGAGATGGATCAGGATCGCCAGATATGAGCGACCCAAGCTCTGAGGAGGGCGGAGGATTGATGGATTTCTAGAGATATGACGAGGAACAGCCACTTGTCTGCGGGCAGGGGTAATGCAAATAAATATTGCAGTCTCTAAAGTAATCGAATTTTGTTCGATTTTATTGCTGGGATTATTCTATCCGACTCACTTATGGGGGTGCTTAGAAATACCTAAATAATAAGTATTTAAACTGCATGTCATATGAGTATTTTGTTAGTACTAAGTAACTAAGTAATTGTATCATCTTTTAAGATAAAGAAAAGACCGCAAGACAATTACAGATTTAATAAAATTAATAATCGGAATATTAAGATAAGCTTCTTGTCTAATAAGTTCCTTTAATAGCTTCAATTCCTATTTTTCTGTTCTCTTAGATATTTTTCAGTACGCTTGTGCTCATTTGGCTTATAAAAACAGAATCGAATTCCCTTAAACGAATCAAAATTAATCTTAATTTGATTTCGCCAACCCGCCCCGCTAAAACCAAGCTGTCAGCGGCAGGAGTCCCTCATTTGCATTCCTTCAAGGACTCAGGGAGGCAACTAAATAAAACTGATTATCGCAAAATTCGCAATCGCAATCGGAAAATTAAAAAACAAATTAGAGGAAGGGGAAGGCTCGGGTCGATTTCACGCATATGTGGCCAGATTTGATTTGCACTCTCATAACTCTCCGCATTTTCCAGTCGTCCCTTTCAGCAGGGACTCCTTCATCGGCATTGTTTGTCGTTATTAAATTTGCCAATTTGCTTTTTTCGCTAAGCGAATTAAAATTCAAACACACGCCACGCGGATGAAGGAAAAAAACTCTGAATAACAAAACGAAAACAAAATCGCGGTTAACGATTGCGGGAGGATAAAAGCGAATCAGTCGAGAAAATAAAAAGCTTCGAAATGCCGAATATGGGAACACACTTTTGTGGGAGTATTCAAGAATCCCTTGCAGAAATTAGGTAATACAAATAACAAGGAAGGAAGCTACCGGAATCTAACCTGGACAAAGCCCAATTCAATATAATTTGTTCCTGTACGCCCTGCACTGCAAAGTCAAATGGACTTTCACTCGAAAGAGTATTGCAAAAATCCGCAACCTGCCGGCCGCGCTTTTTTGCTCCCCGGGGATGGATGTCCTTGCGTCCTTGTGCCTGTGTGCATGTCAAAATAAACAAGTTTGTGTCACTGCAGAAATGTTCATTTAATTTGCTCAGCGATGACGAGCACGATGAGGCCAACACACGGCAGCGGCAGGCCGCATCTCCAGGACAAGCAGCACACGGGGCGAAGGGAGGAAGGAGAAGGCAGCAGTGGCAGTAGGAGGACCTCCCCCATTCCACCAGTAAACAAGGACACATCGCGGTCGCTGGAAAAAACGCGAATTCCGCCAGCGAAAAGGTGCGCCTGCCTGCCGGAGAGTCGCCCGGAAGTTGCCCAACGGAAGGTGGCTACTGAACCTGAAAAGTGGTTAAATTACAAATTATCCACGCCAGCTGGGCGCACCAAAGGTAGTCCAGGATGAGGGTCAGGTTGGGAGAGTGGGCACTGGAAACTGGGAACGGATCCTGCCGCCAGTTGAGAAGTTAAGCACTCGAATATGAAGAATTATGCGCGACGGGGGACGTCCGCTCTGTTCCGCAAAAGGCTGAAAAAAACTTAAAGTCAGCTAAAAATCCCTGCTCCCTCGAATCCCCAAATCTCCGAGAGCGAGGCCAACCCACTCCTCCTTATTTTGGCCATAAATCAAGCATAGACAGCCTCGGCAGCAGCAGCAGACTGCTTCCAAAATTCAAGGAACAACATTTGGTACAGTGGAGTAAAGACTGTGGTACACGCAGAGAAAATAAGACAAGCAAATTGAAGTATTATTTACAAAATATTAAACAGTACGACTTTGGAGGGTGAAACTATAAAATAGATACTTTCACCAGCACCAAAAATAATACTTTTAGCATAAAAAACTTGCTAAAAACCACTTGTAATGTTTTAGGAGTAACTTACATTCTTAGGAAGTCCCCAAATAATTTTAATAATAATATCAAATAATTATTAAACGATTTTAAAGGATTCCCAAACTTTGCAAAGTAATTATTTGCTGAGTCCTTTCGGTGTAGCGGAGAGCTACACACACACAGGTGCACCTTTCAATTTACACATGTGAATTAAGGTTTTAAAATGGCTTGACAAAAAGGAGCCGGTGCGGCGGTCCGAAGTATCCTTAGCACCCTGTCGCCTCCTGCTCCCAGCCGTAAGTCATTGTCATGCCCATGTGGCCCCAAAAAAAAAAAAACCAAGGAAAATACAGAGAGCAGAGAAGAGGGTGCTGTGGGAGGAGAGATGGTGGTGGAAAGGAATGCCCGTGGCAAAGATTAACCAGCTGAGCCACTGGCTCCTGGCCTCTCGCATTGCACACCGGCAACAGCAGCAGCAGCGGCAGAAAGGAGCAAAGGACACCAGAACGAGGAAGTCGCCCTAATACACTCAGGCACTCCCACACTCACTCACGTAAGCGCTTGTAATCGATTTTTGATTGAATATTGCGCCTGGCACGGGCTCCCTTCTGTGCAATGTCCTTCCCATATCCCATATCCTATATCCCATTGCCCTTTTCCCATTTCCCAGTTCCCCATGGCCCGCAGAGTGGCCGGGATCTCGGCATGTTGTCACACACATGTCGCTCGTTATAAATTTTCCGCCTTTTCAAATATCAATAACTGTAAATATTATGAACACGTTCGCTTATGGGCTTAGCTATGGCTTTCTTTTCCTTTTTTTTTCCATTCCGCCCTTGCATTTTGCACGCTTCCTTCCCATATCCTTATTTTATATATTTCTTTTTTTCCGCTATTTGTTTGCCCCTTTGACATGCCAGGTTCGTGTGCCTTTGCACGGTTATACAGTGGGTTAAATGGCAGGTTTTAGGGGTTTAAATAGGCAGAGATATTAAGGGATTTCTAAACGTTCCTACAGAACTTTAAATGTTCTTATTTCTTTTAGTTTTAATTGAAATTTTATAATATTAACATTTATTTATTAAGATTTGACACAATATGTTCATAAAGAATATTGTATGGCCTTTAAATCTTTCCCAAAGATCTATTAGAAGGAACTTATTGAATTACTTTCCTGGGAACCTTACAAATGTACTTAAAATAATCAGAAAATCATCATAAGCCCCACTGTGACGACCACTTGGCGGGCTGCCGCTTTAAAGAGCTAATCCCAGTAAGGACTCATATGTGGGACATCCGTGCGACAGGTTGGCTTATATCCTTAAAGCCAGGCCGCCCGCATTCCCCCCTGTCGCTGCGGCCGCATAAATCCAAATATGATCACTTCATAATTTGACATTGATAGATGAGTGTGTGCGACGAGTGAGCGAGTGGGTGAGTGCGGAGGTAAACAACAAGCGGGCTGGCATAAAATAAAACACAAAATCCAGGAGAACCGAGAAGCGAGACCTGAGACCTGAGACCTCAGACCTCAGAGCGAAAAAAAGGGGTAGGACGGACGGATGGACGACACTCAATCATTTCGGTGAAAGGCAGCGGTGCTTTGATGGTTGTTTGATTTCTTGTTTTCCAACGATTGATATTTTATCGTTTTTACGGCCCCTTCCCTGCCAACGCCAACAAAACACACCACCCCCCTCGCGTGTGTGTGTGTTTAACCCCTTTTTGCTATATGTGGTTGCCTAATAGATTTTTTATGATCTGTTCGTAGCCGAAGACGACTGCCTTCCAGAGCCCCAGAGGCCTCCTTTATTGATATATTTCGCGTGCATGTAAACAAGCAAATAACATTAATAATCCACCAACTTCGATGTCTTGTCTAAGTAAATATGTGTGTGTGTGTGAGTGTGCGACAAGTGTTGGTATCAATAATAAAAGCACATTATCATCGTAATCATCGTTACAACCATCATCATCGTTGCTGGGGACCAAGTTAGGAGTTAAGTGTAACTGCAGGTCAAAATCCTGCACTCCGAACCCTTTAACCCGCACAAGAGCACACACGCAGAGAGGACGAGACCCCCTCGGGGGCCAAAGGGGTTAATGGCAGAGGCATACGCATACGCAGGCCCCCCCGAAAAACAATGCAGGCCCAATTCCCAGATAATATGGGGGTTTTCCGACACACAGGTCGTGCCAGTAGCCCTTGAGCGCCATAAATTAACCCTTTTGTTAATTGATACAAATACAATTAATGGGCATGTGTGTGCGAGCCTGTGTGTGCGGCTACTTAACGGTAACTAAGCAAACACAACAACAGCAAGGCCAGCAAGCGTGACGTTACACTAGAAAATAAAATCCAAACATAGTTGTAACTTAACTAGTAGAGCTCCCTTAGCATTCCCCTACCATTGAATTCAGAAAGCAAAACTGCGATGTTCTCTCATTCTCCATTGCTAGTACATTGCAGACAATCGTGGAGGAGAGAGCATTCATACATAAGTGTAAAAAACAGCTGTCGCACTTAAGGCAAGAAAAGAGGCGAACAGAGTAGAACACATAAACAAAACAGATCTTTAAACAAGATCTTGAAATAAATTGTGGAGCTTTTAGATTAAATTTCTTAGCATTTAGTAGTTGTAAGTTCAATTTTTTCGCTCTCTGTAAAACCTGAAAGCAGCAGCAGCACCATTTGATTGCAATCCTAATTATTGCTTAAAACAATTAACATTTCAATGTGTAATACAACACAATGAGGAGCCCACACACACGCAGACACTTGGCCGGGGGGCCAGGGGGCCAGAAGGACACGAGGTGGCCACAGGATATGCATAAATGCAACAATACGATGGCGATACCCCTTGGTCAGCCGGCGCGTGCAGCTGTTAATAGAGTGTGCCACCCCGCCGACTCCTACCCCCAAGCAAAGCGAAGGACGAAGGACATCGGTCGGTGGAGAGGAAGGTGCTACTTCTGGGACAGAAGTAGCGCCGAACAGTGGTTTGTAATACACCTACTATTAATAAAAAATTTAATCCAAATTCAAATGAAATATAAGTAATAACGATCAATAAATAATCTCCAAAGGTTTGCAAGTCGTTTGAAATAAAGGTAGGGCGTTACTAATCTTAAAGCCTATATTATCTCAAATTTTCACCACTGTGCGAGTTGGGGGCGAGGCAGCGGACAGCGGAAGTTGCCTGTTCGATATCCTTGTCCGTGTATCATTACGCTGGCCACTTCGCTGCTCCTGGCGGAAGTCGTAATTACCCGTGGACGTCGAGGACATCATGCGAGGATGTGCATGTACGCGTATGTAAATGCAAATGTAAATGGAAATGTAGACGTGGCTGTCGATGTATGTAAGTGCGAGTGTTGGCCAGGCCCCAAAACCCAGCTGGCCGGCAGCAAATTTAATGAACTCAGCGCGTGCATACACAGAAACAAAATCCGTTCAATTGCTTAAATACAAATATATTAAAGGGACTTAAATAGCTCGAAACGTATTAAACTTGTTTGTGAAATATAACCAGTGTTCGTTGGGGGTTTCAGAAAAAGAGGTTTCCCTATTTTCTTCTAGTGTAGACGCATGCATGCCGTCTAAAAAGGGGGCGCGGCATGTTGACCACTTTGTTTTAATGGGCGCTCGCTGAATGCTGTTATTAAATGTGGCCCGCATCTGCTTATTAACTGTTCATCGTTCGGGCTTTTGTTGTTGTGGCTTGGAGCGTACTTCAAGAGGTCTCCTCGACGTCCTCGACGGCCGGACTGAAGGAAGGAGAGCAGAGCCCACCCCCAACCCTAATTACAGGCTGGTAAACCATTAATCTATTAATGCACACAGCAACTTGGCCTTCGAGAAGCTGTCGAGCGCCAGGGCCAGCGCTCGTGCTGTGCTTCACTTCCTTCTCCGCCTCAGTCTCTTTCTGGGCCAACGCATTTCCGTTTCCGCTTCAATGGCAGGACACAACCCCCTACGTCCCCGTCCCCGCCCCCCTTCCCTTCCACTCGGAACGAATGGCGGTAATGACTTTTCATTCTCGCCCAAGATAACGCCAACATTTCTGGCTCTTTCGCTTTTTCGGCTTTCAGTTTTCAGTTTTCGGAAAATAATCAAAGGCAGTGTGAGACGGGGGATACTTCGGGGGAATGGACAGACAGTCAGTTAGCTATCGGCGCTGGCAGTCTTACCCCCAATCTCCTGCCCCTCGGCTAACTCCGGGTAATGAACGCAATAAACGCAACCGAAAAATTTCAAACTCTCACACGGCTGGCGAAACTACGAAATACAGAACAGAAAAGTGCCCGGAGGTGTGGGGGGAAAGTGGGTGGATTTTCGCCAAGCAAAAAGGGGTCCACGATAGTGTCCTGAAAGGAGCAGAGAGCCCCGGCTGGGGGGTGGGCTGAAGGTGGAAGGTTGAAGGTTGAGGAACAGGAACAGCGGAGCAAAGTGCGGACTATCTGCGCCATCAGCGAACGCGCTCGACCAGAAAAAGGGGGCACCAACTGCGCGGCACAGTGGGCAGAAAATCGTATTAATTGTTAGGTCTTAGAAATAAACAACAAAAGAGTCCGAGACTATATTTGCTGAGTCACCAGGTAAGCTCCTCTGGAAAGTGTTTCAAATAAGGAGTAATAACTAAACAGTCAAAACTGTACGTGTTATTCTTTATATAAAACTTTACTGGAGAATAGTTTTTATTCCTTTTAGAAATCTTTATAAGAAATGTTATATTCCTTGTTGGTTTTTGCCCATCTTAGGCCATTGTACGCGACTGCAGTTAGTCATAAGCAGGCACAGGCACCAGGAGTGCCACTCGCAGGACTCTCACACACACACACCCCCGCAACACACACACACAAGCAGGAAGACAGAGGCTGGCTGGCGTTTTGTAGTGCGTTTTGTTGCCATTTCCGGGCAATGGGCAGCATTCCGGACGCCGGCGCCGCTGTCTGTTCCAGCTGCCAGTCACCCATCCCCCTACCATCCCCAGGAGCAACCCCTTCTCCAGCGTGCCACAGCACCCTGTGGTTTTTGTTGCTGCTGTTGTTGTATGTTTTGCATAGACAGCAAAGACCGTCGACAACGTCGACTAATTAACTGCGATTATTACGGTCATTACGTGGGATTTCCTTTGCGTAAACATCTTGAATTTTGGCGCTCTCTCCTCCGCCCACAGCATTCCGCCTTTCGGTTGGGAGACACCAGTCTTCTTTGGTTTTTGGAGTTATATGCCGACTAATGGCTGTTACCAATCCCCCACTCCACCCCAAATACCATGCCCCGCAAGCAGACATTAAAGCAAATTAACCCTCTCCGGGAACAGACCACACCATGCCACACGACGCCACCGAGCAAAAGTCATTTGTTGTGCAATGTGTTCCATGTGGAACTGGCAGTTTAAAAACCAAAACAAAAATCAATACAGCGACCGAAAAGGATATAGCTGGCAGACAACTTTCGCTGTCTGATTGGGAAGAGACACGCCAGGGCTAAGAGGCTAATGGTTATGACTCTGCGGTGGCCAAGATGACAGCGGCTTTCGGCTTACGGCTTGCGCCGTGGCCTCAGCTCCAGGTTCGACTTCAATTCGAAGCCATTGGCTTAAAGACTCGACTCGCAAGACGACTCAACCCGAAACGAATTGAACCCTCGTCCCCTCGCAACCGCATCGTTGCCATTTTGGCCAGGACATTAGCCAGGCACGTTGGCCGGGGCCAAAAAGGTAAATGTCTACATCCACAGCCAACCTTAAGATTACTCAATTAATGCACTTTAATTCGGGCAGAGCATGTGGAGGAGTCCCTTTTCACTGAGGTAAACTACTCCTTACCTCACAAATAGAATGTTTATTCAAGACAGTACATAATGCTTTAAATATGTTATGGATCCAACTTTTTTAGCTTGAATCAATTAAAATTTAAGCCCAAATGCAACTTTACAAATAATTTTAAGAACCTTATCGAGGTTTCATGTTCCTCTCAACGTGGTGTCATCCTGGTAACGCATTCTTTTCTTTATTTATTAATTAAATATTTCATTTGAGAATCTTAAATAAGCTGATGACTTCAGGTACTTTAGTAATATTTAGTTTGATGAATTTAATACAAAAGAATTTACTCAATTTTGACGCCCTACGTGGGACTGTCCAAACTGTACCTTTGATTTATTTTTGATATTTTTAAGCATACAAAGCTTGAGCCCAACGAAACATTAAATATAATTTAAATGAAAAATACACTTCAATACTTTCAATTCTTCATATACTTTCAGTAAGAAAGCCACATAATATCTTAAAAGTTGGCTTGGACAGGTTATGTTTAGGTAGCGCTTTTAGTCCCTACAAGACTCATAAGTTTGCCAAAATAGTTTCAATTGGGAAAACTCTCTCTCCCTCTTATCCAATCAATCCACAACGTCCAAGTAAATTTGCCTGCAGAAACGACGAGGGAAGACGTGCTCGTCGGCTGCTCGAAGGACTTTGTCTTGCTGGCGCTAGTTTCGGAGCTTTGTAATCTAGTTTCTAGCGAAATTCAATTAGCTCCAGCATCTTAAAGCGGAGCACAGGACCGTCATCAGGACAAGGAAAATGGGAAGGGAGCATCCCCCGAACCTGGACTGCAACTGATATGAATTTTCCTATTGACAGCCGGCGACGTCTGTGGCCCCGTCATTTTGAACTGGACTGAGACTGAGAGACAGGAAGTTGCGCCGCACTTGTGGCTGTTCAATTTCGGCAGCCGTTGTTTTATGGCTATATAAAAAACAACCAAATTTTGGTCCAGCCCACACATACATTCAATTTTTTAATAAGCCTCGCAAACGGGCCACGGAGAAGTACAAAGCAAATATTAATAACTTGCAAGGCCCTGACCATCGCCGAAAAAAACCATAAACAAAAAGAAAGACCATCGAATAATGCGAAGTCCCGACTAAGAGATGCCCTAAGTTTTAAATAAAATGCCTAAGGCTAACAACATTTGAAGCTAAGTCAACTATTTCTGCGTGTCTTTCGCTTTTTACAAAACTGTATAAGGTCTAGAAGTAATAGACGTTTTTTCCTTAATGTTTTAGTAAAAATTATCTCCTAAAAACAACTCTCATTACTCCTTAAATACCCTGCATAGAAATGAGACTTGCAACATCTTTTTTGTACATTTTTTGTACAGAGAACTCCTGCTCCTCTTTTTTTCGATTTTTTGGGGAGCGTCTGCGGCTTGGAGCACCAAGTAAATATCAATATTTTCCAATGGGGTAGCATTTTTCCGTCCCTGGACGACATGCACCATAAAGTGCAGGACGAAGGACCGACCGACCGAAGACCAGGTTTTGTCCACTCTGGCCAGTGGAAAAATCAAGTTAAGGCAATTAATTTCCACAAAACAACCAATTAGCTGGCAAAGTTTACCTTAAGTGTCCAAACAAGAGGAGTCGCGGACGGAGAAGGGAGCAGCCCGCCCATTTTTCGGACAACAAAAGGTTACTTGATTTGACTACTTTGAATGTTTGACACTTCTGCAAGGATGCAAGGAGCGTGGCCGAGCAGCAGCTTGTTTTCCTTGTTGTGTCACAACACACACTCACAACATCCGCCTGAAATAATTTGTGCAGGCCAGCTAGCTGGCCAGGATCAGGTTCCCGGGGGGTGAGTGTAAAAACTAAAGTCGGTGGTCCATTTGGACAAGTGTGAACAAGATGTTTTAGGCCGGCGGGACAGATGGACGGACGTAGCATGTTGACACCAATGGCATCCTGCTGGAGTAAACGAAAATGAAAACTTCAAAGTCACAGACGATGACGAGCCAGGAGCCAGTAGCCGTTAGCCGTTAGCCGGTAGCCAGGACACTAGCTGGTCTCCGGTTTAGTTTGTCGTTTTCATTCAGTCATTAAAAACCCTTGTCAAGTGCTGGCACTAGCCGAGGAGCAGGACATCCTTTGGCTCTACTATATCCCCTGGCCTGACCACACCAGACGGAGGACGGACACCTGCAAGAAACGATTTTCATAGTCCACTTTCGGGGCTTTCAGGCTTTCGGCCGGCATTTAAATTAGCACAGCCTCAGCCTCATCCTCAGCCTCAGCCTCTCCTTATCCCGAAAAACCCCAAAGGAGAATTTGCATTTCACTTTAAGTGTTTGTCAATGTCTCGCCCTCTGTTTCTCTCCAGTGAAAATCTCCGGAGTTCGTAGCTAAGGCTTTAACCCTTCGGGTTAATTGAATTGATGGATTTGTTGTGTGCCCGGCGAACGTGGCCAAATAGACTTTAAAATGGTCCTTGCCGGGGCTCCGCGCGATTAGCACTGTACTCTGTCCTCTGAGGGGGGATTTGCAGAAGGAAATGCGTGTGGCACTCGCAGTCCCGGCATTTTGAAATTATGAAAAGTAAGCCATAAAATCTTATTTTTACTTCCGCCACTCCAACTCGAACTCGGCCTCTACATCCACCTCCGCCTCCACCTTCCTTCGATACCAAGGGGTGCTGCCCTGCTGCCGAGGGGTTGGAAATTTCGGATACAATTTTAATTATGGCAACCGTAAGCTTTTGGTTGTAAATATTTGAGAATGCCCGATAACGTCGACGATTTTCATAAATAATACAGCCGCCTCCCAGCTCTTTCGGGAGCTGGGGGCGTGGAGTGCCTGGTGCCCCGATAAGGGTTATGCGTGTGCCGCTCCAGCATCGCCAACATTTCGCAGTGTTCTCTCCTCTGTTTGCTCTGTTTAAAGACAAAAGGATTGGCTCTTTCGCTGTGCGTGAGGCCACCTACACTGTAAAAAGCCAACTCCATACAGAAAAACATCAAAAAGAAAAGTTAAGAGAAGGAAACTATAAGGAAATCTTCAACCAGAGACCTGTCGGGATAAGTCTTGCGGTGCTGCATTCCGTAAGGCTTCAACTGATCTACAAAAATAAATAAAATACACAACCAGCTAAGATAATAAAATAAACTGACAAAAACACGCAAAGATCTCATCATTAAGTATCAAAGAGCCGGTTCCTCATCAGTAACCGATTGCTGACTAGTTTTTTTTTAAGATTGTATAGATATTCAAGTATTTGGCACAGTGTAGGCCTGTGCCTGTTGTCTGTGACAGCGCCAGAACTGAGTATCTGAGTATCTTTATCTCGGGCTGCGGCTGTTTGCTCGCCTTCTGATTAGACCGCCAGACGAGGCCACTGCTTCTCCTCCACCCCGTGTTCCTTTTCCCCCCTCCCCATTCACCTCTTTCACTCACCCACCCCGCCCACTTTCACCGCCCCATCCCTTGGCAGCCGCCGCACGAGTACCCGCAGCAACATTAGCGGCATCTCAGCATTTGATAAGCGACAGGCGAGCATAAGGCAAACAGGAGATGGCGTATCCATAGGCCAACACTGCGAGAAAATGGTATAGATTTGGACGGTATAGTGACAACATGCTATTTAAGATATAAGACATGTTGAAACCTTCATTTTATTATCCCATTTTATATATATAGAGCTTTGCATCAAAGATAGGTTTAGTATCGATCTATAAATCTATGCTATCCCTAATTTTGACCATGGAAAAGGATGCTTCTTATTAGTTAAAAAAAGAAAAGAAAGGAAAAGTTGTTCAGCTTTGATTGGCTTTGGAAGTTTGTTTTTCTCTGCCTGTATTTATACCTCCATCTCCCTGCTGGTGGCACGCGTTGCCGCAACCCTTTCTGCCCGGCCACATCTTCATCTTCAGTTTTAAAGCTGAGCTGAGCTTGGGCCTGAGCTCCTTGTGATCTGTGATTTGTGTGTGATTTTTCCCGCAGCACACTCTTTTCCTCTTTTTTGTGTCTTTGGACCAACAACAACATTCATCATCAATGATGCCTCCGGAGCCCGCATCTTAATTTTCCCATCCAAAGGCAAACAACACCACGCCTCACATGGGCCACGCCCTCGCCTCCCCATCTCCCTGGGGAAAATCCTGGGCAGACAGTTTTTGACGAGCACTTCTTAATTTATGATAAGGGTTTTCGGAAAATTGGAAAATGTTCAAATGTGAGCGCACGGCGGGGTGAGGGCTCCACCACTGAGAATGGGTTAAGGCTAAACGAACCTACGGGTCTGGGTGGAATTTTCGGCTATATACGAGTATATACTCGCTTACATATACATATATATTTTTTGCCTTCGTAATGAGCTGCAAAAGCATTTGAATTATTTTTAACCCCGACGACATTATGCCCTTGAGATCAACACACAAGGACTCACACCCCTTGGCGAAATTTGATTAAGGATTTTTAATTTAGTGTGTGTGCGTGAGCTACTCATATACATTTTTTAATTATGCTGAGTAAAAAAGGATTTACAGCGCACACACATACGGTCGCTCCTTTTCGAAAATTAATTAAATTTGCACACATTTGCAGGGGCAGCCAGCAAGCAGCGAGCAGCGAGCCTGCTAGCCTGCGAGCCAGCGAGTTTCCTGGCAATTAAAAAGCTTTTACAGCAATCAAAAGTTGCAAATGTGCGTGGGATGACACTTTCAAGGCAGTGCCCCACCAGTGCCCGCCAGTACCCAGTCCATTTTCCAACTCTTAGCACTCCATCAAGCGGCTTCTCCGCCAGGACAAGGGTCCCGATAAGACCGTCAAGCTGTTTATAGTTTTAAACGCTTCGCCATTTGCATATGCCCGAGCCCAGGCTCCCCACCCAGCCCAGCTTCCCCCAGACTTTTCATCTTGCCCTTAAGTAACACTCAAGCGGCCAAATTCCCATGATAAAGAACAGCCCATTTGCCCCCTCACTACCTCGGAAAATACACTCAACATTTGACCGGCGGGCAGCGATTTAAGTGGAAAGAGCAAGGCACAAGTCAGCTCAAGGCAAGACACACAACAGCAGCATGAGCAGGGGCAGGAAAAGCTGGTTCTGCACTGAGCGAAAAATTACTCGAGGTTGCATTAATCTCGATTGGGATTTAAGAAGAGGAAGGAAACTAAGCAGGAAACCCTCAACCAGGAACGTAATCGTATTACGATGTTGCATTCCGTGAGGCAGAGCAACTGAACTTCTGGCTTTATTTCTTAACTAAATAATATATATAATATTTATTTAAATATTATGCCAAGTGTAGCCATGACGGGGCACAACTGAAAGGCGAAAACCAGACCATGGGGGCCACTCTTGGTCATGTGTCTTACGCTTAAGCGAGTTATGAAGTGACCCAGTGAACATAAAAATTTATTGCCTCGAAATAAAAATCAGCGTAAAAGTCTGTCCAGGACGCAGGACGCAGCTCCGTCCTCGTTCCGGGGGGGAGAAAGATGAAATCAGCATGTGAAAAAAAGGACATGCTGGTCGTCCCGCATGGGTGCCCTTATGCCCGCCAGCAGCAGCAACAGACAAGGACAAGAAAGTCCTTTTAATCTTAACACATATCATCATGATAACAATTTGGTCACTTTAAGTGAGGCAAATTTATTTATAAGCCTCATCCCTCCCCCGTACATGTGCCCCCAACCCTTAGCATCTGTCCATCTTTATTGTTGTAGCTCTATCAAGGCGCCGCTGACTGGATTTCTTTTTTATGCTACAGTGGAACTTGCTACAGTGGAACTGGGCTTGAAGGGATTCATTATTTTCATAATTTACAAATAATAGCAAATTCATTTATTTAAATATTTGAAGTATCTTCACTTGAAAGTCCACACCAATCAAGAGTGATTAGAAACAGGGAAGCTACCTACGAACTGCAGCGAATGTGGTACTGATGCAGACCCTGACAAGGTCAGAAACAGCTGTTTTGTTAGATTATAAATATATAGAAACCCTGTTAGGGAGCTTTCACTGTATACCAGGATATATGCGAAATATACTTTCCCATTTTCCCTTTTTTTCTTGTGCTTTCTGAGGCTCATGTTTTTATTGTTGTTGATATTGCTGTCGTAGCTCTTGATTTTCCTTCCCCCCGTCGATTGCCCTCTGTTGTTTGGTGTTTTAGTAAATTGAAGCAAAATGCGCTTTGATGTCCTTGTTACACACAGGATGTCCATCCGCCGCCATCCCCCGCTCTCGCTGTGCTGCTCTCATGTGTAATCGTGCTTTATGTACCGTTACGCACTCAACTTTCTTATCCACTCTTGTGGTTTTTTTTCTCTGCCGGAAACGAAATCATGTCCAGTGATTTTTTTATTAGGCCCTCCCCAAAAAACGACATCCTTACATCCTTATGTCCTTACCCCCAATGTCCGCGTGCGTGTGCAAATATTTGTAATTTTATTACGCACTCAAGCACTCATAAATAAACAATTACATCAGTTAAGATCGCCGCCCCTTCGACCGCATTCCAATTGCCAATTATTTATAGTTATGTTTCCTATTAGTTGCAGCTAATGGCAACGCCCCTCAATCCAGGAGGATTTCTCCTTTCCTCTCACCGATATTCCTGATTTTCCGTGATTTTCTAGATATTCTTCCCCCTAATCTCGGGCATTCACCAGGTTTTTGCCGCAAAAATGGCTAAAAACGAATTTCGTGTTTTGCATTTGCGCTGCTGTCAAGCTGTGTCGGGGGCAGGGACTTGAAAGGGGTTCCACGACGAGTTCTGTCTGCACTGATTCAAAAGGTTTTTAACATGTCTGAGCACGCAACGTAATTTTAGTTTAATTGGGTAATTATGCGCATACAGAGAGCGACGACGCTTTCTTAGGTGTTCGTCGTTCGCTCGGTGTGAGTTCAAGAGGATATGAGAAATCGTGACTCGTGACTTAAGTCGATTTTGTAGTTTTAGCACACAATAAATATGCTATAATCGGTGAGGTGTTAACCTTAACAGAATGCCTAATCTACAGTCCCTGTTCGGGCGCCACCGCAGCGACCACAGTTTACTAGGAATAGTATATACTTTTATGTTTTTAAATTCATTTAAAAATTTACCAAAGACAGTCTCTGCTGTTATTAAATATTAGGGAAAGAACCCTATCGCATGACCCACTCACGCAACCATCGCTAATGCCAGAGGTGGGTAAGTAGCTAAAGGCAGATACAAAATTTGAACAGTTTGTTTGCTTCGCATGCAAATGCAACTCATCCAGACGACCGGCGGTGGCCAGGGAGTGCGAGCGAGACAACTAGTTCTAGACGCCATAACTAACGGTAAGATGAATCCGCTAACGGGGCCAGGCAGAAAGAGGAGAGGGCAGGAGGGCAGGAGCAGTCACAATGTCAGCGGAAAGCGGCAAGCGGAAACGGAAGTGCATGCAGTTTGAAGGGGGCACGAGCGGAAGTTGTCGTTTTGGCACAGGAAATGGGGCTAGGGGCGGTGGTAGCCAAAACTACGCTCCACGCTCGGCTGACTTTCGCTTTGGCTTGTTAATTTATGTGCACAGTCGGCTAAAACGTAACCGTATATAGGTATGCATATACATATGCCTTGCAGACTTCCTTTAATTATGGCAAACGAAGAGAGGAGCAGAGCGGATCGGAGCTTGGCAATCACATCAAGGAAATCCCTTCCAAAACTCTCGCACAAACTCTCTCTTTAAGCCAACTAGAAGAAGAACCAGGAAGAAACTCACATTTTTGACCCCGAAAAATTGGGCCAACAAGTTAGAGCGAACGAGATGGCACACACACACACACACACACACTTATTCTAAACTTTGCCGCTCTCGCCATCTTGCCTGTCTCTTTTCATTGTTATTATTTGCCGGCGCGAAAGTTTTAATTTTTATTATTAACTACGAAACTTTTGCCGAAAAGGCGCAAAACTTAAAAAAAAAAATCAAGAAAAGAAAAAGAAAGCGACAGACAGAAAGAGAGAAAGCTATGCAAGGCAGATGTGTGAGAGAGAGACGGCGGACAGACGGTGCGAAAGAGATGGTTAGATAGACAGCGGACAGACGGGGCCAAAGGGGTGCTGCTGGAGCGTCAAAGTAAAGTTTTAAAGCAAAGTTTTTCGGCGCTTCCCCGCGTTAAACCCGGGGACGTCCCGCTCCGCTTTAAAAGCCCCGTAAAGTATAACTTTGTTTTAGGTTTTTGGGGTTTTTGCCCCGCCTCTCCCCTCGCTTCCTCCATATGATTTCCCCCTTTCTGCCCAACTTGCCACTTTAACTTGTTCTTCTTGTACTTGTTCTTGTTCCTGTTCTTATTCTTAGACATTTGCCATAGCCCAAAAATCGGGCAAGGTCAGGGACAAGGCCTCCGCCCATCTCTCTCTCTCTCACGACTTTGGTTTAAGTTTGGTCTCGGCTTCGACTTTCGGGTTTCTCAAGTTTTCCCCCAGAAGACAATTTGCATGACACATTAAAGAGCTGTGCCCCGCAAAGCGCGATTATGATTCTTCAAATCGATTATTTCCCCCTTCGGGTAATAACAATTAAGGCGTCTGGACTAGGGCGAGACCAGGGTCAACCGATTCAACCTTTCCTTTAATTCATTGCCGGCTGTGCAGAGATTAGGTAGGTTTCTGTTTTTAAAATTAAATTAAAACAGAAATCAAGCAGGGAAATCAAAGAATATTTGAATTTAAGGCACAAACATGGTCATGGCAAAAGAGTCGAACTTAATGAGAATGGAAACATTTTAAATTAATGATATTATTATACTGTAGTTTGTATATATTATTATATTGTATATTTTGGAGATTCAATAACCAAATTATGAAGCTTGATAGAAATGACAGCTTTTCCAAGTTAAATTATATTGGAAATTTAGTTAAACAAAATGTACGTTCCTTTCCAACTAGGAAATCCTCCATTTTAAAGGGAAAAACCTAATGAGAGCCTCGATTTGATGCAACTTTTTTGTTGGTCTTGGCCAGAAGTTGGATTGTATTCTGTGTTTGACCTTTCGGCCGGGCACACGCACATTATTTATGCTGCATTTAACTTTGGTTTTTGGCTACGGCTTCCCACACCCACTGTCACTCCGACTCCGACTCCAGTTCCCTCCCAACTCTGCCTTTTGGGCATTTTTGGGGGTGCCACTGTTTTGCGGTCGAAATCCATGTTGGTCAGCATCATCGGTCAGGTCCAGTACAGTCCGGGGAGGGTCAGGTCAGTCAGCTGAGGGAAATTAAGTAACACTTACAATGCAAACGGGTTCGTTCGGGCTCGCATTCAAATTCGCATTTCATTCCATTCTGGGACGGAGGCACAGCACGCACACCAGGGGGCTCGGTCCCTGCCAGAATGGGCTTTCTGCTCGGCTTTTTTCCAGTGACCGAAAATTGAAAAACCGCCTGCAGTTGTGAAATGTTCAGGCGTGAAAACCCCGATTGAGGTTAGGACGCCTCCCCCGCAGACGCAACTCCAACGAGGAGTGTTCTCCTCATTTCCGCATATAAGCCGCACTCATTTATAAAAGCCAAAGTGTAAATCTGCTTTTCTGTGCCTCGTGTGTGTCTGGCATTTGTTTTGCCACAGCCCCCAACAGAATCCCACCCAAGCCCCTCTGTCGCTGCCTCTGTCTCAGTCTCAGTCCCGCTTGTGTGTGGGATTCATTAACATTTTTTCCATTTACGATTTTCACGCGTTTTTTAATGGCATAAATCTCATACATATGCAATTTCCACATTCACGTTTTGCCAATTCGGAAATTATTGCCGAAAGGAAAAGCCAAAACAATCTTCAGACAGGTGCTGTTTTTTGTATTTGTATTTTTACGCTGTTATTCATTTGCATCTGGCGGGAAAATCCACAAAGAAAAACCAAATTACCGCATTTGAAAAATAAATACTTGAGCAGAATGTGGATTAAGTACAGTGGAGCGAAATAAAATAGATTTAACTAATGTTAATAATAACTAACAAAAGAAATGTTAAAGTTCCCAAAGAGAATAGCTTTTATGCCCAAAATTATATTTTGGAAATGCCTAATCGTGTTTTATTTCTTTATTATGAATACTTTTAATATATCTTAGAGATTGGCCTCAAGGGATTTCAGACTGGGCATCCCTGTCTCACTGCTTACATCCTGCTGTGAGAGATACAACTGAGCCTTGAAGTCGGCGGCCTAAATAAAAGTAAAGTCCCAATGAGGAAAGATTTTTAAATTTCTCAAGGATGTGCTGTTCTAATGTCTCAATGCCACACCCTGTGTGTGTGTGCTGGCGCAGTCACTTAAATACCTCATCCCCAGATTTCTTCTTTTTTTTCGTTTGGGAAACACCGCTACCACCGCTTATCCCGCTGCTAAATTAATTCAAATTAATTCACTCGCGTCGCAGATGTTTCGGCTCAAATTTTATGCGCGAATTTCGTTTTACACCAAAACCATTTGGCGGCCAACGTGGAGTCAACAAATTCGGTGGCTCCTTCAGAAGGATAACGGCGGGGGGCGCTTTCCTTTCCTATGTAACCCAAGGCAGACAAGGAAATAAGTACCATAAGTAAGCAAATAGTGGGAAATAATGTGTGAGACAAGTCTAGTAAATACTTTCTGAAGCTTGAGTGAAGGTTGACCCCCTCTTGCGAATTCTGCTATTAGATAAGGATTTATATTTAGCAGATCTTTAAAATACACAATTATAGGCATTTCTAATATTAAAGTTAAAGTGATTTTCCCCCATTCTCTTTTTTATAAATAGTAAACCGCATAATCCATTGGATTTCCGCCACTCCATTCACTTATTAGCCGACCCTATTGTTCCAATAGCCCATAACACGCCCAGCGTCAACATGGAAAATAAGAAAAATAAGGAGAGGAAAAAGAATGAGGAAAATAGGGAAAAACAATGACAGAATAAAGGAAACGTGGCGAGATGAAGAAAACCCAAAACAAAAGCCAAGGCGCAAATGGAAAAAATTCCGTTGTTCCCCGAAATTGAACTTCAATTTCAATGAATGACGCCACAGAGCCGCGGGGGGAAGGGGAATGCTTGGTGGAGAGGGGAGGGAGTCGTCAGCAAATGCGTTAATTCCATTTTCTTAATTAAATGCACAAACAAAATCACGGAAATGAAAAATAAAATCCAAGTCTTTTACACTCAATGATTTGTTTTCATTAAAACAAGAAATTCTCATTAACAATGGCAATGACAGCGAACAGCGAACAGCAATGGACTGTGATGGGGGGATGCGGGGTTGGGGGATGGGGGTGAGGAGGGTGGCCGTGACAGTGGGAAGAAAGCCTCTCCTTGGGCTCGGGGCTGTGGGGTTGGCGTTGTTTTTAACCACCGATGGGCCATGGCAAAGGCAAAATTCACAAAGATTGCTTCACTTCTTCTCGCCCATTGTCCTGCTTATCGCTGCGCTGTCTTTATTGTTTTGATACCCTTTTTTTCACAGCTGGGTATTCCTATTATAGAGAGAGAGATGCTTTGAGAGTTGTCTCAGGTACGTTAAGAAATAGTTGCTCCGTTTTAAACCTCTAAAGAAATCAAGGAAATGTTCTTAACTAAGTTAATTACTTTTACCTAGTTAAGAGCAGTGATCTGGTTTAGATACTTATTACTTCTGTTGTTATAAACGTTCTTTGAAAGGATATTCGGCACTTTCGCTTCTCAAATTTAAATATTCTTTCTTGTTTTTAGTGTTGTTCTTGTTGTTGGCAATGGGCTCGCACTCGGAAAAGCGCGCCACATTTTAATTGCCAGCAATTGTCGCTGGCCTGGCGCAGCTGCTTTCTCTGGCCGTGGGTCCTTCGACGCGGCCTTAGTTATTATCCCCCATTGTTGTTGCCAGTTTTCCACCGACCCCGCTCTTCTGAGTTTTTGGCGAAAGCGTCAGAATTTATGACATACTTTTCAGCGCAATTGTTGGCGCGATTTACGCGCCTCTGCCAAGCCCCTCTCCAGCGCACTTCCAGCGCACTCGGCTTGGCCTTTCATTAACCCCCAACTCCCAACCCCCATCCCCATCCCCATCCCCATTTGCAGTCACAGTTGGTGGTTTTCGAGGTGGTGGTGGTGGTGGATTCTCCCGGGGGTATTGGATTGGGCCCTTCTTTCCATAACAATTAGCTCTTTGGCAGCTGCCGAGAGTCAATCAATAAAATCAAAAGAATTTTCAACATTTTCCATAGCACACTTATTGGGGGCCCGCCTAATTGAACTTGCTGCCGAAGCATCAGAGTGCATAAAGCCACTAGAAAATATATTAAGAACTGCCTAGGAAAAACATCATCTAAGCTACCTTTAAAGAGAAGAAAATCTTTGAAAACAATATCGTAGAAGAAGAACACTACTAAAACGGTTTCTTACCCGTTATTAAACGGTTATTATACGGTCCAATAACTGGTTCGTATAGGAAACCGTTTAATAACCGTTGAAGACCGCTTTCTCTGTAACTCTTTCTTATAGTAAAATCAACCAAGAATTAATGTTATGCCCAGAAGCATTCTACCTAGCCTTCTTCCCTAGCCTTTTCTGCGGCACCCCTGATAGTTCTCCATTGACGTAAGCCATCTGATTAGGTAATGCGATCATAGAGCTGAGAAATGGCACAGACTTTTTGTTCTAAGAACGTTATTCACACTCAACTGGCGATCAAGCGATTGTTTTTCAATTGTCAAAATTCTAAGCTTTAATTCCATCAGCCCCAACTCCTGTCACTCTCTCTCTCACTCTCGTCCTAGTTCTACCGTTCTCATGGCCCCTCGTTCTTTTTCTCTCTTTCTTTCCTGGCCTGTCTCATTCTATTTACCCCTTCCTTCTCGTTTCATTGCCACTTTGGGGCGGCGACTGCAGAAAAGAAATGGGGGGCGATAAAAATAAAAGAAAAAGAAAGCCAAAACTGTGGAGAGAACTAAAAAAAAGTACCGCTAATCGTACAAAATGGCGGCCAGCACACCCGAGAAGAAAGGTGGTGACGGGAGAGAAGAAAGAGGGCTCCCTCTTTGAATGAGAGAGAGAGAGAAAAAGAGAAGCAACGACCAGAAACGTAAATTTGCCCAGCTTCATTTTTTTGTACCCATTCCTCCTACTTCTCCTTTCTCCTTTCTCCTTTCTTTTTTTTGCGTTCTTTTTTCCACTGCTCTCCTGCCTCTTCTTCTTTATTGCTGCTGACGTCGCTGCTGCTGCTGTGGCTGCTGCGTTCGGTTTTCGTCCTTTTTTTTTGCTTGCACACACAAATGCACACAATTTTCCCGTTGTCCCGTTGCCGTGGCAATGGACCCGCCTTCTTTTTCTGGCTTCGCCTATCGCAACGTTGGAGACTTTCGGTCCATTCGCCTGCAGCATGCAGTCGAGAAAGAGAGAGCGAAAATTGGGGGGCTTAGGGCGGCAGAGCGAGAGGGCTAGCTGTTCGGTCTGCGTCTGCCTCTCAGCTGCTGGCACTCTCTCTGCAGCTTTCTCTCTTGCTTTCTCGCCTGCCACCGGGCAAGGCAAGCTTTCTCGCTCTGTTCCCTCTGTCGCTTTGCTGCATTTTCATTTCCTCCTCCTCCTCTTTCTCCCCCTCTTTTTCTGCATTCCACTATGTGTGTGTGTGTGTGTGTTTGCATGTGTGTATGTGCTGTCCTTTTTTGTAGTTGCATTGTTTTTTTTCTGTTAGTTTATTTGATGCTTTTGTTGCGCTTTAAATTTGATTTCCTCTGCAGCATTTAGAGCACACACCCACACACACGCACACAGGAAAATACACCTATGTACACGTACGTATATGCATGAATAAGTGCACTCAACAAAAAGTCGGGGCTCGTTGAGAGCATTTAGACTCAATTTCCTAAATTAAGATCTAAAATCTTAAATAATTGCTTGATAAGCTTATCAACATATTAAGCAGTTATATTATTTATATATTTTGTAAGGAGAAATTTAGATATCTTCCAAAATATAAATAAACATAAGTAATTGTTATAATATTTCTTCCTTTCAAGAATTTCATTAAAATAAAAAAATAAAATGTATGGTTAAAAAAACAAGTAAGAACTCAGAATTTAAAACAAAAAATATATATAATAGAGTAAAGCGGGTACTAATGACCAACACTGGCAATGTCAGAAATATCTTTTTAGTCGAAATCTCCTGATTGTCTTTGACAAGATCTCTTTCTCCCTTTAATATATAAATAATTATTCAATTGCCGAACTCTTAAGTTAAAGAGATCCCTTAAATATTGATACTTTTTCCCATTAACTACGTTTTCGCCCAGTGCCTGGCATATCTAGCTGCAGACTTCAATTAGACCCTGCCTCTTGGCCACCCAGCTGCTGTGGCAGGATAAATAATTTGCAACTCATTTCGTAGATGGTTTTTATGAATTGCCGTGCAATTTTTAATGAAATTTATCGCGCTTATCTGGGCGCATTAATCAAAAACAGAATGGAAAGGGGGCAGGCAGGCAGCGAACGGGATATTATCAGGACCTGGAAGCCAGGAACCAGGAGCCAGGACCAGGAGAGGGCCAGGACCAGGACCACCGCGACCTCCAACAAAACAGCGGCAATAAATTCGTGGTAGGTGAGTGAGTTTCCGGAACATAGAAACAGAAACGGAAACCGAAAACCGAAACAGAAACAGACTGTTGCTCGGCTTCTGACGGAGGTCGCTAATTTAAACCAAATGAATTGGCACATTTTTCACTTTTTCAGCCCAGCCAAGCCCAGCCCAGCCGCAGTCAAAAAATGAGCCAAATAAGCGGCAGCGGGAGCGGCAGCAATCTGGGAGCAATCTGAACCTCGAACCTGCCAAATCCTGCCGACCAAGGAGCAAGGAGCAGCAGACAATGCGCGCTGTGTCGGCGTAGTCACTTAATCCATGGCCGGGGCGATAAAAATCTCGAAAATCCAACTTAAGTGTTTGGTAATTTATCTCACTGTTGTGCCACAGAGACCCTGCCCATCCCCATCCTGTGAAGCATACGCGACATTTTTTGCGCTTAAACGTTAGGAGGGAGGGGCTGGGCACGGATCCCATGCCATTTGTGCAATTCCTTCTCCGCTCGTCAGTCATCGCACCGCGGGTTGCCACAAATAAACCACCAGCCAGCTACGCCCCAACCCCTGGGAAGCCCCAACCTCTGACTGATGCCACTTCCGGCATCAGCTCGTTGTCAGTCATTTTGAGTTTGGCTTTCGATGAAATGATAAATGATGAAAAATGTTGCAAAAGATTTAAAATTATCCCAGCGCGTCGCAGAGAGTCAACAGCAAATCCTTGGCAGAGTGAGCTTGCAAATATATAGCAATGAATGGAGGAGAAAGGGAAGGACTCTCATTCCACATTTGCTGGTACTTCAAATTGGCAGCAGCTGAGACAGACACACAAATTGCCAAAGACAACGGCGCCAGAAATTGAAAAACTAAAGCTAACTAACAGCCGAAGGAAAAAGGTGCGAACTCCAAGAATCAAAGGGGAAGTAGTCAACAAATTTTAGCTACTTTCCAAGAGAATTGTTTACAACAATATAATATTTACTTTGTTATTAAAGAATGCAACTATTTGCCAATGAAAGCAGCACGTGTACTTATATGGGGACTGGTCCTTCCAGAGCTGGAAGAGCATTCGATTGTCCAAAAAAAATTCATTAAAATCCTTAAGCATTTTGTGAAACTATTCGACTCCCAGCTCTCCACGCCTCTAATGTCCATTCATATTTCATATTTCCGACACCCTCATCGCACTGAATTGCACTCGCTGAATGGGTCCTTGAGTCGCTCATTGTTTGCACCCATTTGTTGGACTCGAGTCGAGTGGACAGAGGATCCAGCAGGATGGCCTGGCTGCAACCCTTGCTTGTATACAACGCCCCCAAGACTCCCCCTCGATATGATTTCAACAGTTTTTCAATTGAGCAAACTGAACGCAAATGAGAAAATTGCTTTCTTATAGTTTTTGCTTGCTGGTTGGCTGGACGGCTACCAAAAATGTTCAGCCAACTCGGAATTACACTCAACCAAAGATTTTAAATATTCAAAGGCATTTCGATGTTTATAAATATGAAAATAAAGAATGTATAAGTAATCTAGTTTACGTTTAATGAACTTATTTGAAATATTTTCATATAGACTCCGAGAGATCAGGGTTGATTCTGCAATATCGCATTGCTTTCGATAAAATATCGATAAATATAATAAGATATTACATTTTGGTACGTAACTAAATCAATTTCCATATTTTCAAAGGACTTTCAAATGCCGTAGGTTGTAACTTCAGAATAATTTCGATATTATATGGATAAGATCATGTTTTCTTTCGGTGTAACTGTCGATTCAGTCGATTCCGTCCCAGCAACCCCCTCGGGGCGAGAGAGGGGTCTCCGATGCAGGAGGGAATTCGAAGTTTTAAATAGCCATTAGCGAAAACGCTTATTAAAAATTTACATTTCATTCCACTTTACAGCTGAGCGAGCCAATGTTCGTTCTCAGTTCGGGGAAATTCATTTCCACACCATCACAACATCTAAAATCCCAAACCCAACCCCGGCGTTGTCCTTCGGCCTGCAGGTCCGCCCGCCACCCGCCTTCCGCCGCCCACTTCCACTTCCTGCCGCTGATGGGGTTAAAATTTTCTGTTGTTGGATCTTTAGGTGTTCATGCCAAGTTAATTTAATAATAAAACTGAAATTTAATTCATTTGCGGATAGGCCAGGCCAAGTCCGGTTCTGGTCCTGGTCCAGGTCCAACTCCCAGCAAAACTCCTGAGGGATCAACCCGAGTCCCCATCCAGCGCCCAACTCGAACCCAATCTAAATTGGCGCCTCAGCTTCAGCTTCAGCTTCCAGTCTCCAGTCTCTCCGTCTCGGCGTCTTTTCACTCGTTTTTAATAATATTTTCCAGTTATCTGACCTTTTTCTTCTCGCAAACTGCTGGCCAGTTCCTGGCACTGGCTACATTTTCAATTGCCGGCGGCCAAATGAGAGAAAAGAAAGGGCTGAGCAGGCCCATCCTTTGGGATGCGGAATATGGAGCCCCCCTGAGAAGCACTTTGAGGAAAACCTTCAAGCTATATATTCCAAATTGCATGGATATAGTTTCAGACATTAGGTATATATTTTGAATAAATAGAAACAACTTTGAAAGAGAAAAACTCCCTCAGAGTGCAGCTAAAAATAAACTCTCCCGTTCGCTATCGTCTGGGAAATTGCAGTTTCCTAAAAATCGACGAGAGCTAGGTGGGAAAATACCTGGTAAATTGTTTCTTTCAGTGTCCCTCCTTTAATTACGAGTAACACAAGCGCTTTAAGAGGGCCAACAGCAGCAACAACAACTAACTGATAGCCAAGCACTTAAGAGTGCTTTAAGAGGGCCCCAGCACTGGGTTGGCTGTCGCCTTGCATAAATTTCGGGACTGCGAAGCACTTGCAGCCAAATTGAATTGCGTAAAACTAACCGCCGAATGCGCGCCGCACAATTAAGGTTGAGGTTTTATAGCCGCGCTGTCGATGGGTAAAACCCACTCCACTCTAGTTTCCCGCCCGCCCACTCTGAGAAACCCCACGGAAAACCCCACGAAAAAGCCCGGAAAACCCCCGGGGATCTGCGGGTGGCAGCTGTCAGTGCGTTAGTCAGTCGCTGTCAGTTCTTCGCTTCGGTTTGCTGCCGGGGACAAACACACACAGGGCCCACGATGTTCCCCATCATCCTTCGAAAGCACACACACACCTGTCCTGGGACCCGCCACCCGATCAACCAAATAAGACTCCAAATGCGAGAGGGCATAAAACATACATATTCTGTACAAAATATTACACACAACCGCAGCCAGGGAAGGGGCTTACATATGCATGCAATCTGCACCCGAAATAAATGGCAAGCCGAGGTTAAATGGTAACTCGAAGCCCCGGATACCTCACAGGACACGGACTACGTAGGTTGAGGTAGAAAGCGCTCAAATAAATCCATCAAAATTATAATTAGAACGCGTGCGAATGTTTCCAGTGTGTAAATACACGCTAGTCTTGATTTATTCAAGGAATATTAGAAATCACTTTAGTTTTATATTATCCCCGAGTCTATCCTTGATACCCCTCAGCGGCGGTGCATGGATGGTTTTCAAAAAAGCCACAGCAACTAGCAACAGCTCCAGGACAACGGCCAGGACTAGGAGAAGGAGAAGGAGAAGGAGAAGGACTTGGAGCCGGAGCCAGAAATGGAGGTTGGACTCACTGGAAGGCCGCACAACAAAATTTGATTTGTATTTCTGTGGTTTACCTTTGCCCCCGCCACGTTGCCTTCGCTTCCTTCGCAGGAATGGCGGAAGGAGTAGTGTCAGTGGCACCTGGACTCCGGCAGGCGACGGTGCCATTCCTGTCGCAGTAGATGCTGAGGTTAAAATGTAAAATGCACAGAATGGATTGTGCGGCTAACCGGAACAATTAAGGAATTTCCCCGGACCCGGACCCGGACCAGGACCCGGACAACTGTCCTCCTCTGCAGTTACCAAAATTACGAATGCCACATGGAACCGAGCTTCACTTCCTTCGCTTCCCTCCTCAGAAATGATTAAGTAGATTGCAATGACTGAATTCTGGCCAAGATGACAAGACGATGACATGGCCCAGGACAGCAGCGTTGAAGGTGATAAAATGGAAGACACCGAGCGGATACACAGAGAGACCATAAATAGTTTTAACATATCTGGTGAATAATTAGGAAACAACATATTTTTAAGGAAATAACATCCAAGACAAGATTAAGCTACAAAATCGTTAAAGTTGCATTTTTATAGAAACTTGTCAAACGTCTTTAGAGATCAATGGTAACCGCAAGTAAGCCCCATTGTTTTTCGTGTAAGAGAAGGCTAAGAATATGGCGTGTTGGCTTTTGTTTCTTGGCCAAATATGTCTTGCATACGAAATTTTCCATAAGCCTGTCGTAAGCGTCCGGACTTTGCCTTCGACCATTTCATCGATATCAGGAAAGTCCGGACACGGGACACCGAAGGCAACTGCAACATCGAAATCCAGCGGGGATTGGGCAGGGGGAGTCCGTCCCCGTCCGTGGCCCGGACCTCTACGTGGCTGTGTCGCTGTGTCTACCTCAACGTTGACGTTGGCACGGAAATAATTGAAAATACGTGTTTGGGTTTTTGCGGACAGCGGCATTTGCCTGGCAACAACAGCAGAAACAACAAGGCGGACCAGGACTTGGCCAGGACATTGCCAGCTTGACAAATTTCGCTTCAGCTTCGGGCATAATAAATTTTGTAATTTCTTCAAATGAATTTTGGAAAATCAACAAAATAGCCTGGGCTTTCCGATGGGATCCGAGCGAGCGAGGGTGGTGGGTGGGCTAGTATCGCCATTATCGAAATGAGCCAACAATTTGTGACTGCCAACTAGAGGCAGGTCCTTTTCCTCGTTCCCGTAACCTTTCCCCCACTTCTACTCCTTTTATTAGTCAAACATTTCCTTTGGAAATTGAAACTTTTGATGGAATTGACGAAGACAATCGATGGCAAATTGGTTTGCGGATGGTTATTAATGGGTTCTTCGACGGCTCAAGCAAATATTATTAATATATTAATGCACAATGAGCATAATACCTTTAAGTAATTAAGTATTTAAGGAGGCAGACAATTGGCCACTAAATGCTTCAATATTGATTTAATTTCCTTCTGCAGATTCGCTTTGAGTACGTCAGCAGATATCTTCGAGCTGTACCAAGCACTATGCTTGTTACCTTAATTTTATATATTTTTTAAACAAAGGAGATTAAAAATAGAAAAATATAGAAATTACCTTTCTTAGTCATTAAGGATGCAACCTTTAAACTTCTTCAAAATCACTTTAAAACCCTTTTAAAATCGAATCAAATATGCTGGGTACTTAAAGCCTTCTTACTTAGCCACATTATGTCGGAACTTATAGATTGGATTTGCCATTATTTCGACGTATTCACTTCCCCTTTAAAGCCATCGGACTTAAAGTCCAAGTCACAGAGCTTCGGTTAACGACAAAAATTTTAATTACTACACAGATTCTGAAAAAGGGCGGCATGAGTGTTGGGGGAAAAACTCTTTTTGGATGGAAATTAGCTGGAGGAGAAAATCAATTAGCTGCCTTGAACAAAAAATCCAAAAAAAATCCAGCGAGAAATAAAAATAGCAAAATAAACAAAGGACCTTCGAGAGATGCGAGGGATTTTCCAATGTGAATGCGGCTGAGGGGGATGGGCGACTCTTAAATCAATAAATCATCTGCAAGCAAATTAGTTGGTTTGGACGGGAAGGCCAGGGAAAGGGTGGCGGAGTGGAGACCGACCATTAGTCTTGCTTGGACACGGCTCGACCCAAGAGTTGTCCTTGCCAGAGCTACCGCTTGGCGGCTCCCTCAAGGATTTTTCGTCCTTCCTTCTGGCTCTCTCTGCGAAAACCACGTGATTGGCTTTTAGAGGATATCCCCGGCCAATCGGCCAAATGAAATCCATTATATTCATGCGCAACAAAAGCCGGCCAGGACGAAGGACCCTGGATTGTGGACGCTGGTCCCTGCTCTCACGACTGCGACGGCGACGGCGACATAAAAAATTCATTAAAAGTAATAAACTAATTCCATTCGATCCTATTAAAAATCATTTTCGAATTAAGGATATTTGCATATCCTTAATAAAGTTTTACCGGACACAAAAGCCGACTCGGAGAGTCCTTTGTGACATTTTCAGACAAGTGGATGAGCCGACGCCGCGCCCCACCTGCCCGGCAGCCCGGCAGCCCATCCTCCCTTTCCCTCTGCCCCTGCCTCTCCCGCTCAGCTCATCATCAGCGCCTTTCGGTGGTTGATGCCTTCGCTGATGAGCCCGGACGAGGACGAGGACGAGGACGAGGACAAGGACCAAGGCCTCTCGGGCTAAGGGAAAATCTTGTTTTTATTTGTTTGTTTACCGTCCGCAAAATGAACGCTGGCAGGACGGAAGGCCGACCGACCGCCTTTCTATATTTAAATTTTATCACAAGGCCCGGGCCCTGATTGCCATCGGATTTGCGAGAGAGGACACTTTCGGCATGGCTCACAGCTGCCAGGACTCATCAATCAGCTGCAGACTAATTACATAATCTCCTCTTGATTATGTTGCCGTCGCTTTTGGTGGCCAAAATTGAACTTGTTGAGTGGAGCATGGCGTCGCAGCCGGAAGGGAACCTTTATTATTTACTTTTTTCTTCGTGGCTAATCTCGGGCACAAAAAAAGTCCTGGCTTACCGTCCTGAGGTTACAAATAGTGAGAACTTAAAGCTAGCTTTATGAATTGTAAAGCAACGCCTAGAAAAAGGGAATGCATCTATAAAATTAATTTAATTATTGGAAATAATGAGTTACTAAAAGAAAATAACACTTGAAAACCAAAAGAAAGAAAGAAAAGTAACAGTTATTGTAAGGAAAAGGTGCTGTTGTGATTTTAACAGTTCTAGTAAGGTAGATAACAGCGATTAAAGTGCTCATAACAGCGATGATTAAAGTGCAACCTTTTACAACAGTTTGAGAGCCTCATGCCACTTACAGTGCGCACAACAGCACTAAGAGTAAACATAACAGAGCGTAGATTGCTTAAAAGCAAATAACACCGTCCGATATCTGTTAAAACTAACTAGGAATATATCCTTCCTTTACTTTCCTGTTTAAATTTTACGTTTAGATAAATTCCAAACTCCAGATCTTATTGTGAGTGGTTAATTTTAGCTAACTCGAGGTCTATTCGGCTTAGAAATTTAAATTTCGAAGAATATAAATATAAACTCTTTCCGGAATCATATTTGTACTTTCCGCCGCTTTTATTCCGCTTCCTGTACGAAACGGGAGGGGGGACTGGTAAAAGTTGACGTCGGCATTGAAAGTTCTGGGCGGGAATCGGGTTATAATGCCTCTGGTGACCTTGATCCGTGGTGTACTTCTCGCAAAAGTTTCTTCTTCTACGGATTTGTTTCTGCTACGCATTTAATGAGCAGCTGCAACAACAACAACAACTGCGATAACAACAAACTTCGCAATGACCTTGACACTGGGTACAAGTAACTGTAAAAGAAAAATCCCAAAGAACTTTGCGTATGGCGGCAGCGGCAGCGGCGGCCAGCAACTAAACTTTAAGGCGTGCCAAAAAAAAAAAAAAGTAATACCCCTTCGCCCCTAACTTCTTCTGTAAAAGAAAGAGAGAGAGAGATAGAGAGAGACGGAGCGAAAACGGAAACTTTGTTCTAAAGTTGGGCAAGAAAAAATTAAACTTACGCCAGTTTTAAGCAAAATTTTATACAAAATAACACAAAAAAAGTGCCGGGCGGCGTCGCGTCGAGCATTGAACTTTGACACAAGCAAAGTTACCAGCCGCAAAAAAAAAAAAACAAAACTCGGATCGGGAAGTCTTCAGTTATGACTCATCCGAATATACCCTAGGAATGAGGTCCAGGGAAATGATGGATACTCGTCGTTGTTGCCTCAATTCGGTGAGAGTTTTGATTGTAAATTTAATCTTAAAAGATAGGGATAGGATAGAACTACTCATGGGATAAATAAAAGGATAATTGAAATTACTAAAAGGCTGAAATTCTCAAGTACGCATTCAGCGGCAAGCTTATATAGGTTGTAGGTTGTTTCAGAGCTTGATCAGTCAGCAAGAAAAGCAAGTAAGCAAGTAAACAAGTGAGCAAGTATGAAAATATAAACTATTTTCTTTTAAAGGAAAATATCTAAATCTTTTTTGAGTCGGAGTTCAGCATATTAATACTTTATTTCGAAAGTATTATTATATTACTATTTTTATGAAGTATTTTTATCATTTTAATCTCTTTTCCAGGGTACTGCCTTTGCCCTATACAACGCGGGGCACTTCATTAGCACCAAAAGGGAAATCTAACCGCCAACAAACACAGCGGCGATAATATTAAAAGTGAAAGGCTTAAATTGTTCTTGTTCTTTGTTTCTTTCCCATTTACCATTCCGCCCGTCATCTTCTTATCCCACTTCCACGTTCCCTTTCCATCCAAAACTTGCCACGTTGGCGGCGGTGGCGGCGGCGGCGGCAAACTTTGTTTTGAGACAAAAGTTTTGGTCTGGGGGTCCCGGGAAATCGGGGAATCCCTTCTTTTCACTCGCCGCCACCGCCGCCGAGGTCCGCCAGACCTAGTTCCTTCCACAGCGTTCCAGGCGTCGCTTCATTCCGTTTCGTTCCAACAGCTGTTGCGACGTTACCCAAAACCAGCGATCAGCTGATTTCCATTCCGCTCTCTCTTTAAAAACTTAAGCACACTCATTTCCCCATATTATTATTAGGCCGAGAACCGTCGCCAAAGTTCCCAAACAACAAACTTTTGACAATACCTAATTGCAAACTTTTTGAGGGCGGAGGGTTCGAGGGGGGCTTTAAAGAGTTGCGTGCAGCTTGGCCTATTTTTTATATGTGTATATATATTTTTTGTTGGTTTTGTTATTTTGATTCTATGCTTAGCTTAGACGCCGCCGCGAACAACAAGAAAAGCAACAAAAATGATAACATTTAGTGCGTCGCAAAAGTTTCGCCGCACTTTTTGTTTTTTGTTTCTTGTTTTTTTTTTAAACTTTTTTTTTTAACTTCTTCAGCGCCGCCGCCGCCGACGACGACGGCAATGGTTTTATAGACCTCAGAAGTTTTGTGTTTGTGTTTTTGAAAAGTTCGTTGAATGTGCCTCAAAAACTCCTAAAAGTGGGCGTCCGCCGGTGGAGAAGGGCGTGGCTTGGACCGCCAGAGGAGCTGGCATAAAAATCGATACAAGTCGACGACTTTTGGGCAAGTGCGTAGGCGGAGAAATGCTCGATAAAGCGGCTATGCAAGTTAAAGAGAAATCTCCAAATTAAGTCAGTAATTAAGCAAAATAGATAATGAACCAGGAATAGGCATTCAAATAATAACAATAACAGTAATACTAATAGTGGAAACAGTGAATATCCTTTAAAAGATCTCTCAAGGAGCTCTCTCAAAGCTACATTCCGAACTGAGCGATTCTTTCGATTCCGTTCGTAATCAGGTTTGCGGTTAACCGTTATTTTGCGGTTTACCGGTTCCCGAAGGAATATCCTTGAAGACTCGCTGTGTCTCTTTGTCTCTCTGAGGTGTGATTTCCACCCGCTCGACGATTATGCATTATTGAGCAAGTTGGCAAAGTGAATTCTGGCCAAGTTTGTGGCGAAAAGATATTTCGTGTATTCCCAAACTACAGATTCCGTTTCCATTTTACGGCTGATCAATCACTCGATTGCAATTTCCCCGAAAAAGAAACAAGAACACGAAGCTCCGGCCGGCCGGCCAAGTGTCGCCATCAAAAATCAAGAAAAATCGCACACATGTATGTATTTGCACCCTCCGCCACAGGATAACGAGGACAACAAGGAGTCGCCACTTAGCGACTAAGGCCGCTCTATGACAGCCGGTGGCTTTGGCTTATATTTCATTCATGATGCCCACGAATATCGCATATCCCAGGGCCGCCCAGCCACAATTTTCAATAATTTACAAGCAGCGCAGCTCCAAGGGGGGATGTCAGCGGCACCAGACTCTGAGACTGTTAAAAAGAATGACAAATGATCGTGCAAGCATTTGGCAAATCCACGATTTCCATAATGAGGGGCATACGCACACACGCCCGGATAAATATTATGGCATAAAACACTTTGGCGGCGGCGAGAAAAACAACGGAACGATGACGATGACGAGGACTAGGACGAGGACGAAAACGAGGACGCCACTTGGCGCATTATTTCATGAGGTCGTTACAGTCAACGCGTCTCGCGTCCCCGCCAAAAGCCCCCAATCCCTGACAATTCACCCTCACCTCCGTCGCAATGGACTGACTGCAAACATATAAATAACAACAGACGGCCGACTCCAGAAGGAAAAGGTAACGTTCGAGCACAGCGAAAAAAAGGAGAAAGTAAATTCTGGAAAGCGGAAGAGAACTAGCAACACATGCGAAGGGATTTCGGATCCACAGCCGATTCTGTGGCATCCCTGAATAAGAAAATATCCAAAGATATTTAAAGTTATGTTTTAGAATGCCTAAAGGAAATCGTTAATGATAAAATCTTTAGGATTTCCAAGTCTTTTACATTTTTACCGATTTAGATTCTTTACTTTTTCCAAATATATATTTTTTTTTTGCAGTGTCTGCAAAGTAGAAGCAAGCCAAGGAAAGCCAAGCAAACTGCGTAAATAATGCCACCTGTGTAATGCCTTCGCTGTGGATTCGAATGTGAGGCTAGTTTTGCAGCGGTGACACCGGAGGAGGACAGGAGGTGCGCCAGGAGCAGGAGCTGGAGCGGCACACACACCCGCCGCTTGACAAAATTATGACTTCACTTACAAGAAAACATTAAAGTTTAACATTAAATGGCATGTCATTTGGGACGAAACTCGACACACACAAATATACACATGACTAACGGCATGTCAGGAGCACATGCGAGTCCTTGCGGTCGTGTCCTTGTGTGCGCCTTAAATGGCTTTGCTTCACATCATCAAATTTGACTAAATTGCATTTTGAGCTGTTTTCGGCTGGGTTCGAACTGCGATCGAAAACTATGCTAAGGTAAACGGGGAAATTGCCTTTATTCCTGCCGTTGACAGGCGAGGACGCATGCAGGTCGCACTGTACGGTACAGGAAATGGTTAAGTAACAGAAAATACATATTGATTTTAATGGGAAAGAAGTACAAGTCAATTATGGGACATCCTGTAATCATAAACAAATAATAACTCGGTTAAAAAGGGGAATAGGGCGACCGCTCAGCGTGGCTTTTTAAATCTTCCTTTGAATTTCGATTTTAACTTAATTTGAGTAGCAGCCCAAGTTGTATCTTTGTGGAAATACATGCGAGGGGCACTTGCAGTTGAATCGATGATTGATGCCTGCTTCAATCAGATTGCCATTCATCCGCTGAAGCGAAACTTATCTAATTACGAGCAATTTGTGTGTTGCCGCTGTATCTCTGCTATAAACGTGGCTCCTTGCTGTTGCCGTTGTTGCATTAATTGTTTTATGCATGGCAAAACGCCATAAGGTCATAAATACAATAAGTCAGACGAGGGAGAAGATATACGGCCGCGGAGGGCGAACGGGGTGGCGGCGGCAGCGGCAGTGGCAGCCAGCGACATCGGCCATGAAGGCTCTCCGCGGCGAAGGCAAGGCGCTCATTAGGATAATTGCAGGCAATTAACTAAATTGCCGCCGCATTTGTCGCTGCGAGGAGCACGGCGCGCAGCTCGCCGAGGATTGGGACTGCGATTGGGATTTCGGAACTAAAAGCTGGCGAGGATGGGCGACACTTGGCGCTAACACAAATTATGGCTCATAACTCGCGCATGGGTAGTGTGACGAAGCGCGAACCATTCCAGCGAGAAAGCGAGTAAGAAAGTGCTCGACTGTGAGATACCCGCTGCCTGAAGCCTTTTCACCTATGGAAATGTGTGAATCCTCAAGGAAAAGTATGAAAACTTCATTCTAAACAAGGCAAACCTATAGTATACATCATATCCTCACTATAGAAACGATTTTACCCGATAATATAGCACCCGGCATACTCCGGCACTCCGTTTTCGGTGCTTTCCTCAAACGAAAGACATTTCGCAGCCGCTTTAGTGCGTTTTAATTAGCTGCCATCAATGGCAGCTTCCAAAAAGAGAAAGCAGAAGGTAACGTTAAGGATATAGGAGAGGCGGCACGTTCCGCCGACCCGTCCGTGATTAGATGACCGCTGAATTGGTAATCAATGCCGATGCCACCGCTCGACGCTCGGCTTAATAAAAGCGTACGTGACACGCTCGGCGCTAAGACTTTTCGCACACTTTTGGCCTTCGCCTCCTTGCCCGAAAGTGCACAGGAAGAAATAAGTAAGAGCGAGAAAACTACTTGGCTATATTTATTTTTTTTAAAGCAAATATATAAAGAGAATAATTTTGAAATAAAATCTGTGATAACATCGATAATTAGGAGTTATTTCGAATGCCCTGCGTAGAATCTACGACTTCTTGTTCGCAGTGCCATTGGACGTGTCTGGTAATGAAATCATTTCCCTTTGCTCTTTTCAACTTTTCACCAGGATTATCAGCAGCAGCTTCGAGGACCAATACCACTCCCAATCCCCATGCCAGGGAGATACCAGTTAGCAGCTACTACCACCAGTTACCGGCCACTAGTTCCTGGTCGAAGGCGCACCTTGGGCTTCTTTTGGGTGCATGATCGCATTAAGTTCAGTTCGTGCCGCCGCCCGCCGCCTGCCGGCTTGTGTTTTTGTGTGAGTTCGTGCTCCACTTGCCGGCGATTGCCAGCGGAATGTTAAATTAGTCTTATTCCAGGATTCCTCATTCCCCATTCCTCATAACCTCATACCTAAGCCCATAGCCCACTATCCATTACTATGTAGAGTCCTCGCAAGAAAAGGACACAGGAACAGGGAGGAAATGTAATCTATAAGTCAATAAACCCAACAATTGTTTCATTTCTGTACTCTCTAAGCTTTGTATGCATCAAAATATGATTCAAGCCATTCAAATAACCAATAAACTAAAAGAAGGAAAGCTATTCTCTACCTATTATTTGATATGCACTTCCTTTCAGCAATAAATACAAATGTACTTTCATATATCCCACTCATAGGAAGCTAAAATATCCTTGCAATTAGTAAAAACTAGTAAACTACGACAGTAGTAACTCTAAACTCTAAACAACAAATGAATTATTGCATTTAATATTGTAAATAACCTCCCAATTAGTTAAGACTTTTCGAAAAGGCAAATTCCATTGGCAAAGAGCTAATTAAATCATAAACTATAAACTATTCATTCATATTCTTAATAGAGACCGAGACCGAGAGGGCGGGGCACTGAGCGAGACTGAATGCCTGCCTTGTGTGACAAATTCGTGTTCAGACCCGGAAAAGTTGGCCAAACTTTGATTAAAATAAAATGCCATGTGCCATGGCGCAATGTTTTATGTTTAATTTAATTATAAGCATTATTTTTTGCTGTTTTTGCTTCCCTGGTCTGCTCCGCGGCAACAAATCAACTAAATGGATGTGAAAACAACAAAATGTGTGTGGGCGGTGTGGCGCAGGCAGCTTAAGCTTTGCGGAATCGATTTATCTGTTCTATTGGAGCGCCGGCGAATGGCAGGATATACATAGGGAGTGTTAGGGGGGGATGAGCACCCCTGAAGGATTCCACACACGTCAGCGGAAGGACACCCTCCGCCGCCTAGGAGGGGCTCCTATGTGGCACACGCGTGAGTACATAAGGACGGAGCCCACTGCCGCTGCTGTTGCCGTGGGTGGAGCCTCCGAGTGGCCAGGATATATGTGTATATATATATGGGTTCACCTCCTGCGGCAGTGTGTGCGGGGGTCGCATGTGTGTGGGTGTCGCAGGGATGTGTCCAATCAGAAGCCAGACACACACACACAAGTCGGTACTTTCCAGATGCCTTTCTCTCTCGCTCGTCCTCCCGCCTTCCCTCTCTCTCTCTCTCTCTCGGTCTCTACCTCTCGTTCAGCCGCAGGATGTGTTTGTGTGAATGACAACACGAAAAAAAAAAGGAGAAGGTAGCCGTGGGGTAAGGAAAAAATATAATAAATAAAAAATAGAGAGAGAAAAGAAAGCAAAGAAAAGAAGAAACGAACGAACGGGAACCCAGTCAGCTAGAAATCAACAAAAGCCTGTCAGGACAATGGAGAGGCGAGGGGCAGCAAGTGCATTCTGCGGATTCTGGGGATCCTGGGGATCCTGGCAAAGCAATGGAGAGCTGCAGAAATTGTTAAGCAGCTGGAAAAACCAGCAAGCGAATGTGGATAACACTGATGATGCAGCTCAAGTGGCAACAAAAATGGAAATGTGAAAATGTGGAAATGGAGATGGAAAAAGGAGATGGAAATGCAGTCGCAGGACCCCATCGGAGCCTGTCTGGCAACTTGGACTTCTGCTCTGGCGAAGCTCTCTATCAGATAAATTAGGGAATATTCCAAGCTAAAAACTCACTTAAGTGAGTTCTCGTCCATCGACTTATTAATTGATTTAGGGAGCCCAAAGGGAAATAAACCCCTAGACCCTTATCGTAAACAATTTAATATAAGAAATAACTCCTAGACCATTGGAAGGAGAAAATATATAGATAACTATCGGGTTTGAAAGAAAACGCAATAGGATACCCGAAAGAATTATCTCATTTGTACAGGGAAACCAATCATATATATATATTAATACTATTTCGAATGTAACTAATTCTCTTAACCGAAAATACTTCCTCACAAAGCTGCTTAGGCAATGAGCCAAATATTATTATTTTCTATAATTTAAAAATAGAATATTCCAAAAAGAAAATCCAATATAATAAAGCAAGGTCTGTTCACGTAATTCTCCTCCTCCAAGTACTTGCTTTCGTACAAAATCAAAGCGAGTTTATGACCAAACACAAGTGCCTAATACAGTTGTCCCATTTAAGGACGTCATTAAGCGCAGAGGACATCGCTTAGCGCCCGCCTACATTGAAAATAATCTCACCTTCGAGCTGTCCGAATGGCGCTCTAAGGAATCCCAAGGATTCACGCTTTGGTTTAGCTCTCCCCCAGCTCGCAGGACCTCGCGCACACACACAAAAACTCACAAATTGCGATAACAAGAGCGTGCGAATTTTTGAAGGTGGCTGCGTTCTTTTTTTATAGCTCTTACTAGGGTGTACACTATTATGGGGTATATTGGTTACTGGAAAGTAGGTTTCAGTTACCAAATTAATGTTAAAATGTTAATTTTCTTGCCCATTCTAAAGGCTTTAAATCGATATTTATCGATATGTTTGTAATATGACAGTTTATTGAACAAATCCAAGTTTAAACAAATCAAAAGTAAACAAAAAGTTCATTGATTTTGACTTCGTCTTCAGGAAGTAGAAACCCTTCTGGTTTCAACTTTAAACTTATATTCTTTTTACCTTGTCTATGTTAAAAGTAATGCAAATTCCTAAAGTACATTACAGGGTATCTAATGGTCATTACCCTTGCCTGCAAAGCAGTGCCATTATTTTTTTCTCGCTACCTTCGCACTTCCATCTGCAGTGAAGGGTGCGAACTTTGTCACTCCGTTAACGTCAAGGCCATGAATACATCAGCGCTTTCCACTTGCCAACCAACAGCGCCCACCTTCCACCACCCCCTTGCGACTCCAATTGGCGCCTGGCCGTTCGAGTTGGAGTCTGCAATTGGGAGCTGGGACTGTGAGTTGGGAATTCCCGGAGTTGGGGGTTGTTTGGGGATTGTGCGGATTGCACAAATGCCATGTCTCCATGTTTACCATCATTTGAACCCGAAAAATATTTCACACCTTTACGCACACACACGCGTGCAGAAAAGGTTGATATTTTAAAAAGAGGCGTCGCAAACAAGGGAAAAACGCACAGCTACGTTTGAGTGCAGCGAAAAATAAACTCTCTCCCTTGCTATTACTAGAACATTGCAGGCAAAGCGAGAGCGCTATAGGAATAATATTGAACTGAACATTTCATTCGATTTCCTTTATTATAAACATTATTCGAGTTGTGATTTAATTCAAATCTGTTTGTTTTTAAGGCAATGCCTCTTACTAACTGTAGGCCGCGTATTTAATAGTCTCCTCTGATTATTTAAAGGGATTTGTTAGCCCTTAGGTACGCCTCTGGATATATGTATGTTTACATATAAATATACGTAGATTTTTCACATACATACACAAGATATATGGAGATTGCTCGTTTGGCTGTCACTTTGCGCTGGCACTTTGCAGTTCGCTGTTCGCCGTTCGCTCGTTGAAATTCATTATGGCAAAGGCAACGACGTGAAGCGGTTGTCAGCCAAAAGCGGAAGAGGCCTTCCAACGGGATGGAGGACAAAAGGCGGCGTGACAAACGTAACGTAACGGAAGACAACAGAGAGACGAACAGAGGGACGAATGGACAGATGGAGCGAGAGAAAGAGATAGACGGAGCCGGGCGACTGAGGCAGACATGCGGATATGAAGGAGCGGAAAGGACACGGGGCCGCTGTCCCCAAACGCTATCTGCGCTTTACCCAATTATAGGCATATGACACTATACCGAAACCTCTTTGTAGCAATGAAAAGTAATTATGAAAAATGTAAATAAAATAATAAATAATCTATTAGAATAGAGTTTATAAAATCAGAGCCTAATGTGTTATAAACTTTTTATTATTATTCGTAATTAAAATACATTGTAAACATGTGTTGCATTGTAAACGTATATCGATAAGTGTCGATAGTTCTACGTTTGCCATCTCCAAGAGGACATTTATAGATTTTATAATGAATAATACAGAGACAAACAGCTCTCTCTTTTTGGAAGGATTCGCCATATCTAAATGTCGTCGACAGGCCATTTTCTATAACTTATCTGATTTTAACTGCTTCAAACATGTGTGTGCCACATCATTGTCCCTGCCCAACCCCTGCACGCATCTTTACTATCAAGGATATGTGTATGTGCCGCATCCTTTTTGGCGCTGTCAACATTATTTGCCAGGAACAGGAGCCTGGGAAATAGTCGCCAAACGCTCACGTCGTCACTCCAGACAAGTTGATGACCTCCAACTCCAACTCCAACTCCTACTCCGGCTCCAGTCCCCAACTACCTCCCACCAAAAGGACCAAGGACCGAGGACCACACTCCACACTTCCTCCCGGCGCTTTGTCCTGTCCTCCGGAGAAGTCTCTCATGTGAGCTTGTTTATCTCGCCAGCTCTCTAGCTGCTGGCTTCTTTTTATGAGCTTTGTCGGGGCTTTGATGTTAATTACCCTGTAACAACGACGACGTCTTCCTCTGTCCACCCACCCCATCCCACGCCCAGTTCAGTTTGGTAAACAAAACAGCAGCTATTTTTCTATATGTATATAGGAGGGATACATATAGATGGAGTGTGTGCAGCTCGGTGGCCGAGATTATCTCCAAGGACCTATAAATCCAGTCATTAAAGTCAAAGTCACAAGACGCTGCTGCCTTATCAGCTGCAGGGGAAAATTCGAGGGTAACTCCCTCGCCCTCGCCCTGGCCCTGTCCCTGTCCCTGGCCTTCTTTGGTTTTATAATAAAATTAAGTAAAATTCTCGAGCCACCACACACACGCGCTAGCGAGAGGACTTTGGGAATGAAATCTCCTTTGTGGCTGTCGCATCCCTCGATAAAGTCTGCCATATGCCAGCACCTGTCCTCCTTGGCTTAAAGTCAAATATTGAACATGTTCTGGAGGAGCAGCATGCCTTCGATGAACCTGGCCAAAATGGCTTTATTAACCATTCGTACAGTAGAGAAGTATGTTCACTTCCCAAGTAAACTCTTTTTGAAAGCTTTGACCTTTATCCTTAATTTAAATTAATTGAAATAATTGATTTGGTGAAGCAACTGTTGTTAAGTTAGACTTCTAATCAATATTTAATTTAAAGACGAGACAATATAAGGAATAAGATGCATAACGCAAGCAAATATAGTCTTAGGTTTGCTCTCAAGATGTTTTTTTAAAGTCCCTGTATCTGAAATCCTAACATTATAAGGACACAAGCATTTAACATCTTTAAGGACTCGCCCTTAGTTGGCTAAGGAAAGTTCAAGCTTCTCCCCCCAAGAGACTTGTGTGCGTTTGTTCATAAAGTGTCCGTGAAAATCTTGTTACAATCTCAGCGTTAAATCTGAGCCAAAATTTGTTGACTGCCTCAGGCCTACTCCACTCCACTCCACTCCACTGTCTTGGCCACTTAACCCACTGTAGTTGAGCCACCCCGCAGCAAGCCGGCTATCTCCGGACTCTATTAAAAATGCTTACAAATGCGCTTAGCAGCCGAGAAATAAATCTCCATATGTAAGATGACAGCTTGGGACTTCCAATTCCGATTCCGATGCTGGGAGCAGATCTGGCTGTCACTTAAAAGCCATAAATAACTCATGCCCCGCCACTACGTTTCGATTGCTGTCGATAGCTATCGCCTGGCAGGAGAGATTTGCGAGCCCAGCCAGCGAGAGATTCTGCCCTGATTTTATTTGGTCAACGGCAGCAGCTGACGCCACTCACATGGCCATCCCCCTACGAGAGGAGAAGGCATGGAGTTTGGTAAGATCTTTGTTCTAAAATCGTTTCTTTTTTAAGAACTGTTTCCATCTGCAGGAGGTCTATCAAAGGTCTTATCTTCCCAAAGGATGCTAGAGCTGTATGGCCATTAAAGTCCATAAGAATCTCCAATCTAATAGAGAGATTACCTAAACTTGATTTCGATTTATGTTGCATGCATATTAGTACCTGATTCATTACGCATTAGAACAGCTGTTTGCTTATTAGAAACTGCCGAAAATCCCCTAGAACTCAATAGAGTTTCTATTTAACTGTATTGCTTTACCCAACGAGGGATTTCCGAGGGCTTTTCATATAAAATTTTAATTTATTTTGTTCTGCTTTGAGATAAACTACTTTTTCTTTCCATCAAACACTATAAATTAACTGAAAAACGCTAAGCTCTAAACAATAAACTCTTTCATTAAAACAAATTTATTTGCCGAAATAAACTCTATGAAACGGAGGGTTACCTAAATAAATTAAAACTAATTCCACTGCGAGTGTGTGGCTGGTGTCGTCACAGTTGGAAAACTGGGCTACTGCTCTCGAAGTGATGTGTTTTTTAAGCTGCTGCGTGACTTTAATGCCGGATGGGCGGTGGCGAAATTAACTTGGCTAGTGGGTTTGGAAATGGTGGGATATGCGTGGAATGGAATGGCGTGGAGTGGCAGGGCATGGCGTGTTGCAGCAGTTGTGATTTCACTAATTTGTCGTCGTGTTGACTGTCAAATTGGATGCCATGTGTGGGTGTCATTAATGTCAACCAACCCCCGAAGCAGACCCCGGCAGACCCCGGCTGCCAGACAGACGCAGACAGAGAGACGACTCATTAATGCCACTCATCAAAACTATAACGAATGTTGAAGGGTCCACCGCCCGAGTCCCGTTGGATTCCGGGAGCTCTGGCTCCTGCTCCTGCTCCAACTCCGAGCGAGAGACGACACATGAATATCCTGACACTATAAATTTGGGTTAGGTTACCCCGACCCAAAGAGGACGAGATACAAACGGAGAGAGACACACACAGATATGTGTAGGCGGCGGGCAGAATGTGTCTTTGTCCTGATGACGCTGCTGATGGCATTTGTCGCCGTTCTCTGGCCATTTCCATTGCCATTTCCCCATCTCAGTCTTCGTCCTCGTGCTCGTCCTTTTCCCCCGTCACATATATAGGCATTCTGCTATTTTCGCGTAAATTGCTGCTAATTTTGTTTATCGCAGGACAATTATCCAAGCGAACGAACTGACAAATGAGCCGCACACTTGCCGCCGCCCCTTTCCTGCCCGAAAACAAACCCAAAAGGACATGTGTCTGTCATTGTGTGTGTGTAGAGTCCTTTGTTTCGACTCAAGGTGTTGTTGGGGCCATCGATTGGGCTTGGGATCAGCTTAATCCAGTTATAAAAGCATACCAAAATATACAGAAGATAGTGAAGAAATGTATAAATATTTAGCTGCATACTTTCGGGCACTTGAAATAAGGTTTCAAATATTCAGGGATTTACAATCTCATCCAGAGATAGTTAAACATATTCCCCTTTACCTACAGAGTGTATTTTACACTGGAAATAACCCAGAGATTCTAAATAATCCTTAAAATAAATATGGAGGCCTAATTTCTTTGATTTTACCAATGACTCGAACAGTAATCTTGTGAAAAATATTGGAAGTATTCCCCCAGATATATATTACAACTGTGAAAACATAAACTGACATTCCAACAATGGACTTTCCCCATTTATTGCTTCCTCCTTTCCTTTTCGCATCGCTACCAGCCGTTTAACACTAACTAAGCCGCTTACTTGCCCGGCGACTTCTTCTAAAAACACAACAAAAGGAAAGCTGCCCCAAAAAAATAAAAAGAAAACGATGAAACGAGGAAAATAATGCGCGCTATCCCTGGGAAAAAAAAGCAAGGGCCACGGAAAATGGGAAACGGAGAAGGGATGTGGGTGGGTGGCTTGGCGACTCTTGGTCGTTTGGTGGTTGCATGGGGCGGTGCGCCGGCCAAGTTAAGAAATCAAACAGCTGACATAAATAACATTTTAATTTAAATACGGTGCAGGACACAACAATATTTTTTTGCCGTTAAGGTAAGCAGAAGGTACAACAATAACAACAGGGAAATACGGAAGAAAAAAAGAGAAGCAGAAAATACATATTTAAACAGGATCTCCTCCTGCGCCCGAGAAGCAAACAAAATTAAACAGGCGAGGGTGTTGTGTGTCGCTGGGCCCAAGTAGCTGTGGGGGAAGACGACCCAGCAGTGGGGAAGTAAATTTTATTTTAAAATAAATTTATCGCCTTATCCGTTGTCCACGGCAGCCGCGCGGCGGCAGGAACACAGTTCTCCAGCTCCCCGGCTCCCGTCATATCCTCACAGAGGGTATTATGATTCCAGGCGCACAGCAGATTACAACTAAATTCAATTTATAGACTCTAAGTACTCGAAAGGTATTTAAGATACAAAATCAAATGCATTTTATAAGGCCTCTCAGAAGATATATGCTTTGGGGAGCAAGTCATAAGCTAGTTCGGTAATAAAATCGAAAATCTTAATTGAAATTCACTTTTCTTTAAGTCAAAGAGTTCCTAGAGATATCAAGAAAATAAATTCAAAAATTATAAATCCCTTTATTCTATCCTACGAACCCATTTCATGGTCACAAGTTACTATTTATTCAGGGTATTCAAATCTTCGTTTTAGACTTTATTTTGGTTTGTTTTCCATGTATTTTTCGCTGTATGTTTGCTCCTTTTTTGGTTTCAGCTGCAGTGCCCCATAGCGGCAATTGCCGGACAGCCAAGGAACACATGAGACCGGGGGAAGGGGAGTGAGAACTCGGAAGTTGGGGGCCAGTGGCCCACCCGCTGGCAGCTGGACAAGGACGAAGACTCCGCGGATGCCAGTGCCGAGCAGTCCCAGCACGAGAGCTTCATTTGAACGAAATGAAATCATAATGAGATTTTTGCGTTCGTTTTTTGTCGCCGCAGAGGAGAGCGGCGAGGCAGTGGGAGTGGGAGTGGAAGTGGGATTGGAAATGGTAATGGGATAGTCGGACGACGGACCACGGACCACGGACCACGGAAGCAGCAATTGCCATTGCCATTGCCATGGCGCGTAATGACAAAAATTCATAATTGGATAAAGGAGCGGACGTGTGCTGTGTGTCCCACAGCCATAAAGTATCTCAGTCCGGCTCCCAGATTGAAATTCAACAGCTTTTGCTCTGAGCATTAGCATACCTTGATGGCTAATCGAATTCTGCAAAGATTTATTGTGAGAAAAGGAAGGGAAACGGAAACTACTTTAGCAGGCAATGTTATTTGAAACGTTTTTTCATCCCAAATGAAGCTCAAACGCAGCATTTCGTGGCAGGCAATCTATGATAGCAATAATAGTATTGTGTTAATAATTCCACTTCTATTTAGATTGCATAAATCCCTTTCAAATAAATCGCTTAGATTAAGTACGCAGGCAGTTAAAAAAGCGGGCTAAATGTGATGGTGGAACGCGGCTAATAAACCACAATTTAATGGCATTCCCGGCAATTTGTGTGTCCCCCAGTCTCCAGCAGGACAGACCTGCTCCCCTTTCCCGTTCTTGGGGCAATTGTGCACTTGATTGTTAGCGGCTTGTTGGGCAGCCAACAGGGCGGATCATCCCAGGACCAAGCAGCCCGCCATCCGCATGCCGACTGCCATATGGCTAACAATATCCTTGTTGCCCCTGCCCCTACCTCAGCTCCTGCTGCTGCTCATTGTTGTTGTTATTGTTGTTAATGCAAATGCCAGGCATTCGGATGCACTGGCGCGTAATCCGCAGCCGGCAATCGAGAGAGGAGCGACTTGAGAATGCACTTGACTCGAAATGAAAGAATCTGAAAAGAGCACACGGAACAAACACAAAAACCCGAAGGTGGGTCACGCCCTCAAACAGCCAGCAAAAAAAAAAGAACAACAAAATAATAAAAGAAATAATAAACAAGAACAAGATGAACGTTCCAGTAGCGAAAACAACCGCCATGAAAAATCGGCAAACAAAAGCAACACAAAAAGTTGGCGTCCATTGTTTTTCCAAGAGATGTGCTCGCCTTTCCACAGCTCGCAATTGCAGGTTGTCAGGATTTTCCATATTATTCTTGATTCGGAATCACTTATGAAATGTGTTATTAATATTAATAATATTCTGTCACTACAGAGCAATCGGAATACGTTTTGCTTACTTCACAGTTGAGTCGCACAGGGTTAAGGGAATTCGTTCCCTTTTTTTATAGAGACTACAGGGTTAATGTCTGCTGCATTCAATGTGTATTTAATCGTGCTGAATAACTGAATTTGGCACTGTCTCTTCGCCCGTCTGCTGTCACGGGTAATTGTATTAGCTACAGATGTACCCCGCACATACATGGGTGCAAGATCGAGCTGGAGCTGGAGCAGGAGCAGGAGCTGGAGCAGCATCAGCTGCCACAACTAATTAGCTGGGGACCCACATGCATAGGCAAACTGCGTTAATGGAGTGCGTAATGGGTTAATTTTGGCCCAGCAATTCCGCAGATTCCCCTCCACTCAGTCTCCCTTCGCGTCTGTCAATGTTTGCACTTTTGTTTGGCAAGGCCAGGCGGTGGGCGGTGGGCGGTGGGCGGCTGCTAATGGGTGGTGGTGGTGGTTGCTGCTGCTGCGTGTCGACGTGTCGACGTCACAGTCAGCCTAAGTCGGATTCCGAATTCAGATTCAGCAGCAGCCAAAGTCGCGCTCTGACAACAAGTTAATCACATCGTGTCCAATCAGGCGGGCTAATCCCTCTGACAGGCATCGACACTACCTCATCCCCTCGTGCTGCTTATTTTGATATTTCGCCAAGGATTCAGCGCTGGCAGTGCTTTCGGGAAGGAGTCCACTGACTTTGGCAACTATTTTGCCGCAATTTCCCTTTATTTGTGCAAAATATCTATAAAAACATATATGCAAATAAAAATACTAATCTTGTGCATATAAAATGATATTGTAATAAATATAATTCTATAAAAAATCATCTCAAATAAGTGAGTGATCCATGTTTCTGTTTATGCGACTCTTATAGTCAATCCACACTAGGAAACATCTTCTTCTATCATGCCAAAATCTAACAAAAGATCCATTTATTATGTTCCTGTCTCAGGCTGTTCCATCCGGCCGATCTGCATTGCATTTACAACGTAAAAATGATCATAAAAACAAAGTGTAACTGCTGGACAACGAAAAGGAACATCATCATCACATGTCCTTTTCATAATACTGTTCCGTTCGCATCGAGAGCAGGCCATCCCTAACTAATCAATCTAAACTTGGATGTCTAGTTGTTCCCTGGAAGCACTCACACCCACACCCAATTGTAAATCGAGGAGTCTCGTTTCAAAAATCAACAGAAAATATGAAGAAAATCATCAAGCTAGTTTCGTCGCAAAACAAGGTCTTCGAGGTCCTGCCGGAGATCATCAAGTGCTCGGGACTGATATCTTTATTCCTCGAGCAGTCCGAAAACGACGACAATGTAGAGGGTGACCACGGGAACAAGGAGGAGGACGAGCCTCTGCCCCTGCCAAAAGTGAGTTCCTACGTCTTGGAAATGCTAATCAATTGGGCGAAGTGCAAATACGAAGAGCTGCAGTCATTGAACAATGGAGGGGATAACACCAAAGGATTAACCCAATGGAAAACCAACTTTATGAAGGAGGACAAAGGCATTCAAGCCGAACTGGTGGCCGCCGCTGATTACCTCGACATACCGGAGCTATGCAGCTTTGGTCGCCAGGTTTTGGCCAACGAGGCCACAGACGACATCGACATCTAAAATCAATATGTAAAAAGACCACCTGATTATATGTCTTATGTCCACAGAAATATATTCAGTAGAATGGCCATTTCTCCACCAGCTAGAGTGGCTTTTGTGTAATTTATCCTGCTATGGGTGGGAATCAATGCACTGGCAAAGCTGTGAAACAATACTGGGCTCCTGGGCACTCCTGACAAACACCGATTACCGTAAAGATATTTGTGGAAAGCGTATTCAAAGGTCTGCCTATGGTTTGCCACGAACTTCCCCCGGGCTCTGATTATTATTACTATTATGGATGTAAAACCTCGCAACATCTGCTGCATATCAATTTGTGGCCTGCGCTTAACCTGATCCATGTCAGGTCGGCAGGACACAGTCGTAGTCTGCCGCCCGCTGCCAAAAGTTCTCTTTCCCTCTTCCTTTATTTTGGTTTTGGTTGGGGTTATTGGACTTGGCTAAGCCCGTTCCGGACATTGGCAATTTGCATTTGTCGATTCAACATCATCGACATTTCCTAGTGGCCAATTATCGCTTAAGCTCTCTGCTCCAGTTTGCCTCCTTTGGAGGCTTTAAAGTTTAGATAGGACACGGGGATCTCGGAGCTCCGACTCCGCCTCCGTCTCCGTCTCCGTCGCCGTCTCATGAGCCAGTTTAAAAATTCGTTTAAATTCCATTGCCGAAAGTGGCCTGTTGTCCCTTGTTGAGGAAAAAGTCAAAAGCAAAGCGAAGAAAATAAAGGCTGGGAAAATATGCAGCAACCGCGAAATTGAAATTTTGGCTTCGCCTGCCGCGGCGGTGGCTTCTTTGCATTGTTGCTGGGACTCGGAGCTGGGGGATAAGGCAGGAAGGGATGGATGGCTCGGCTCAATGGCTCACCACCTGATCCTAAGTAAATACAAGGACAAGCGCCATGCATGTGACTGACTCCGACTCCGACTCCGACTGGCTATATATTTATATTCCCTTTTTTGGCTCGCGTTTGCTCGCTTTTCTTTTTTAATTAAATGAAACCAGAGGAATTGACCCAAAATGCAGAATAAATAAATATTTTAGGGCGGCGGAAGGCTGCTGCTCTGCCTACCATCTGTTGTTCGTGTTTTCTGTTTTCGTTAATAATTATTTCACTTTTTTTACGGCGAAAGGCGGTGGAAAGAATTCAAAAGATGCCGCGCACATAGCCATTGTTTACTGTAGAAACAAAACCGAAACACGCCAAACCCCACCAAAGGGAAAGGGGAAGAACGAGAAATGGGGAAGCGAAAAAATAAAACAACAATAAATATTTCACCTTCAATAAATCATTTTACATTTTGCTGCTGGCCCGCAGCAAATCCCCTTTACACCTTCGCCCACAACAACAAAAAAACAGAGGAAAACATTGAAAAAACAAGAAAAAAGGGTTTCTTGTCAACCCCATGAGGGGAAACCCTTTTGTTGACCTTAAAACTGAACCAATTTAAATCGAAAATATGTTTAAATGGAAACCAAAAAATACCTTAATATTTTAGAGGAAATTCCTTCATTTTACATCATTTATGGTTTCACAAAAATGTATTTAAACTACAAAATAGTTAAGGCACTGAGAATATAATAAATTTAAAAACTATGCGGGTTTTAAGCTAAAATATTGTTTTCTACATTATAAGAATACAGGAATAAAAAATAAGAAATATATTTATTTATAATAAAAAATCAAGAATTCTCAACTGCCAACGGATCCTGAGGACAGATATTGGTTCTATCTTATTAAACCAATTATCTTGTCTAGTTTATTTCTGTAAACAAAACTATTCAGGGTTCTTTGGCTTACGTTTAGTGTTGAACTATTTCGAGAGAACTGTACCCTGCAACGCTTTAAATATGTTCTATACAAACGAAAAGCCATCCAAATACAAATTAACTTACAACGTAAGCCTCTTGTATTCAGATAGGATATAGGGATAAGAGTTTGTTAGTTCTTTAAAGTACAAGACGTAAGAATGATCACAAAATCAAATTGCTCTACAATGAAACAGTGTTTTTAAAAGGACATCATCATCACTGGCACACAAGCCGATCGAGAGCAGGCCATCCCTAACTAATCAATCTAAACTTGGATGTCTAGTTGTTCCCTGGAAGCACTCACACCCACACCCAATTGTAAATCGAAGAGTCTCGTTTCAAAAATCAACAGAAAATATGAAGAAAATCATCAAGCTCGTTTCGTCGCAAAACAAGGTCTTCGAGGTCCTGCCGGAGATCATCAAGTGCTCGGGACTGATATCTTTATTCCTCGAGCAGTCCGACAACGACGACAACATAGAGGATGACGACGGGAACAAGGAGGAGGACGAGCCTCTGCCCCTGCCAAAAGTGAGTTCCTACGTCTTGGAAATGCTAATCAATTGGGCGAAGTGCAGATACGAAGAGCTGCAGTCATTGAACAACGGAGGGGATAACGCCAACGAATTAACCCAATGGAAAGCCAACTTTATGAAGGAGGACAAAGGCGTTCAAGCCGAACTGGTGGCCGCCGCCGATTACCTCGACATACCGGAGCTATGCAGCTTTGGTCGCCAGGTTTTGGCCAACGAGGACATCGACATCTAAAATCAATATGTAAAAGGGCCACCTGATTATATGGATAATGTCTATAAAAATATATTCAGTAGAATGGCCATTTCTCCACCAGCTACAGTTGTTTTTGTGAAATTCATCCCGCTATGGGTGGGAATCATTGCAGTGGCAAAGCTTAAATTCCCAACTGAGTGTTTAGGAGACCGATGACAGACATTGTCTCTACCCAGAACCCATTACCTTGCATACTTCCTTTAATAAATTGGGATGGGAGATGTGGATGGAGTCCCTGGGTCATCCGGAGACGTCCGTCCCAACCCCATGGCATATGTGCGGCCCAGCTATATACAAACATATATAGTTACTTGGTAACACATATCAATTTGGCCTCGACATCAGAGGAGTTTGTTGCCGGACTTTGTTTGTTTGCCGGCTGATAAATTGGCACTCAAGTGGATTAAAATTGTTTGCAGCTAAATAAATCTGTGGCCTCCGCCTCGGACGACATTTGTCAGGAGGCGGAAGCGGTGGAGATCGGGCCAGTTCAAAAAGGTAACTGCAGGAGTCTGCCTGCTCTCGCTCTCCCCTTCGAACGAAAAGTTGCGGATGCCAGGCCACCAGGGCTCTCCTCTATTAGGAAATTTCCCAATTTATTTTTTTAATATCCTTCGCCGCTCATCAGCAGCTCGCTCACTTCAAAGGGCCCTTCTTATTAGCTCGACAGCGATGGCATTTTTCGGGCATGCAAAGGCGCATTTTTTGAGACTCGCTTCCCACTCGGGTCATCATCAACATTTTTATTCTGCTTTACAACTTTCAACTTTCAAGTTTCGGTTTCGGCTTCGTTTTGTTTTGCTTTCGGTTTTCGTTTTCATATCAGCATCAGCTTCTTTTTTGCTTTTCGGGGCCCCAAAATATTTCTTCTCATGCATAGTTAAAATTGTGTAAAATTAACATATTATATAGTCGTCGAAGCTACCGCTCTTTGCACGCATTCTGTGCCGGGGGGAACCTTGGGCTCGATCCGAGCCGGTCCCCAGCCGCCAGTCGCAATCCTAGCGAGCAGCCAAGGCCAACGAATACCAATATTTCGATCCAGTTCGGCTGGATATACCCCAGCTATCTATCAATAACTACTATCTGCCTCCGAGTAAACGCTTTGAAAAGTTCTCGCGACTCGACTTAATGTGCTTGTCATTGGACGACTGTCCGTCCGGCTGTCGACCAGCTCTGGTCAAATGAAATTATTAAGCCGCCGCGCACACTGGGCTCGGCATAAATCAAAAATAATTACGATAAATCATAGAAGGAGACGGAGATAAAAAGAGGAGAAGTCTTCACACTGTAGCCCTACTTTTGACTCGCATTATTTGGGGTTATCTATCTATCTAGTAAGTGTAAATAAAATAAAGTTTTAAAAGTCACTTACCCGCTTCAAATGATAAATAATAATCCTTTAGAAACGAGGCAAAATAGGCATGCATCCCTGTACTTCGTGACGAATGTATGGGCAGAACTACAAACTGCGCAAGCCCTGCAAAAAAAACATAATTAATAAAATATTTAATGGCCAAGATGAGGTCACCACCAGGTCTCTGGCGTTCATACAAAACCCACAACAATCGATTAAGATACAATACATAATTGTCTTAGCGGCACACCTATAACCACGGTGGTGTTGTGCCGCTTTTTTTCGGCCCGATCTTTTTGGCCAAATTTGCGCAGTGTTCCAAAACGAAACTTAAACATGTGAAACTGATGTCGATGCTTGATGGCGCGATGTTGATGTTGATGGCGAAGTTGACGCTGATTACGATGCTAAATGGCTCAGACCCTGCGTGTAAAGTAAGCCATTAAATACTCTATCGATTCATTTGTGTTTTCTGCAATTAAAGACCAAAGATAATATAATTCTTCAATTTATAATAAGAGTAAATGTTATTTATATATATTAAGTATTGAGCTATCGTTTCTAGTGTTATTCAATTATTAAGAGATATACTTATTATATCTTAGTTGTTTTCAGATAATTTAATAAATCATAAAGGCCCAAAACGAACCTCAAGCAGCGACTATAAGTACAATATTCGAATAGATAACTATAGATACTTTAGAATATTAAATATCTGTTCTAGACAATCATAGGCCTGCAGAAATGGTGTCTACTTCATTAATTAAAAGCCGTTTAGTGCGAGATCCAACGGACTCCGCGTTCCCAAGTACCCCATCGAGCGTGTATGGAAATATAAGCAGACTTAATGAGCTAAGAGACGGGACAAGAGCGAAAAAATTCGGTAAACAAGTTCGCTGCAGGCCGGAGTAGCCGCTTCGGAAGCTGAGGTGTTGTAATCTTAAAACTGCGAGCGCTGTGCAGCCGCGGAATCAGTCTCGAGTCGGACTTCAAGCGCGGATACACGATGACAAGTGTTGGACGCGCGTCGTGCCTCTGCCTGGCACTGGTGCTCCTTAGCCACGCCAGCGTCGGACGCAACTCCCAGAGCCTGCACGTGCGGCTCAGCCACGGCGGCTGGCTGATCGGACGCCATCTTACCACCCACAATGGTCGCCCCATGCGGGCCTTTATGGGCGTACCCTACGCGGAGCCGCCGCTGGGCGAGCTTCGCTTCCGTCCGCCTGTGGCCGCGCCCTCGTGGCAGGGGGAGCGTCTGGCCGTGAAGGACGCACCGATCTGCCTGCAGCGCGATCCCTTCCGCCGCGACATGGTCATTGAGGGCAGCGAGGATTGCCTGTATCTGAATGTCTACACGCCAGGAAGGACGGAGTCGCGCGTCAATGGCTCGCTGCCGGTGATGGTGTGGTTCCACGGCGGCGGCTGGCAATGTGGCTCCGGCATCAGCAGCTTCTACGGTCCGGACTTCCTGCTGGACCACGACATTGTTCTCGTGTCGGCCAACTTTCGCCTGGGGCCGCTGGGTTTCCTCAGCACCGAAACGCTGGACTGTCCCGGCAACAATGGACTCAAGGATCAGCTGGAGGTCCTGCGCTGGGTGCGTGAGAACATCGAATCCTTTGGCGGCGACCCCGCCAGTGTCACCGTCTTTGGGGAGAGTGCCGGCGGTGCGAGTGTCACCTACCACATGCTGTCGCCAAAGTCGCGCGGTCTCCTGCATCGCGGCATCGCTCAGTCGGGCACCTACTTCAATCCCTGGGCTCAGCCCGCCCACAGGGGCGTGGCAGCGGGACGGGCGGAGAAGCTGGCGAAGCTGGTGGGCTGCGATAGCTCCTCCTGGGCGGAGAAGCTCAAATGCCTGCGACGAAAGCCAGCCGATGACATCGTAGCCTCCTTGTACAACATGTTTGTAAGTTCTTCTACTCTTTGTCTCTTATTTTCATAAAAAAGGGTCATAGTTTCTGTATTGCCTTCAGTTCTTCAAGTCTTAAAATTGTTTTCAAAGCATAGATTTATAAGAGAGCCTATACCCTAAGCCAATACTTAAGAAATCTTTACGAAGCTGACACTAAAAGAGCCTCAGAGACCTTCAACCAAACCAACAGAAGTCCAAAGCAGTTACTTTCCATCCTTAGTTCAAAGATCATTGTTGAACTTGACAAAAACCCAACAGATTAGCCCTATTTTGGCAACAATAAGTAGAGTACAATGCCCTGAGGCAATCGCGGCATCGAAAGTGAATAAATTAAGATTTGGGTCTCACCACTTCTCTGCTTTGTTTCCTCGCCAGGTCTGGGACTTCGATCCAATGATACCCTTTCCGCCAGTCATTGAGCCGGAGCATGAAGGCGCCTTCCTTACGGTGCCGCCGCGCCAGGCCCCGCAGCCGCACGGCTTGGAGCTGCCCCTGATGATGGGCGCCACCGCGGAGGAGGGACTCCTCAAGACGGCCGCCCTGCTCAACCTGCCGCAGCTGATGGCCGAGTTCAAGTCACAGTTTGGCCAGGTGCTGCCTGTGGTCCTCAACTACGATCATCACGAGGAGTCGGTGCAGCGGCGGATAACGCAGCGCATCGAGAGCTTCTACTTCAAGCAGGGCCACGACTACGACAAGGCCAATCACCAGAATCTGACCGATGTGAGTGTGTTAACCTGTGGGGGAGGGATTAAGGCCAATTTAGTTGGTTTTTTAGATACACACAGATACAGATACAAAGTATGTGCTTGAAATCGTGAGCGATGAGATCTTTGTATCTATATCCTTGTAGGATTCTTATCAGGAATTTATATCGAGGGGAAAATATCCAAAGTTATCCCTCCTCATATCGCCAGTCATAGATACAAAATGGATATATCTATAGTTTCTGTCATTCAGTGGGCTATGACTTTTGTAGCCATGAAACTTACATCAGCAGCTGGCTATTTAATTAGCAATTAAGACGGGAATTCTTGCATAAACAATCAGCCTTCACTGCCATTAGCTAATTTAGCCATAACTTACGGTAGTTTATCTAAAAATATCGAGGGAAAATAAGGCATAGTTGAGACAGTTGCATCTTAATAGAACGCTACAATAACTGGTTTTCTTAGCTCATCTCGGACGGTTGGTTCGTGGCCGGCATCGACGAGTATTTGCGGCTGCGCTTAAGCCAGAAGGAGAAGGACGCCGCCGTGGCGCCAACTTACGTCTACCTTTTCGATCACAAGGGTGCCGCCAGCTTCTCGGAGATCTTCAAGGGCGAACGTAACGAATTCTATGGCGCCTGTCACGCCGAGGAGCTGCAGTATCTGTTCCCCATTGGTCGGGAGCTGTTTGTCAGTGCAGTGCCCACGCGCCAGGACCTTGAGCTGCGCCAACTGATGCTCCAGCTCTGGGTTAGCTTCGCGCGCACCGGGTGAGTCGTCCTCCGATTTCTTGTTTCCTGCACCATCTAACTTACCAAAATATTCGCAGCAATCCAAATCCCACGAATGCCAGCTTCAGCCTGCCCACGTGGCGGCCTGCGTCCAGTTATCCAGTGGAATACGTCCGCCTTGGCACCAAAATCGACGGTGACGCCGAGGAAGCGGCGCTTTTCCAGCTGGAAAATGAATTGATGCAGCACCGCGTGGACTTTTGGAGCGAACTGCAAGCGCACTTGCCCGCCGCCAGCCAAACGCACATCGAGCTGTAGCCCAATGAATCTATATTTTAATGTATTTCTTTATATTTTTTTTTCACAACGGTGCTTGGACTCCGCCATAAACATGAAAAATATTAACTTTGTTTTAACCGCACAATTGGAAAATATAACGGATTTAAGGTAGCCGGACTGGAAGATGTAACTTTCGGGCTGCCAGATCGCTGTTTTTGGCTGCTTAGCTATTTCTAGCTACTTTTATTTCATGGAAAAGAACTCAACTCATGGCTAAAAAGCCAGTTTATCTGGCAACGATATCAGCAACAATACAAAATTTATAAAAATAAATAAGCATCCATGCAGAAAGATAACTAATTCTTATTTCTTTGTCTTTGAAGATAGTTTATCCAGTAGTAGTATAAAGGTCTTTTATCAGAACGGTGTCTATTTTTATATAAAGATTACCCGGTATTAAACAAACGGTAATATATTCTCATGGTTAATTCTTTAATCGGCTTTTCAAATTTAGTAAGCACATAACAAACTAATCGGTACTATCGTAAGATGCGAGTACATTTCTAATTTTGTCCGTGTTACCTTTCAAAAATCAATAAGAGAATGAATTGAGATGATTGCTTGTATATAGAAAAGCAAAGAAAAAAGCAAAGTTAACCAATTACAAACAAACGCATTTATGGTAAGCCAGTAAAAGCCAACATTTTCAAACAGAAAACCGCGTACGATATCTATTTATCGATAGACAAGGGCCCAGCTGATGTGTGTTTATTTATTGCTGGCCCCAAAAATTATTCCCATCAGGCAAGGAATTTCGTTAGATTAGTCATGTACAAATAAGCGTCGTGGGCCAAAGTCTCCGCCTTGGTTATCTCTATTGCTTTACGTGATTGCGCCGCAGTGATTCGATTCATTTCCTCCTCTCCAGAAAACGTGGTTTTCCCCCGAAAACTTTTTGTTTCTAATTGCTTAATCCTAATACGCTTCGATAACGAATTGCACAAATAAACAACAACGAGCCCACGAGCACGGGTTAATGGATTTTCTGTTTACGCCCGATTCGGTTTGAGAGTGATAAGCGAAGTTAGCAGGGGAACCTCAGTGAATCTCAGCCACCATTGAGAGGCCAGCCATGTCCACAAGCGGATCAGCAGCGGCAGCGAAGCCCATAGACATCACCGTCCGGCTGCCGACCCACGAGCGGCTCGCCTCGCTGGACAAGAGCATGCCGCCGGCATCGCCCACGTTGCCCAGCCCCACGATTCGGCGGAACAGGAGCGATGGCAAGCTGATGGCCCAGGATGTGAAGGAGGCGCGTGTGAAGGTCATCTACACGGGAGGCACCATCGGAATGGTGCGGAACGATCGGAATGGTAAGGGGTTACCGTAGTTACAGGAGGAGAGGTTACTAAGGCTATTACTTCAGTTATAAGGAAAGAATTAGTATATAAACACATACAATATACTTTATTTATAGAAATCTAGTAGTTTCATGTTGTACAAAAGTGTTTCCTTTGTTTAAAAATGCAAAACTTTACCAAAGAAATGATATTTACACTAAGACCGACTATATGTTACATACTTTACAAAAAACAGTATTATAAAATTAGAATCTAATCCGAATCTATTAATACGCCTTAAAAACTTAGAAGCTAAGTACATTTTAATATGAGAAACAATTATAGGAACAAACTATTGATTTCTACTCTAATATCAGGTGCAAAGTGATTTGATTTTTGTCAGTGTGTTAATTAGAAATGTGATGTGCAAACATTCGACTTGAGAATCTTAAGTGGACATATGTGACGCAAGAATAAGGGGCAGTTCGGTAACAGGGGACAGTTTTGTGTAACTTGTATTGTAAGGGATTATGCCCACATATTCGATTTAAATTTAATTCATAAGTTTCCAATATATAGTCACTGAAACTCTGTATCGAAAGAGTGAAGATAGGGAGCCATTTCTATTTCATATTTATCATACGATGAATTTTATCATATTTATTCCTTGTTTGTACATAGCTAAGGTCCCAAAATATGCCTAGATAATGAAAATGATAGCGCGGTTTATCAAGGGCGAAAATTGATTGAAAACAGAACGGCATTCCATATCAACGAATGTCTATAAATATATGCTAATATCTTAACAGAGCTAGGAAATACCTAAAATAAGTTAAAGTAGTTTAAATATTTCAGTTTGATGAATAATAGCTTGAAATATTCAGTCAAGGGAATCCATAGAACTCTAGCATAACAGGGAGTGCTTTTGGAGAAGAGACGTGCTTAACTACATATTTAATGATTATTGTTTATTGCGCTACAAATTCCCTCCTCGTTGGGCATGAATAAGTTCAAATGGGAGCTCATATAATAAAAATATAATTAACGTCATTCTATTTCTTTGCTCTCGAAGCTTTTAATCTGAAGAGTATAGTTTTTAAATATATTTATACGTACTATAACTATAGCTATAACTTTGAACTTTTATAATTTAGATATGATATTATTATTATTTTATAATCTTTAATTTCAAAATACTTTCAGTGCTGGCCCCGATACCCAATGCCCTGGTTAGAAGCATTCGCAGCTATCCGAATATCCATGACGAGACCTACGCGCTGCGTCGCTTTGGAGCATCCGCTCCGATGGCGCCCCTGGTCCTGCCCTTTGTCCAGGGCGTGGACCGTAGGATTCTGTACCAGATCACGGAGTATACGCCGCTGCTGGACAGCAGCAATATGACGATGAATGACTGGGCGCGCATTGCCAGCGATATACAGGTAAGTGGCTTTACAAGAAGTGGCTTTACAGAACGAAAATCATACGTCCAATTTGCTGCAGCAATCGTACGAGTTCTTCGATGGATTCGTGGTTCTCCATGGCACCGACACACTGTCCTACACCGCCTCGGCCCTGTCCTTCATGCTGGAAAATCTCGGCAAGACGGTGATCATCACGGGCTCCCAGATCCCGATCTTTGAGACGCGCACCGATGGCAAGGACAACTTTACCTCGGCGCTGATAATAGCCGGCAACTACGTTATACCCGAGGTGTGCATCTTCTTTGGCCACAAGCTGATGCGCGGCAATCGGACAGTGAAGGTCAGTTCCAACGCCTTGGATGCCTTCGATTCACCGAATGTTCCGCCGCTGGCCAGGATTGGCATCGATGTGAATGTGGACTACCGCATGATCTTCCGGCCGTGCAGCATCGAGCGATTCTGCGTCCATTTGAAGCTCGACGAAAATGTGGGTCTGTTGCGCATCTTCCCGAGCATTTCGCTGGCCACCTTCCGCGCCTTCCTGGCGCCGCCTCTTAAGGGTGTGGTCCTGCAGTCCTTTGGCTCCGGGAATATCCCTTCGAACCGAAAGGATCTGATCGATGAGATGCGGGCGGCCAACGAGCGCGGCGTCATTATCATAAACTGCACCCAATGCCCGAACGGCTCTGTGGCGGAGATCTACGACACTGGCAGGGTCTTGTGCGACGTGGGCGTGATTCCCGGCTACGATATGACGCCAGAGGCGGCGCTATCCAAGCTGGCCTATGTCATTGGCAAGGACGAATGGTCGCTGGAGGTGAAGAAGCAGGTGAGTGCCCCTTGCCTTGGGTTTCATTCGAGGTTTTCCCCAACTTAAGCCTCTTATCCATGACTCTAGATGATGCAGTCGAACCTGCGGGGCGAACTCACCTCGGTGACGGCGCCCAAGATGGAGGACTACGATCTGGTGGACGCCGTGGCCCGTTCCCTGCACCTGTCGTCGCCGCAGGAGCTGGATCAGCTGGGGGCGACCCTCTTTCCGGCCATGATCAATGCCGCCGTGGAGGAGGGCGACCTGAAGAAGATCAATAACCTGAAGGCCTACGGCGCCGACTTGTCCGGGACGAATCACGACCAGCGCACGGCCCTGCACTTGGCCTGCCAGCTGGGCAGCGTGGAGATTGTCAAGTATCTCTTGCACAACGGCGTCTCGGTGCACGTCCGCGATCGCTACGATCGCACGCCGCTGCTAGAGGCCGTGTCCACCGATAGCCACGAGATCATCCAGCTGCTGATCAACTGTGGCGCCCACCTGACCGGATCCTCGCGTGCCGTCGGCGAGCAGCTGTGCGCGGCCGCGGCCCGTGGCTCGCTGGTGCGCCTGAAGTCGTATCAATATGCCGGAGCCGATCTCGCGCAGGCCGATCCCTCGGGTCGCACAGCCTTGCACGTGGCGGCCCTGCACGGCCATCCGGAGGTGGTGGAATATGTTCTGCCGTTCTTCGAGAATCTCCGCGAGAAGGACATGCTGGGCCTGAGCGCCTGGGATTATGCGGAGAGGGGTGGGCATGCGACGGTCATGGAGCTGCTAAAAACTGTGGAATACAATTAGTTGATTTCAATAGAAAAATCTCCTCTTCCCAGAAGTCCCAAAATCTGAAAAGGATTTGAGATTTTACCCTCAGTTTTTGGAAACTCAAATTCTTGTTTATTTTTTTTATGTATTTTTTAGAGGCTTTTACTTATGTTTAAAGCATCTAGTCTGCTGGTTCCTCAACCTATTGAATACGTACGTATGTGTACCGATATTGTATTGTATATTAATCTTAAATTAAGTTTTTACTTGTTAATGCATTTAACTCAGGCTAATGTTGGTTTTTCTGTTAACATCGAATTACAGATAAAACATTTGTGTTTCTCAAATAAAATAACACATTTACTTGTATATTCAACCAGGTGACCTTTACTTAAGCCTAAAACGTTGTGTTAAACAAAGAAATTATAAAACAAATAAAAACTTTTAACAAAAACAATGGAAAACTACCATAAGTAATTAACCTGTTTTAAATGTTTCTTACTTTTATATACTAAATATTGTGAGCGAAATGTTTGCAGTTTATAAATTATTTGCGAAAATACATATGTATCTACTCTATATTGTAAGCGTTTTCCGTAAAATAGCGATATTTGCGTAATTATAATGAAATGATTTGAAAAAGAAACTCTCTTGGCGCTGGTTAGCGTTATCGTTTTTGGTATATTTAATACTTGTTGGTATATTTGTAAAACTGAAATGGTATAAAAAGTATAAATCTAGTGGCAACTGGTATAATTTATCGATAGTTTTTCGGCCACACTGCATACAACCCTGTTTCGACGCCATTTTACAGGCAAAATTTGTGTGTGTGTTTTTCTTGTGACGCGTTGTTGTAACACCACAAAAAAATAGAAAAAGAAAACGAGTGAAGTGCAGTTTTTGCTAGCAGCAGCAAACAAGAAACAGCAGCAGCATCAGCAGCCAGTGAAGATGTCCCAACGCTTTGCTCCTGGCCAAGCGCCGGTGCAGTCGCGCTACCAGCCACCGCCGCCGGCGCCCGGCATGCGTCCCTATCCGCCGCCAGGCGCCACTTTTCCAGTGAGTTTTTCTGTCCGTTTTTCTTTACTCCCCCCCACCACCAGAATTGCAGCTAAATTTAATATAATTCTTCTCTACTCCCAAACAGCCGCGCGGCTTTCCCTTGCACCCGAACACAACGCAACCGGTGCCGGGCACAGCGCCTGCTGGCGTTCCCGGCGTGCCCGGTGTACTGCCCGTTGGGCCCGGTCCCGGTTCGCTCCTGCAGCGCGCCGGCCCGCAGCCGGCTTTCCAAAGCGGACTGCGTGGCACCGGTGGCGGCGGAGGTGGTGGAGGCGGAGGCGGTGGCGGTGGCGGTGGTGGTGGTGGAGGCGGCGGAAGCGGTGGCTCTGGCGGCGGCAGCAAGCGGTCGAACGAGGCACGCGGCCTGGGCAGCGGGCCGGGCGGCAAGGGGGAGTTTGTGGCCGCCAAGAAGAAGAAGAAGCTGGCGGACAAGATACTGCCGCAGAAGGTGCGGGATCTGGTGCCTGAGTCGCAGGCGTACATGGACCTGCTGACGTTCGAACGCAAGCTGGACGCGACGATCATGCGCAAGCGCCTGGACATCCAGGAGGCGCTGAAGCGGCCCATGAAGCAGAAGCGCAAGCTGCGCATCTTCATCTCGAACACATTCTATCCCAGCAAGGAGCCGACCAACGACGGCGAGGAGGGCGCCGTCGCCTCGTGGGAGCTGCGCGTCGAGGGTCGCCTGCTGGAGGACGGCAAGGGTGATCCCAACACGAAGATCAAGCGCAAGTTCTCGTCGTTCTTCAAGTCGCTGGTCATCGAGCTGGACAAGGAGCTGTATGGGCCGGACAACCATCTGGTGGAGTGGCATCGCACCCACACCACCCAGGAGACGGACGGTTTCCAGGTGAAGCGGCCGGGCGACCGCAACGTTCGCTGCACCATCCTCCTGCTGCTCGACTACCAGCCGCTGCAGTTCAAGCTGGACCCGCGACTTGCCCGCCTCCTCGGCGTCCACACGCAGACCCGGCCCGTCATCATCTCCGCCCTGTGGCAGTACATCAAGACGCACAAGCTGCAGGATGCCCACGAGCGCGAGTACATCAACTGCGACAAGTATCTGGAGCAGATCTTCAGCTGTCAGCGCATGAAGTTCGCCGAGATACCGCAGCGCCTCAATCCCCTGCTGCACCCGCCCGATCCCATCGTGATCAATCACTTCATCGAGAGCGGCGCGGAGAACAAGCAGACCGCCTGCTACGACATTGACGTCGAGGTGGACGACACGCTCAAGAACCAGATGAACAGCTTCCTGATGAGCACCGCCAGCCAGCAGGAGATCCAGGGACTGGACACTAAGATCCACGAGACGGTGGACACCATCAATCAGATGAAGACGAACCGGGAGTTCTTCCTCAGCTTCGCCAAAGATCCGCAGATGTTCATACACCGATGGATCATCAGTCAGACGAGGGACTTGAAGGTAATTCCTCATCTTAACTTCAGAGCTTTTCGTTCTAACCGGGCTTCTTCTCTCCACAGCTCATGACGGATGTGGTGGGCAATCCGGAGGAGGAGCGGCGCGCCGAGTTCTACTATCAGCCGTGGACGCACGAGGCCGTTTCGCGCTACTTCTTCACCAAGGTCAACCAGAAGCGGGCGGAGCTAGAGCAGGCGCTGGGCATACGCAATGGCTAAGCCCCGCCTCGCGAGGAAATCCAAGATCCGTAGTCCGTAACCCGTAGTCCGTGCGCACGGCAAACTCTTTTTCCTTCGCCAGTTTAGTTTAAGACTTAACGATTACAAATATATATATATTTCCCTTTTTTTTCTGCCACAAGCTGAACTTCACGACCCTTTTCCCTGTTCCCTGCACCCACATCCAGCAAAACAATATTCGACTTAACATTAAGCTAATAAAATGGCATATAAATATAGAAAATCAATATCGTGTCGTGGCTGTATTTGAAGGGAACCTAGAATACATAATTATGCGTTTGTGGAGTCCTCGCCAAACCAGTTTCGGCAATAACTTGCAGCGTAATGTAAGTAGAGCAGCGATGCTCTATTTCTTAATATTGTTAGTGTAAAGGTTGTTCTTGAAAAAATTTTTCTTGTTGTTGTAGGCAACAACAAGATACCCTGACTTTGGAAGTACAATCTTATAAAATGAATGGTTGCATGTACCAGGCGCGCAGAAAGTACCAGAAGGCCGACCAGCTGGTTAACATCTTTTAAAGCGTATGAGCGAGAGAGAGAACATCAAGAATAAATTGTACAATAGTATTCTTTTAACAACAACATCTACACAAACAATATTAAGAAATAGCCATTCAAATGGTCCGTTTCCTATTTCGGGTAACAGGCGAACAGAAAACAGCAGAGCGACGACGACGACGCTGGCGCTGATCTATGCAATGACGTCATTGAACGAGCCCTACTCGCCAGTCTGCATGTTTCGCTGCCAGAGCTCTGCACGCACCGAATGTGTAAGCGTTCGCAAATAATTGTCCTAGATGGCTGTTTTTGTCTATATTCTTAATATCCCGTATTATAATGCAGTGAAGGCAGTATCTCCGGTCCCATATAGTATATACATATATTTGTGATCATCACCATCAGACGATCTTGGAGGTTTCAAGTGTCATTTTGTTGTCTTCCTTGGATAAAGCCCTATCCTCTAAGACTAATGAAAAGTAAAATCAGCTTTTTAATGCAGTGTCGTACCCCCAAAAGGGCAATAAAAACACAGTTTAGCTTAATTTTCTACACTTTATTTCTTATTTTACATTTTAAGAGTTAAAGTGAAGTGAGCTTGGTTTTGCCAATGCAGAATTGTGAATTTTTTCCGGTGAAGGAATGGATTTCTTCCTGCAAAATACATTTTTTCACGACATTGAACATATAGTTTACTTAAAAGAGGTATAGACATAGACACAAATTAATATTCTTGCTGTTAAAATTGCATTTCAACGGGTAAATCTATAAAATTAGTTGATTTCTATTAATAATTTATTGTTTTCCTTGAATTCCTTTTTCGGTCGGGATCTGTTGCACTTTTTTGATATTTTTTCGTTGTTATTTTGTATGTTTGGCTGGGAATATATATAGGACATATACAGATCCAAAATATTTGCCACACTCCTTTTTCTATATGCAAAATTGAGCCTTGTTATATCATCGCTTTCGATGAATTTCGGGGCTAACCTAGGGAAATATCATATAAATTATATTGCTCTGCTATTTATTGTTTTATAAGTTAGATTTTATCTCTTGTTGCTCTTAAAACTGCGAGTAAATGCCTCTTATGTCTCTTCAAGTCTGCTATCCTATTTCCTTGCTTTGTTTTTTATGCTTACACATTCTACAACACATAATTAAGGACATAAACATGGTTACGGGGGCTTGTATTAAAATGCTAGACCTGATCTATGACCTGCGCCTGTTTCTTCGAATATAAAAATGCAATCTATGAACTGAATGTATTTGTAAATAAAATATGACTGCATACTCGTGTTGATATAGGAAAACATTCATATATTCGTATAAAAAGTGGAAGTTGCTTCAGCAAGTTGCTACGTTATTGTTTCCGGACAAACCTTTTGGCCTTTGTTAACTTTTGCAGAGGAATATCAGCGGGGATTCTTAAGATACGCGACACTAAACATAGGTGTTTGCCTCCTGTGATGAGTTTCCTGCTCAAGGAACCAGTCTCCGTTCGAATCACTTTTTGGCTGCATTTTCCTGGCTCTTCGAACTGAGAAGCAAGTCTTAGGGCTAAACATGCAACATTTATTTCACGACAAGACTGGAGACGAATGCGAAATAAACTGTAGACGGAGTGGAATGGTGTGTGCAATCTTGTGCCTCTTCTTAGCGATATCAGTGCTTAGTTGCGCTTCTTGCGACTGCCAGCCGCCGAGTCCTCCTGCGGAGTCTCGCCCATGTGGGTGCCCGTGTCCAGGCGGCTCTTGTCCACCGGATACAGCCAGCGCTGGTACAGGTAAATGATGAACACAATGTCATCGCGCAGACAGGCGACCCGATGGGCCGTCGGCATGGTGATGATGAAGGCGAAGAAGTCGTCGATGAAGGTATTGAAGGCCTTGTACATGAAGGCGCGCCACGGCAGCGCGGCCACCGACTTGAGCTTGTAGTTGACGAACAGCTGCGGCAGCATGAACAGGAAGCCAAAGGCGTAGACGCCGTTGACCAGCGAGTTGACCGTCCAGGAGTACCACGAGCGGTGCGGCTGATAGATCAGCGAGTAGACGGCCCCGCCCAAGCACAGGGGATAGAGCAGATAGCTCAGGTAGCGCATGCCCTCGCGGTCAAACTGATCCGTTTGCTCCTCGGCCAGTTTGTGGCCCGACAGCGATACCTCTTTGCCATTGCGCCGGTCCACCTCGTCCAGCTTGCGTCCAATCAGGCCGCTGAAGCTGAAGCGCATTATCTTCTTGCACTTCCACAGCTCAATGAGGGTGCCCAGGCCGACGGGGACCAGCACCAGATACGACGTGTTCTCGTCCATCAGATACAGGAAGATGACGATCTGGGAGAAGGCCCGCCACATGGTGGTGCGGCTGGACAGGCCCTCGTAGGAGCGCTTCTTGCGCCAGAAGGCCACGTCGTTCTTGAAGCTCAGAAAGTCGAACAGCATCTGCGGGCGAAATGAGAGGTAATTGTTATTATTTTCCTTAGCCCTAAGTCGCTTTCTGTCCCTTTCTAGGGCATGCACGGCTGCTGCTTGTCAGCAAGGATGTGTACTCACGTGGATGCTGGACACGAAGATGGTGCCGCACAGCAGGTAGACATTGGTGTCCGAGAACACGCCCTTGACCTCGTCAATGTCCTTGGGGGCAAAGCCGATGGTGAGCAGGGCCTGCGTGGCGTGCTCCATCAGCAGCATCAGCCGGAGCTTGCCCACGCCGATGGGCTTGTAGTGGAAGCTGAACGTGAACTCCGTGGTGTTGCGGGTGACGGGCACGAGGTCCTTGAGCCGCGTGTTGAACGTGTCCGTCTGCAGGATCGGTAGGATCTGTTGCATCCGATTGACGCGTATGAGCGGCGCCAGTTCCGGCGGGACATCTGCTTGCGAGACGGAAAAGAGATCGGTGAGCAGGTTGACGTACACATTGGAGCGGATATGGGTGCTGGGACGTCCGCTGGCCCCCCCTTGGGACGCCTTCTTCGACTTGGCACTCTCGGCGGGAGCAGGAGCCTTCTTCGCGGCGGTGGAGGCTTCGCCCAACAGATTGAAGGCCTCCGCCTTCGGCACCATGTAGTCCGTCAAGCTGAGCGTGTGCACCACGGTGGGGCCATCGCGGCGCAGGCTGCGCCACTCCAGCGGCTCGCCCTCCAGGGCCAGCACCACATGGAAGTACAGCGAGCCATTGCGCCGCGTCTTCAGCGGGATCTCCACCTCGAAGTCGTGGGCGAAGTTCTCGTAGTAATCGAACCGCTGCGCCTTGTACAGATCCCGCACCTCCGAGGCAATGGGGTTGCGGCTGAGCGAGGAGAACAGGGCCAGTTGGAGGCGCGGCCGCTCCGCCAGGAAGGAGGTGTAGCAGGGCAGGCCGCTGCACTGCAGCGTCGTGAAGAGCTGCGACATCTGGTAGATGGAGTGCAGGATGTACGCCAGGAATGCCACGCCCAGCAGCGTCGAGATTGAGGGCAGCGCCATCTCTTCTCCTTCGTCGTCGTCCTCGTCGGGCGTTGCCTGTGGTTGCGCCTCCCTGCAGCTGCGGCTGCTGTCTGGTGTCTTGGCAACGGAACGACTCCCTCGGTGGGATGGGTGTCACTCGGGGGTGTTGGGTGGTTGCACTGCTGCCGGCAGACTTGTGATGTGTCCGAGATCCGAGATGCGGGATTGGAGAGACGAGATTGTCGAGAGTGGCAGTGTGACCTTCTGTCGGGAAGCCGGTAAGCCGCCACAACGGACGGTAGGTTGGCCATGGAAGTCTGGCAGCATTACAATGCAGGTCTGGCAGCATCAATTCAAGTATTATTTTATTCATTTTTATATTTCAGGCGTTTTTATAAATGTTACTACTAATAAAAGGTCCCAAACTAAAAACTTTAATCTTAACTAACTAAGTAAAGCATGCAACCAAACATTCAGGCAGCACGCCAGTAGTTAATTTCCTCGCAAACTTTACCTACACTTTCTCCTATCGCGCCTAACACCTAACCCTAACAAGCACGTGCTTGGTGTCGCAAGGGTCACTTGAGTGTACTGACCGTTCAAGAATAGTTAAAAGAATAGAAATTAAGGCTCAACGATAATTTAAAACTAAAAACTAATTATATTAGATATTTTTCATTTTACTTTACATCATATAAATTGTAAAAATCGATCTTTAAATGCCGAAAAGGTTGCCGTGGGCTGCTTTTTTGTAATCCCAAGCTGAAACCCCTTCCAAGGAGAAAGAAATGAAGTGAAGACAGACCCCCGTTCGTGTATTTGGTAGCAGTTTTTATTTAAAAGTTTTATGTATAACAATATATATAGCATATAGTATATACAACATGATTTCTTTCATAAAATTAGGTACTAGAGTTTCATATATAATTATAGCTATTAAGTACTATGTATAACTCTTGCTCTCGTGCGCGCTGTTTCCAAACCTTTGGAATAAATTAAAGGACTAAAATGTACACATAATGACAACAAAAGAGGATGATCCAAAAACATTATCTCATTCAGAGAGGGAGAGTGTGTGTGCCTTGTGCTGGAGAGAGTGGAGCGTGAAAGAGGATATAGAAGACGACGGGATGAGTCGATGCTATAAATATGTGGACAAGAAATAGATAACATGACATAAATGGGGGCATAAATAATCGGAAATGGGCGGAGCTGGGGCGTGGGCATGGACTTAGGCGAGGCGTTTCTTCCGACTGGGCGACAGGATCTTCAGCATTGTGACGACGGGCGCCTCGAAGGACATCGACACCACAAAGGACAGGAAGTAGGAGGCCACCGTTAGCCCGAAGAACATGACAACCTGCAAGGCAAATGATTAATAAATAATATGCCCGGATTACGCCCTGGCTCAGCACTCACCATCAGATCCCCGCCCAGATGCAGCGGCGCGTCCGAGTTGAGCGCCATGGAACGGATGACAATGGGATGGACCAGGTAAGCGCAGTAGGTGACGCGGGAGAAGGGGTAGAGGCAGGGCGCCGACAGCAGCGAGTTGATATAGCCGCCATAGCCCGTGGAGCAGGCGATCGTGATCCAGGCCAGCGACAGGGCCCAGGCCGAGTGACTCAGCGAGCTGTAGGCGGCGGCGGTGAACTGCGACAAGTCCGCCCGGTACAGGCCGAAGACGAGCACGAAGAGATTGAGCATGGCCAGGAACCAGGCGGTGGCCACCGTCAGCTTGGGCAGACGGATTTTGCAGTTAGTCCGGAACAGAATCCAGCCCACGGCCATGCCGATCAGGTAGGGTCCGAGGCGGGTCCAGGGCTTGTCGTAGATCTTGTCGAACAGCGCCAGCGGATCGTCCGTGTTGGGTCGATGGTTGTTGGTGAAGGCGATCACAGCGGTGGTGATCCACGACAGGACCAGGAAGACCAGCGTGGTGATGGCCGACAGCTTGAAGTGGCGCACGCCCACGATCAGGATGATGGCGCCAATCATATAGAACTGTGTGTCGTTGGCCAGGTACCAGCTCCAGAGCATGCACTGCAGGGAAAGGGGGCGTTATTCATCAGTTTATCGGACCACACGGCGTGTGCGTGATATTGCGCATACGCACTTGCGTATGCCCTTGTACTCACCATCTCATCCACGGGAAACAGCGTGTTTATGTAGAGGATGTTACGCCACCAGTAGTCCGGGCAGGTGATGTGGTCCATGGTCGGCGGATCGAAGATCGAGTAGGTGGCCAGGTACTTCATTGTCACCTGGACCACGCCCAGCACAAACAAATAGGGGGCGGTCAGTCGCATGAACCTGTAGGCCACCAAGCCGAGGAAGTGGGCCGTGCCGGCGGTGAACTCGTTGGCGCCCTTGCTCAGCTTGTTCAGCTTCCCCTTGGCGTTGGTCCGGAAGTAGATGTACGAGATGAGGAAGCCGCTGATGAAGAAGAACGTGTCCACGCTGAACGGCCCGTTGGTGATGGCCTGGAAGAAGAAGTTCTGCTCCACCTCCTTGCGCATCTCCATGTTGTCCGAGTACTTGAACACCACGATGCACGTGTGCCCGAGGATCACCCAGGCCATGCTGAACGCCCGCAGGCCGTGGATGCAGGGAATGGTGTCCGCGCCGACATTCCTGTCGCAGATCGCATTGAAGTTCGTGATGGCCGAGAAGGAGAGCAGGAGCTCCGAGTAGATGCTCAGCTTCTCCGGCTCGTGCAGATGCCCCTCCAGGTGCTCGTCGGAGGTGCTCGTATCGTTTCCGCCGCCGCCACGATGATGATGGTCGTGATGCTCGTGCTCCGGATCGTCCACGTGGTGTCCGTTGCCGCTGTCATTGTCGTTGGGCGGCAGGTTGAGCACCAGCTGGTCCAGTTGCTTCAGGGAGTTGCTGGACTCGGAATGGGTGTGGGCGTGGGCGTGGTCGTGGGTGCGGGTCGACTGCTTCAGGGGATCATCGTGGGCGGTCATCGTGTCGCTGTAGTCGGAGGAGGCACACCCAATGCCCGAGCTCGTCTCGCTGTTGTTCATCATCTCCTTGTCCTGGCGCCGCAAGGCCTCCTTGAGCTTCCCGCGCAGATAAATCTCGTACAGAGTGCCGCAGCAAATCAAGCCCATGACAATGCAGGACACAACACTACAAAAGGAGGTGAGAAATAGTATTTTTAAATACAGAATTCTTCATTTCAGTTCTTGATTAATCTATAAACATTTCAAGTTGTTTTTCAGGCATCAGATCGCCAAGGTTTCAAGTGATTTAAGCTGTGAAATTCGTAGACCTGGACACTAGCTAATGAGGGTTGTTCCAAATAAAAACTAAAATAAAATCCAATACCAAAAAGTGTTTTATAAAGTAAGAAGTAAGAAAAGATATCACCAAGTTGGAAGTAACATATTTTCACAAATTGCCAAAAACTTTTCCTGCTAATTCGCCATAAAAGTATCTTACTTTCTTCCCTTCATTGCGGTATCATAAAAACTTTGCTTTCTGTGTAAAATCCGGCAGATATATAGGGAAATATATAATCAGATTGCCCTGCTAATCAGCGGAGTCAACAAAGGGAGTTTCGCTTTTTAATATAATTCGATTTCTCACACACAACGCGCTAATGGCCAAAACCAACTGGGCAAAAAGCTCTCGGGCCTGATCAGCCTGGCCAGTGCCAGTGGCTAGCGCCTATTTGGCCACTTGGTTAGCGGACTGTGCGACTTGGGGCTGGGGTCTGGCATTCCGAGCACTTACATTAGCAGGCAGAAGGTCTTGTCCGCCCAAATGTTGAACTCCTTGTCGGTGGGCACTCGTATGTCGAGGACGCGCAGATCCCGCGATGGCAGCTCCACGTGGGCCCGGGCGCTCATCTGGCCTATGTCCGCTATGGAGCAGCTGGAGGGCAGGCACATGCCCACATAAATGGTGCGCAGCTGCGGGAGAAATAGGTATAGGAATGGGTTTAAAATAAGGTCTGAAATAGGTTATATTCCCCTTTATTTTATGTACTATTTGTACCCATTCTATATGTAATTAAAAGAAACACTTAATGTCTCGTATCCACTCACCACTTGGGTGGGCAGCGTCTCGTTCAGCTGCATCTTGATCACATAGAAGCCGGGCACAAAGGGTGGCGGTGCATTGTAGACACTGCTGTAGGCCTGGGTGTGAGCGGCGGCAAAGGGCAGGCCACTGGGAGCGGAGGAGGAGCTGGAATCGGTTGACCCATTGTTGCCGTCCTTGCCGGGAGCGGGAGTCAGGCCATCGTCGATGGCATCGCACAGGGCCAGTGAACCCATCCAGTAGTTGTTGCCGTAAAAGAAACCGGATGTGTAGTGACCGGAAGCGTCGTCCACTGTGGAAAGGGAAGAGGGAAAAGGAGAAGGGCATCGATCAGTAACATTCGAAAATATGCAAGCTGTGAACGAGGCAAAGGCATAAGGCATAACAAGTGTGAACGTTGCATATATGCAATGTCATATATACATCATAAAAACAGGCCATTATGCAACTATGCAGCTCTGTCGGAGCTAAGCTGCGATTTTAATGGATGAAGAATTGCCCAAAGGCGACCCAAGGAATGCCCTGTTAAGTTAAAATTTATAAATAATTAACATTTGCCTTTAATAAGTGAAAATCGTATAATACTTCCCATTCAGTCAGTTCAGTTACTCTATAAATAGGTTGGGAACAGAAATATCTTTGATTTTTAAGGATCCTATCTTGAAATAACTTCAAGAAATAAATACAAATTAATTATATATAAAATAGATATAAATACAACTTGAAAAATGTATTACAATAAAAGTAAAGGAAAACTTATAATGAAAAACCTCAAGTACTCATTACAAGTCCCAGATATCTGTCGCTGCTTTTCCATTATGTTCGATCACAATGGAAATATCCTTAATAACCTACATTTTCCTGCTGCCTGTCAAAAGTCGAAACAGTGGCTGTGCCGCCCGAAACTGCCCTCGAGGTGTGCAACTCTTTGTGATTTATTTGCACAAAGCTGAGGCTGTTATTTTTGCTATTTTCGCTTTTCGGTTTTCGTTTTTCTTGTAACCAGTTGCCACAGAGAGGGAACCGAAACTGGGACTGGGACCAACCAACCAGTTTTTATCGCATTTTGCTTTTTTGTTTATGCTTTTTTGGTAACCGAAGTCATGCAACAATCTTTTGTTGCGGGTTGCGTGGCGACGGTGACACGAGGCAAGAGGAGGAAGCACTCTTACATGAGCATCCAACGGCCAGCATCCACTTCCTCTACCCCGAAGCCTTGACCAAGCAGGAACTATCCGGCGATATCTGGGGTTACATAACACCCGGCCATGACCTTGAGTAGAGCTGCCTGGAGCTGGAGGAGCTGAAGCTGGGGTGGGGACCAAGAAACAATAAACGGATATGTTTGCCAACATATTTGCATGTACTTGAGCCAGAAGTGTTTGCCAATTAAATACCATTGCCACTCGATCGAGGAATATAATTAATTTACCAAAATAAAAGCCGAACTACGACATTAGAAGAAGAAACCAAGCACACTCTAAAAAAGAAAAGGAGCGATATTGGAATTGATCGAAAATATCGCATAAATATATCGAAAAAGGTAACAAATCGAATAATAGTTATAAAACTAATTGAAAAGGTTAGCTATTAGCTTTTAAATATAACTAAGCACACTATCGATAATTAGGTGTATTGAATATCGCTTGAACTATCGATTTTTCTAGATATTCAAACATGGAAAAGTTCGACACTCCGATTTATATCGAACTATCACTCCAACACGAATACATACATTCAAATATAATGCGATATAGCTTGTATGTGAACTATTTAGTCCCGCCCTTCATCCTATCCTTCCCGCTCTGTAATGTTTAAACATGTTTTCAATTTAATTTAGCGATTGAGGTCATTTGATTTGCTTGTAGTAAGCATTTCATCACAGAAACACCGTCCGTCACATAACAAATGGGTCGCAAATGTACACACACGACCATAGGTATTAGTGATCATATGTACTTCTTCTCTTCTCGCTGCCGAAATTCAATTGAACGTGTCATTCAAGCGTTTAACGCTTTTGGTAAATGGAAGCTGAGACTGAAGCCGAATCTGACGCTGAAGCCGATGCCAAACAAGATCAACAGATGGGCCAGGCCCGGGCCAGACAATGAGCTTATCAAGGTGACAGCCGGACCAAGTTCACCCAATCCCCTGGCTGGCCAGATGAACTTGGTAGCGGCTACCGATGAAAGCCGACGACTCAAAGCAGATATTATCAGGTATTCTTGTCTTTCCGGAAGGTCGTTCGTTCGTTCGACATGTGATCGAGCAAAATATATGGGTCGATATTCAAATAAAGAGGGGAAAGTGGTCCAGTGATTCAAGAAAGCCAGGGTCGACGCCCTGAAATGCCTCAGTCGCTTCTGTAATAATAAAAGAAACATCGCCAACAGCTAAAAATTCCCAAAGGGTTCTAGCCACAGATGTACGTCGAGAGGATCGCTATCGATTCAAATGTATATCGATATATCGCAGGGCACTCTTTGCTGCAATCATAAAGGTCTTTGTATGTTTTAATATATTTATTTTTAATTTTTTTTATAATTACTACGCATAATACGACCACATAATTGGTCTGAAAGTTCAGCAAGACATTCCTTAATATATTTTCAAAGCCCCTTCCCAAAAAGGCAACTTATTGTGGCTTATTGTTGACATTTTCCACAGAAATCTCTCGTCCAAGATCAACCTGTTCTGCCGCCGTGCTGTGCACTTGAATTGCGAGCCAAATATTAGCAAGAAGATTATAAGTTATATGTATTTATATTGAAGCGAAGGTAAGGACAGACCCTCGTGATATAAAAAGCAAAGCCGGGCGGGGTGAGCAAATGTGTTAACACACTATATGTTAAACCGATCCGATGGCTGTCGGCCATAAACCATAATGAGTGGCAAAAACAATGAGGGAGGGGCTCCATGGGGACATGGGGACACGGCTGTTGAAATCCATTTGATTGATGAAACGATTGTATAAATATAATGGCAATAAATAATGTGTGTGCGGCGTTCGCTATTTTTATTTCTATTTATTATTTCTATATTAAATATTCGTATTTTTTCCGCACCAAATTGTGCAACTGCGCAAAAAATCAAAAGACACACAAAAACGCGTCCCAACTGTTAACGGTTCAATTAAGGCTCGAAAGGGGAAAAGGCATTAAAAATATAATTACATTAACTGTGTGTTGTGCGTCAGCGTATTGTCAACCATAAATAGGTTAGTTGTCTTGTTCGTTTTTATTTATGTATTTTTTGCTTGCTGTTTGGGGTTACAAACTAGTTAAACATAAACTAAACATAATCGTGGCTTTGAATTATGTTTGGCTTGCTCTTGAAACGCCCCATAAATCCCCATGGCTTATGGGCGCCTTTTCCTTCGCATTTTTGCATAGCTCCAGGCATTTTTTGAGCTGCCAATAAATTAAGAATTTGCTGCTAATCAATTTGTTTAAAAAGCGTAAAATGCTCGCCCATTTCCTTCTCGTTTTTGCATCTAAACAATCATCATTTTTTTGGCAATTGCGTACTTCATGTTTGGCTTTGTCATTAGAAGTCCCAAAAAACTAATGTGGGGACATTAGAGGCGTGTGTTGTAGATTTAAGATTCTCGGCTGTGCTTGTCTTGGCCAAATAAATTCCTTGTCATTTGACACGCAACTCGGCAATAGAGCTTGCTCACAAGAGTCTTTGAACTTGGGTGAAGCTGTGAAGCGTTCTGTGTACTTATTGTTGAGGTGTGTCTATTAGATCACATCAAGAGGATGCTCAGGCAGCAGCATCGCTATCGCCATTAGGCAGCACCATCAGTTGCCTCTTTTTATGGCCAAAAAGGCAGGTAAAAAAGGCTTTACTTATAAGATGCCAAAAGTAGTTAGTTAGGGAATTTATTTTTATATTCTTTCTTTTTTCTGAATACAAAGTGGGAATGAATTATAATATAAATAGGGAAATACAGATGAAGGAAAACTAAATGAAATAAAGCTTTAGAAACTGATAAATCTCTATAGTTTACTTACAAATATTTAAAGACTCTGAGTCATTGATCCCTATATTTCGATATAAATGTCATTAAGCGTTATGGCCTGGCTAACATTCTCCGCCGCTTGACTGCGCCACAATTCCTAATTACGCATACGCTTTTCTCTACTTGTTTAAGTTTCCTTTATTTTTCCTCTCTCTATATATCGTATGTGTGTTGTATTTTGTGTAATAATTACATTTGCCGGTTGCCTAATTGAGTCACATAATAAAACGCGACTCGTTTGTGCAATTTTATGCTCGGAGATGCGCAAAGATACAGATATGTATATGTAGGAAGGTTCCCAATCGGAGTGCCTCTGATAGTTGGCGACTTCCTGAATCGCCTGAGGAGGAGGAGGCACTTATTCGCATTCAGCTCTGCTTTCAATGTCAATGTTGGCGCTTTCAGCTGGCCAAAATCGCCCCTTTTGGCGGGCTTTCAACGCCCCCACAAAAGTGGGAAAAACAACTAATGAATAAAGTAAAAATAAAGTAAAAACACACAAGTGGTAGAGTAAAAAATAAAAAGAAGCGAGGCAGAGCAAGCGAGAGTGAGAGTCAAAGACTTGGCCTGTCTTCGGGGCTTTGGGTTTGGGTTTTTCTCTCACAGATTCGGCACAAGGTCAGCTGCATCTTCAGTGTTTTTTCTTGTCTTGTATTGGCTATTGGTTATTGGTTATTATTATTATTTTTATTGCCTAGCCGACCAACTGGTATTCCGCTCTTCGGACTGACACGTGGCATGGCCAGTCTTTTGTATTTACGTAATAATCATCTCCAATCAAAATCAAACCAAAAACTTAAAACCGAAACCAATTAAGGTATTTCTGCGCATTTCTTTGGCTCTAAACTGGTTCAGGGCTGCACTTTTTTGTGGCACTGTGACTCACTATGGAAATCGTGGAGCGTCATTGCCGAAACGTTTATTATATATCGGGGAATATATTAATAATTAGCTCACAGAGTGCACTGTCACGATAGGAGTGCATCATCTCTCTGTCTTGGTCTTATAATTAGCTTAATAAATTATCTATTTTTTAACAACTTATAAGCTTAAAGGGGCGATTCCTAAAGATAATCAATTCTCTTTGTTTGTTTCGAGGAAAATGAAAAGAAATCGCCATGATTGATGGATTCGTAGTGATTGAAATGTATACTCCTTACTACACTTTTAAATATTTATTGTAGCTACTTGTGTTTGCCAAAATAGAAATAAATATCCAAGGTTTTGAGTAATTTTATTAAGCTAACTCCCCCCAACTTCTTAGTAATATTTATGGCTCTCTTTTATTATTGATTAAGGGAAACTGATCTGATATTGCATAACCCTCTCTCTCTATAGGGTGACAGCATTTTCAACGACCCTATAAAATGCGCTATAATTCGAAAATGATCAACCGGTTGACCAAAAAATGCAATTATGGTCAATAACCCCAAAAATTGAGAGCTCGTCTCGTAACCAAAATCGGCTGGAAATTAATGCCAGGCACGTCTATTGTTATTTATTTCATTTTCCATTTGTTTTTTCTCGCTCATAACCCATAGCTTGTATTAGTTTCGACTTTTACCTAACGGAAATGATTTCTGGCTTTTTTCTACAGTGTCGGACAAAAATGCAAAATGCTTATAAACATTTATGGGGACGAACGTGGACGGGGACGTGGACGTGGACCTTCAGCGAAAATGCAACAACCATAGAAATCGATCGATTAGCAAGCCAAGACCGAGTGTCGCATTAAACTTGAGAGACCCGAACGGATGACGGACACTATTTGCCATATCTCTCAATGTATAGTACACCTGATATATTATAAAGCCGAAATTAGCGCCGTCTCATGATGGAATGTAATTTCTGTCTAATTATCGTCCGTGTGGAAGCTGGTCGTAATAATTCAAGCTGGCGTTGCCTAATTGTGAGGCATTCGCCCTCGAACAGTCTGGTCTGCGTGTTAATTGCCATTTGTCTCAGCCAAGTGAAATATGAGGCCTGCTTTCGGTCCGAAGTCCGGGCATAAAGTCCCTTCAACTGTCCAATAAATGCAATTTATTTTGGCTTGCCCTTTTATGCTATGCCCCCTTTTTTCCTATTTAAAATATTTTAATAGTTTTGTTTACAAGTTTATTGTGTCTGTCGGAGCCTTAAATAATTCCAGTTAAGCAATCTAATTTGTCTAATCTTATATAAATGAAAAGAAATGTATGTTAATGTCCATAAATGTCCATGACTATTTAATAAATAAGGTATTTCTAATATAAAGCTATTATTTTGAATAAATTAGTATGGACTTTGGTGGGACAATGTCTCATAACTTGCACTTTACCTTTGAATATCATGTACGGTGTATGAATCATTATAAAGAAAACTAAGCTACTGTCCTAGCTGCTGAGGCTTTTGGCCTTAGATATATATAATTTCCTACATAATATCTTCTTCAGATACATAAATATATAATATTAGACTAAAGAGTAAGCTCGAAATCATAATCAGAGCAACATCTAGAATTTAGTTAAATAATTAACCTTATTCCCCCCTGTGACATGCAAATGATCCATCAATAACCCCTTTTCGTTTTCTATAAATTATATTAATTAATAAATAAAAATATAAGCCAGTTTATAAGTTTGGAATTTGTCCTTAACCTTTCGAGCTGCCACCGATTTGCTGTTGGCCAATTAATTGCAATTGCGTGGTGGTTTTTGCTTCTTTTTAATTACGCACAATTATCCGAAAGGCAGAAACGAGTTCGTTGCCTAAGTCGTTCGTTTTGACGGCTAATAAAAACAAAAAGACGTTGTAAATAATAAATATATGTAGGATAGGCGAAGAAAACAGGCCGAAACACGGCCAAAATGGCGGTCAAAGTTGAAAGTGTTTTACATGCAAGCGCAGCAACTACAGCAACTACAGTTAACTACGCTAGTAGCCAACGTTGTCTTGGCCATAATTTCATTTTCGCTGAACAACACAAAAGTCAGAGAGAAGAAACGAAAACGAAAAAAAACTGCAAGACATTGCAACAATCAAATTAAAGTTACATTACATAAGCCAAGCTTTTTTGACCAACAAGACACACCGAGGTGGAGACGGAGAGGAGAGGTGGATCGTGGCAGGGGGCAACGGGCAGCGACGGGGGCGACTTGTCTCAGGTTGGCGACTCGCCGTGTTTATTTGTTGTGCAATTTTTGTCGGTTCCATCTGCCTGTTCAGCTCGAAAGACACAGCATATTCATACTTACATATCTGCGTTCGGGAAAGCCGTAGAAATTATGTTGCGTGACGTTTCATTTCGCACAAAGACTGTAATTGGGGCCTGTTTGTTAGCCCCCTTGCTCGGTTGGCCTATTAACGTGGAGCCAACAACCGTTGTGCATTGTGACCAACTCTAATGACCAAAACACTGGCTGCAGGCCCAGACTAGGCTTCAATTTGCAATTTAATAATAATTCGATTTTTCAGACAGACGCGAGATCGAAAACTGTGACTTTTCCCATCAAAATCAGCAGTAATGACGTTTCTTTCCTCTTCCCGGAATAATTGCAAATTAAAATAAAAAGCAAAAGAGCAGCCAAGAGCGAAGCAAAGATTGTGAAAGCTTTTTTTGAGGAAGTTTGCAGTTTGGATGGTAATAATGATGATGGGGCCAATATTTGCACTTCCTCTAAGACTTTTTGCCGACGACGGTTTTGTTTACAAACTTAGCGAAACTGGACAAAGTTAGCCGAAAGAAAAAAAACGTTGGCGCTGGCAAGTTACAGTACATATCGCCTAAGTGTTATATATTTTGAAATACCAACAGTTAGAAGAGCCGAAAATCACTGCCTACTATTATTTATTCTTACTAAAAGTCATCAGAATTGTTACTAGAATGGGTAGGTAAGAAAAGTATGATTATGGATCATTCGTATTAGTTTTCTTATATTTTAAGGATAGCTTTTAGTTTCAGTTTGTGGAAAATTAATCAGTGAGGCAAAAAAACATCCAGTACCAAATTTCATAACCATACCACCAGCAAAAGCCAAGTTATTATGGAACAGTCATATTTATTTTCTCATTTTACAAAGAAATATGACAACTTTATACTCCCTTTTAGTAGCTATATGAAATATTCTGTTTTTTTTCATGCAAAACTCTTTAATAATGATGCACTTAGGCAATATCTACTGTAGTTTTTTGGTTTCTAAGACTTTTTTGCCGAGGGCTTCGTTTCTGGGTGTCGCAGCCTTCCACTTGACTTCTAAAAAAGCTGCAGTCGCTGCAATTGTCACGGCGAGTGCATTTCAGGGCAACCTTCAACCTGCCAATCGCCGGCGACGACGGCGTCTACGAGTTCGAGTTCGAGTTGGGGTTTGGGCCTCAAAGTTCGGGCAAGTGCAGCCAGCGAAGCGGAGCTGCAACAAGCACCACAACAATGGTAACACGGCCACAATTTATTAGCCATTGATCTTGGCCATCGAGCTGAGGATTGGCAGTATGTAGCTCCAGATACGAAACCGAAGCCGAAACCGAAACAGAAACCGAAACTGAAACCGAAACTGAAGCCAGTGCCCCGCGCTGGAAATTATTTATGTCCAATCTGAAGCGTTTAAATAACAATTTCCAGACGGCGGAGAGTCCGGTTTGACGCTGCTGCCAGCTGCCAGCAGGAAAAACTTTGGCCCTGGCCCGGCGGCAACTGCTGCCCATGTGTGTGGCAATATATATAAATATATATCTATGATATACCGGAGACATTGACACAGATGCCAGGTAACCCAGCGGTAACTGTCCCAGCCTACAACGGACCTCCCCCAAAGACCCAGAGACAAGTTCCCCTATTGCGGAGTAGGCCTGAAGGTGATGGTTAAAAGTTAACAACAAATAGATAAAGACAAGGGTTTGACTTCAAAGCAAATACAAGAAGATACATATTATCAAAGAGAGCTTTAGGTAATACTTTTAATAGTGAGGAGAATGCAATAAATACAGAATGTCCTTCATAGTTTCCATATCATTTTAAATTAAATATAACAAAGTGGAAAGTGAACTTTTCCCATTTTATAATTTAATAATAGGCTTTAACTGCAATCGTTAATTCGAGAAAAAGGAAAATGCACTTCCGAAACTGTTAAATGTTTACCCCAGTGCGGGAAATGGTGCTTTTCATGGCCATTTTCCCGCGGGTAGCTCTTAATTTGAGCTTCTTTCTCCCTGAACTTGAACCATCAGGTGATTTTAACGATTTTGTGCTCACTTTCCGGCCACTTTGCCCCCATGGCGCAATCACCGATGGAATAATAATAATAAAAAATACGAAACAAAAAAAGAAACTTTGAAAGGGGTCTCCTCTCTCATAGTTTGTTTTTATAGTTCCCGCGGTAACCTCTCTTTCTCTTTCTCCTTTTTCTTTTTCGGTTTTTCGGTTTGCTTCTTTTTTTCTTGTATTTTGGCTGCAAGCAGCAGTGTTTTGTGTTAATTGATTACATAACCAGCTAGCTGGTCAACTCAAATCGAGTCGCGGCGAGGCGAGGCGAGTGTGGAGTCAGTTGGTCAGTGGATCGGATTGCTGGAATCGATAGGATTGCTTTTTGGGGCGGCAACTTGTCGCAACCAGCTGGAAAAAAAAACCGAAAAACCAAAAACCGAAAATAAAACAAGTCATAATTTCAGCCTTAGCCCCCGCGAGAGTGACTGCAAATACTAAAGGCGAAAAATCGAAACCAAAACCAAAAAATCGACCTGATTGAACCGTTATTCAATACCAACCAAGCCCACTGACATAATGACCAGAAAAGCCAAAAAATAAAGGAAAAAATAGCAGAAAAAACACAGAAAAGGAAAAAATCAACTGGAAAACCTACTAAAAACCACCTTTACAATTTAACCCAAAATGGGTGTACGAAATTCAGCGAAAACGATGCCGAAAAGTCCACCCATCAAGCCGAGATTTGATTGAGCTGTAGCTGCTGCTGCTGTGCAGTTGCTGCTGCTGCTGTGTAGTTGCTGCTGCTGTGCAGTTGCTGCTGCTGCTGCTGCTGCTGCTGTGCAGTGGCTGCTGCGTTGCATGCTGCTGGCAAGAACTAATTGCGACCTTGGCGATCTCTGGCTAGCATCGTGTCGTATCGTGCACTCATGTAGATTGTGTGCTGTATGCTCGAATTCTCCATATAAAACCATATAAATACGTGTATATCTCCGGCGATCGCCGGCGAATGGCACGTCCAACGCGAGAGTTGGTTTTCAGTTTTCAGTTTTCCTTCTTTTTTTGTCCAGCGTCTTGCAAACAAGATCAGAGTGGGAAAATGTGTCTGGCAAGTGTGTGTGGTGTGTGGAAATTTTCGGCGATAACATGAAAGGGAAGTCGAAGTGAATGGCCATCTTGTCACGTCTCGACGTCAGACGATATTTATTTGTCATCGAAAAAGATGAAAAGTCATGAAATAACATTTAATAATGATATCTTGGGAAACTCATCTTGTTTATATTTGTGTCTGGCTCGTTAATAGGGCTTCTAAGCCACCCTGTCCTGGTAAATAATTGTTTGTGGTTTGTTTTGCAACTTCCAATTGTGTCTGCCAAAATTTAATGGTTTTTGCAATTCTTTTAATGCGTTTTCTTTGGAAATTTACCTAACTAATGAATGTCTGACCCACATACAACAATATTTCCAGCTTATGTTTCTTCCAAGGTTTTTAACTTCAAGCTACGCTAGTTTTTGACTATTTTATTTTCTTTCTTTCAGTGGAGCCTTATTGGGAGGTGGTTGAAATCATTTTATAATCGATTTTTGCATAATAATTACGTATTATTGTAGTCCTTGTCGTACATAGAGTAATAACATATAGTTCAAACATTAGATCTTTGTTTATCTTTTTTTTTACAACTAATTAATACATCCATAACATATTTCTCATATGAAATATCGATATTATTCGATAAGAATCGATATTATATTGCCGAGGCAAGAAAAGCACATAATACATTTGCAGAGGTTCTTGAAAAAGACTCAAATTTGAACAATTTCTTAGAGAAACTTGGGTTTTGATGATATTTAATGATAGTTTTTATTTTATGAGAGGGCAACCTTTGCTCTGCGACTTACTCTTGACGGCCCACATCTTGGCATCGCTCAGTCCGGCCAGGTAGCTCCTCATGTCCCGGCTGCAGTTGGCAGCAATGCCGCCGGCGGCCTCCACCTGGCCCCATTGGGCGGCCAGCAGAGCGAGATCGAAGACATTGAGGGCGTCCCTCAGGCGGCGAGTGCGCGAGAGATCAAAGGATGTTGCAGGCGGAGCCGGGAGCTCCGTGTGCAGGCTGAGATTGATCACATTGTGCTGGTCCGATGACGACGAGGTCGTGAGGTTGTGATGCCTGCCGCCTGGCTGGCTGCTGCCTGGGAACTTGCCCTCGTCCTTGTCGATGGCCGCTTGGTTAGTGGCCGCCAAGGCTATGATTAGGGCCAGCCAGAGAGTCCTCCTGAGCTGCTGCTGCTGTGCCATGGTCGTCTCCCGCCACAACAGGCTTGTATTTACAGGCTATATACTATATAGATATATGCAAATTAACGGGGCACGTTCCTGCGACGATGTCTCAGCCTCGAACTCACTTTCACTCCACACGAAAAAAAATGGTAAATAAATAAATACGAAAAACCTTAAAATCCAATTTGGGTTAAACTGCGAATTTCGATATCTTCAATATGTACATGTATCAATTTTTATATATCTGTTTCAAGCACCAGCATTTTCACAGGCAAAAAATAGGTTTTCAGAAATATTTTACAAAAGAAGAACCGTTCGAATGCGGTTTGGTTTTTGTCACTTTATTTTATTTTGAACACAATAACACGCGCGCTCTTATAAATTCTGTGATTTTCGGTGATTTTCTTGGGATCTGTGATTGTTGTGAGGGAGCTGCGAGCAGCGACGACCGCTTGGCATGAACGCACGTCTACGAATCGCGACTGCGCGTCTTGAGCAGCTGTAAAAATATGTTAACAATTCCAAAAACGCAGCGCCCAAAAATACGAGAAAAAAAATAAATAAAATCTCCGACTCAGACTCAAGCTCAGACTCAAATCGAAACTCAAACTTAGGCTCAAGCTCGCTCTCCCTCTCTCTCGCGCGCTGGATGCGGTGGGCTCTCGCGAAAGCGCAAGTGAGTGGAGCCCATGTCGATGTACCGTTAGTTGTCCCAACGAAAGTGTCTGTGCCGAAAGAAGAAATGAGCGGGCGAGAGCGTAGAGATCCCTCTCTCTCTCTCTCTCTCTCTGCTCGTGTGTCTGGGTCTAGCAAAAGCCCTGCGTCATCGACTATGTTGTAATAGCTGGTGGTGGTAAGGCTTGCGTATGCATATGCGTGTTCGTGTTTGTGTGCTGGCTGTTATGGAATTGTGCGAAAGTGTGCGTGTTGCAAAAGTGGCCGCAAAAATGAAATTAGCCATTGATATTTGAATACGCGCCGAAGAGGGACGGATGCAATCAGTATATCTGTATCTGTATCTGTATCTGTGGCTGTATATGCTCATGTATATGGCTGGCCATATAGCGAATTCCAGCTAAGTCGGTCAAATCAGTTAAGTCGCCTAAATAAGCTAAATGGATTCGCACTCAACCACTCAAGACGGCACACAATAACCGTCGTCGACGGCATAAATTCAAATTGGTAACTTCATATCGGTTATAATAACAATTAAAGTTGGTTCATCTTCTCATCAGCTTCAAACCTAAGATACAGGCACGTTCCCAGGCCCACTTTCGGCGCACTGGTTCCATGTCTCTCAAAGGTTTCGGCTAAGACTTTTAAGGGCCCAAATGAAGCCTCTTTAAACGTTACAAAACTCTCTTTATACCTTCTTCGACCTGAAACAATTAGTTTCTTAAGATTTAAGATAATTAAACCAGCTGTCCCAATTACTTGCATAATTAAAATGCATCCCACATTACGATCTGCCCTTTTTTAATTCAATGTTTCAACGTCAATAAGGCAAGGCAATAATTTGTTAAGTACCCTTTAAAGTAGCTTACAGATTGTGTGTTTATTTACCACATTTTATCATTTTGTCTAATTAAATTGCATAGGGAAATAGCTTAAAATTATGTACATCTTGCCACAACGACATTTAGCCGATTTTTTGTTATTTAATTATACCATATTAAGCCCGCTTGAATCTTTAATTAATGTAAATATGCGATGAAGATGGCAACTTTCAACCAAATGAATTCGCAATGAACGGGCTTGGAAGTGAATCACTGGAATATTCGAACGAATAATAAAGCTGGCATATGGCACTCGATATTCGGATGGAAAAAACACGGATATGATCGGATAAAATAGAGCAAATCAAAATGATTTAAGTGAGGCGATTAAAAGTGATGGAGATAAACGATTTAGCATGCAAACTCTTTGTTTTTATGGTTTTCCTACATTCACTTGCCGTTGCTGCCAGCATTCCCGTTTCCACTCCTATTCCCCATTATCCACCCCACCCCACCCGCCGTTATAAGTCGTTTCCAAAATCACTGGGAATGGAGGAATGCGAACGAAAATGTCGCAAGAGATGGAACAATTGTTGCTGTCTCTTTCTCGGTGACCTGTTTTCCCAACTCCGCAAGAGCGGGAGCAGGATCGTGAGAGCGTGAGCGGGAGCTGGAACGGGAGAGCGAGTGCGAGTGCCGCTTGCACCTGGCGCAGAAACAACTAGTCACCAGTCATACATATTGTGCAATCCTCGAAACGTCAAATGTCTCGTGCAATGCTTTTCAATTTTCAATTTTCCACAAAAGCCAAATAAAAAGTTGGGAACACTATTGGCGGGCTAGAAAGAGACGGGCAGCGCCTGAGGCGGCTGCTGCAGCGGCCACTGCATTTACCGCTAGCAAATGGAAACCAGTTCTCACAACAGCAGCTAAGAAGCCGAAAAAAGCGCTGCCAAAAAATTAAATGTTAACTCGGCAAAGTGAAACAAAAATGCAATTTGTGCTTAAATAAAAAAAAGAAAAACAGAAGTGGATGAAGAAGACGAAGAAGCAGCGGTAGAAGATAGTGCAACGGTAAACTGGTTTGCAGGGATGACAAAACGAAGAAGAAAAAAATCACATTGCATCCAGAAGCTGAGAGCTCAAATTCCACTCAAAGTTCAATATCACTCACTCGAACAAGGGAGCACACATCCCAGCGGTGGGAAGGGACCTGGAGAAAGGCAACGGAAGCGAGAGAGAGAGCAAGAGAGATGGAGAGACGGATGGGCATGAATGAAGATGCAAATGAATCAACAAAATATTTAAGGTTAGCTTTAATATTTCACATCCACTGAGCGGAATCCGGGTAAGTAAACCACTTAAAAATATTAAAAACTCATTTATTTAAAGGCTTCAAAGAGCTACTACAAGTAATTTAAAATAAATTTCAATTTAAACAGTCGACGTATGCGTAATATAAGTATTTCGCATACGTGGTGCTCTTTTAATATTACGTATACGCATGGGTGAACCATAAAAGTCACCCCAATTAATTCACCAAGGTATTGTAGAGTATTTTGCATTTCGCCAAGTATTACAAATAAGTTGAAACAAATTTCTTTACCAATATCAAGTAATAATGCCATTCAATTGCGAATTCTCGCAGTGCATAAGGGTCTGGGTCTGTCAGTCATTCACGCCATCGTCTTGGGGACACGTAAGGTCTCGGTGTGCTGTCAGCGAATGAAGAAGCAGAAAGAAGAAAAAATTGAATATAAAAAATGAGAAATGAAAAAACCTGTCGCCTTTGCGCCTCACATTTCCCCGCTGGGCCCTCGGCTCTTAATGAGAAAAGTGAAAGTGTCAAGAAATGGGTAAACCGGCAGCGGCCCACAAAAGGTTCAGTTAACAGTGAATAAATAAAGACGCGATACGAAATTCAGTCGGAAATCCAGGCGATGAGCAAAGCTCGGGCCCGCGGGGTTATCAATTAGCTGCCCGATAACCGAACTGAGCCCAATATCGGATCGTACAAGTGTATCTGTCTGGGAATCGTCGTCTTCAAGGCCCAGCTACAAATTCGGGCCAGGAAATTCATTATCCGTAGCAAGTTCAAGCCGTAAATCATTTCGGTTTAGTTTTCGTTGTGTTATTTTTGTAATAATTTGGCTTAATTTTATGCAGAGTCTCCCCTTGGATAGATGCGAATCAGGCCAAACCTAACCGCAATATTTAGCAATGTTTGCTTTTTTATCGGGAACATCTTAATTACTCACTAATTTATGTATTTACAATCTCAAAGGTCCGAGGAACCTTGGAAATTGTATTAAGGCAGGTTTCCTTCATCAGTATCCTCGATTACAATGTAATTATGCTTTTTCCTAGGAAGTAATTTGATTGTAAACTGTCTGGAAATTTCCAAAATGATCTAAAAAAAGGGAATACTACATGTTGTTCAGATTTCTTTGTAATTTGGTTTCTCCAAGCGATTCTCTACGAGTCTTGACACTTTAGAAATCATTCGACCAAATATTTAGTTGCACAAATAATTATTTTCGGATCACTCATTCGGCGCATTTGTTGAGTTTTTTTAATGCCATTGTTGATGTTACTATTGCCTGTTAATTGTTTTTGTTGCTGTTTGCGACTGGTCTTGCGTCACGTTTGACACTTTGACCATGAACGCATTTCTTGGCAAAAGGAAAACCGAGGCTGCTAGGAGAGAGCTAGAGCACGGATTTTGGGATGAAATTGCACCGAATGTTCGGTCGTAACTCTTTGCTTTTTTTCTGTTTTTATCTCGGCTTCTTTCCTCATCTGACGCCGTTTTATTTCGTTTTTTTTCGGTTTTTTTTATAATTACTTCATTTGCAATCTCTCGTGAGGCAATAGAAGAAACTACCGTTAATTAAAAACGCAAACGCACGGCCAAATGAGCGCACAGGTTGCGTGAGTAAACGGGACAGAAGACGGGACAGCTGAGTGCGTGCACTGAGAGGAAAGCTTGTAGCATTACAAATATTAAGTTGGAACCAACAACCAGCAGGACACCTTAGAAGCATGTTCAAGAAGCTCATAAAAAGGGACGATTACTTTATAATTCACATTATAAATTCACTTAATAAACAAAAACATTTCACTTTCCAAATGAAAACGCAAAACCTTTCCTTCCATTAAGTATAATGGCATTTAAGCCACTTTGACCTTGGGTTTAGATATTATTATAATTAATTTTTGTTTTATTTAACTAATTCTATAAGCGAGAAAAATAAAAACAGCATTTCATTCGGGGTTCCAGTGATTTCGTTCAAAGGTTAAAATGTTGTTTCGGTAGCAAAAAACATTAACTTCAGATGAATTCTTAATTATACATTTAAAATGTAAATAAACTCAATATAGCTTATATTCACGGTGCTCAAAGGGTCGACAAATATTGTTCTTCAAATATCGATATAAAATAACTTCGATTACAACGAATTAGAGATGCAAGTAACTAGCTAACAACTATCGATATACATATAATTAAGCTTGCAAATACAGATATTATCGATTAGAGCGATAAATACAAATTAGAGATGGGAGTATTTTAAAAATATCTTATCGAAAAAATCGAAAGTAACAATAAATACCAAGGAAATCAAGTATAAAACAATTGAAATATTTGTAAATATGTATTAACTAACAACTGCATAGATGTATGCACATATTTCCTCTCAGTGCAACGAGAAGAGAGAGAAGGTAAAGGTAAAGGTAAAGGTTCGCTGTTATAACAGCGGCGCCAAAATATTTTCACTTGACTTTTGCGGCTCTGGTTTTTATGGCCCCGCCGAAGTTCACCGGGGAACTCGGCTCGCATCTGATCAGAGCGGATCGGATCGGAGGGGACTGGGGCCTGGGGGCCTGGGGGGACTGCCAGGTAATCGTTATGCAATGGGGAGAAAATTGACAATAAAACAAAGCGAAAAATATACAAACAAACCCGCGTGAGAGACTGCGGCGACACAGAAACTGCAATGTCACTTACCCATTATGAATGGCCGGGAATGGGAATGGGGATGGGGGAAAAAGGGGCGTGGAAGCGCAGTCCGGCGAAGTATGATGCCAGTGATGCCTCACACCGGACGCCGGACAGACAGGTGGCAAAACTGTGCCACGCTGTAATCGCTCCGAAAGCGACAGCTGAAATGCGTGCGGAGGCTGCACTTAAAACTCAAAAAAATATCTCTATCTATATGTACATATGTAATTCCCAGAGCTGAGCCTTTGGCCAACGAAACGAAGGAAAAGCATAAAGCCTTAATAGAAAAACATAGGCTAATGTTTCTTCAGGATCGGGAGAGTATTTCGTATTGGAAGTAATCAGAAATATTGATTAAAACTGATATTAACAAGCTTGCAATGAAAAAGGGAGAAGGAAATAGGAAGTTGTACAGAAAATAAAATATCTAAATGATATAAATATATATTTTAGTAAAAACAAACTGAATTTAACAACTCTTTTACTGAAAGTTAGTTTAAACTATTGTAGGGGAGTATAAGAGTTCTCAAAAAAGGTTTACAAATCCTCAAACGTACAGTTTTCATTGTCTCACCCAATTGTAATTCTCTCTGTAAGCCTCAAAAATACATAATTTAATTAGAAGAAAACAAGGCAGGCTATCCTACCTACCCTATAAAAGAATATATGATGATTAAAGAACGAATGCCAGCTTTATACTAGAGATTCTTCTGACCAGATAATTAGAAACATTCAAAAAGCTTATTAAGTTGAAAGCCTAAAAGAATGCAATAAATCGTTCGGGTAAAATCGTTTGGTAAGCACACTCTTAGGAGCACCCAAGGGGCACCCCTGCTTTCCAAAAGATTCCTCAGTTTCCAAGGATTGTAGAACCTGTAAAGAATCTTTAAGCGGAAATCCCTCGGCTGACTCACAAAAACAAAGCGCTTCTGTTCGCTACTTGCATGGTTCGATATGTTTGTGCTCTTTTATTATTCCGACAAAAATCCATTTGTCACAGACTCGGGTACTAGCGTACATCTACAGTACGTACAATATATATATGTGTATACGGGTTATCACTAGGTATATTTACTCTAACACTTGGTATGTGTTTAGCCGTGTATAATGTTCTTCTAAAGCCGAATATGTGTACGTACCTTATATATCTTAGATATATAAATATATATGTATATGTATGCTATGAACTATAGTTATATATGTATATGTATAAAAAAAACGACGCCTAGCAAACAAAAGTCCATATAAAACGACACCGAACACTAAACAGTTAACATCCATTCATCGCTTCGTCACTTTTTTGGTAGCACTAGTTTCGGTCTCAATTGGAAGCCACGTTGAGTCCACAGGCTATATACTCTATACATGTATATATATCTGTATATATATATCGGAATTATCACAAATGCTTATGATCTAGGCTAAACAAACAAAAAAAAAATAGCTAGTTGATCGCTTCAAGCGCGCAAGGATCGTCGCGAGGTGCCTCGTCGTCGTCGTCGGGCCTTTGACCAGCTCTGCTCCTCGGCGCTGGCAAAGATCAGGTAGATAAAGTTGCCGGCTATGTTCAGTCCCGCCGCCAGCCAGAACACCACATGCCACTGGGTCAGGGTCTCGCGGTGGTTGATGATCAAACCGATGACATAGGGCGCAAGGAAGCCACAGATATTCGCCGCCGAATTGGTTATTCCGTACATGGTGCCCGCATACCTCGGACTGAGGGCTATGTGATTCATCTGGTTGCCGGCATAGACGGCACCGCCAAAGGATCCCACGCCGGCGAGCATGAAGGTGACCCACACCCAGTCGCAGCCCACGTAGATGATGCCGATCAGGCCCAGGGACGGCACCACCGAGGCCACCGTATTCCACAGCTTGTACGAGTTGAGCAGCGAGATGTAGCGCCGGGCCAGCATCCAGTCGGCCAGGGCCGAGCAGGCGATGCCCACGAACCAGGCGGTCAGGTAGGGAACGGCGTTGAGCAGGGCGTTCGACTGGATGTCAAAGTGCAGGATGTTGCTCATGTACGTGGGCAGCTCGGTTAGCTGCGTGTAGAAGGCCCAGCCCTGGCCGCACTGAGTGAGGAGGATGGCCCACAACGGCACGGATGTGAGCAGTGATCGCCAGGGTATTGGTTCCTCCGCCTCAGGTAGCCGCTGTGTCCGCACCCTGTCCTGTCCAGCCGCAAGCACTTCCTCCTCGGCCTGCATAGCCTCCTCCTCATCCTCATCCTCCTGCTCGTGCTCCTCGTGAAGCTGTGGCTCGCTAATCACCCTCAGACTTCGCTCTATGTACTCCCTCTCCGCAGCCGAGATCCTGGGATGATCGGCGGGCTTGTCGTACACCAGATACATCCAGCAGCCGAACCACAAGATGCCCAACAGTCCAAAGATATAGAAGGCCGACGGCCAGCCGCCGAGGAAGTCCAAGGAGCAGAGCCACCCGGCCAATGGCATCGAGATGACAGTGCCTATGTTGGAGCCGGCATATACAACGGCCGCAAACTTATTCCTCTCCAGCGGCGGTATCCAGTGGGCCAGCATTGCGTGCATGGCCGGATAGGTGACGCCCTCGCCCATTCCCTCCAGGATGCGGACCAGCACCAGCAGCGGCAGATCCCAGTGCGCGGCCAGCGGCGTGAGGAGCGTGAATATCGCTGTGACCAACACGCCGTAGCCGTAGATCTTCTTGCCGCCGTACAGCTCCGCCATCCGGCCGCCGGGCACTTGGGTGAGCACATAGCCGTAGAAGAAGCTGCCCAGGACCAAGCCCTGTGTCGCCTCATCCCACACAAACTCGCCCTCCCTCTGCGGATGGGTGTCGCTGCCGTTGCGATTTGGCTCCGGCATCGGACACGTGTCCGTGTCCACCACCGAGGAGTTGGTGTGCGGAATGGCCGTTTGATTGACCATCGCCACAATGGCCACCGAGAGATTGACCCGCATGGCGTACACGACGGCGAAGCCCAGGAAGCCCATGAAACCGAAGATGTGGCGGGTCTTCAGGCCACCGCAGCAGCCATTGTTGTCTGTGGGAAAAGAGGAATAGATTCGATTAGGAGGCGTATTTTCCCAGAGTTCTCAGAGATATACAACTGATGAAGCATGCATTTATAATCTTTATCTTTTCTTCGCTAGAATCCATAAATATCGTAAAGAATATATCGTTTTTACTTGGAATCTAAAGAGTTTCCTTTGTATTCCTATTCTGTACATTTTCTTCATTCAGCAACCTCAACTTTTAGTTTACAAATACGGTTTATTTTTATAAGTCTGTAGTTTTTTCGAGGTTTCAGTATTTAGACCCTTTCTTTGGTTTGTGTTAGGCAAGTCATAATGTTCCCCGATGCTGTAAGCAAATTCCGTAAAATTGAGAATCAGAAAAATTCCAGAAAGCTGAGAAAAGAAAGGAGCTCAGCGATATGAACTTCATGGAATAATATGCAGATATAATTATGTTTCGAAATAGTCTGATAATGAAGGCTGTGTAGAGAGCTGATACATTTAAATACTGAGTAAATATTTATTATGATAACTAAATCCTTTAGATTCTTCGAAACATATCCTTTAAATTCACAAAGGAGTATTCTTTTTAAAAGGAAAAGCCATTATTATAAACAAACTCCTTAAATATTCAAAACTGTAGCGAATATTATTATGCAAGGCCCTCAAACTTATGTGTCTTTTGGCTGCCTAATAATTATTTTGTGCGAACAAGTGCCCTGCGATATTCCCTATTCTCCATATTCCGCGCATATCTTATCTGTTCACACTCACCCCCCGCGGCTCCTCCTCCGCCGCTGGAACGGATCAGGGGTCGTTCGCCGGAGCAAAACGCCTCCCGCTCGTCATCCGCCTCGTCATCGGACCTGTCCCGGGATCCCGTGGAGTTCGATGAGGACGAGGGCCGCCGGAAGCGGGAGGCACTCGCGTCCGGGTAATAGCAGGAGGCGTCCCGCGACTCATCCGTCCACTTGTGCGGCGGCATCGCTTGTGGCTTCTCGCTTACTGGTGGCGATGGTGCTGGAAGTGCAGATGGAGATGGAGCTGGAGCTGGAGCTTCAACTGCCAGCGCATTTTCCGGAGCAGCAGAGCAGAGCTGGCTGGATACGGGAGCTGTCGTGTGGCTGGAGCGGAGCGGGAATGACAGCCGGAGTTTAGACGCAGAGCGAGCGGACGACACCTCACCTCAGCGGGAACCAGCGCAGACTGACACAACTGGCGCAACAACAAAAACCTAAACAAAAGCGCCAACAACAAACGTTTGCTTCTAACCACAAGAGGAACGAAGGGAGCATGGGCGTGAGTTGCAGGTTTTCCGGGAGGGGTTCAATTTTTTGTCCTTTTTTATTTTCAAAATATCTTAGGAAAATTCAATCTGTCTGTCGACTTTGATGTAAAATTCGAATTAGATTTCGTTTCGTAAACGACCCCTTTAGCACCTTTTCACTGCGCCCATGGTTTCACCAGTCATAAGCTGTGGGCTAGCTGGCTCACTCTCTCTCCAGTTAGAAACGCTCTCTCGCTCTCACAGCTGTGTGAAAGTGGAGCAATGGCAGCCAAATGAGCTACGTCACCCCCGGGGTGCCACGAACGGGAGAGAGTGAGCATGAGAATGAGAGAGAGAGAGCTGAAGAGAAAGGGGGTGTGCGACGGGCGAAAGAGAAAGGGGGCGACGACACTGGAATCAAGCAACAGCAAAGACACAGAGAGCAAACTTGTGAGAGCGGGACAGGGAGGGAACACGGTCTGTTGCAATTGTTGTAAAGTACCAAAAACACAATATCTTTCTTTAGTAACAGCTTATTTCCCACACAAACACACACCTACATACGCCCACCCACGCACACATACACTGACTGTATTAGACGAGGAAATGAACAACACAAAGCGTAGATAGTCGAAATCTAAATAGGAACTATCGGACTTGTAACTAAACTTGCAAAAGGTTTTGCTGGCCACAACACCAACAATCACAAGAAACAGAGCGAAAGGCAAGAAATTTGGCCAAGCTCACACACACTAGCGCAGCCGAGGCCAACATAATAGCACTGGAAACTTAACAGTACATACCAAAGCTCTACTGTACAACTTGAACTTATTTTAAACACAAAAGAAAAAGAAAACCAAGCAAGATAAATTATCCAAGACGCTTCTTTAGTAATTTCCACTCTACAAATTTTTAGGTCAATATTACTTTTACTATTAAACATTTTCAATAATAACTTAATTCAAAAATCTTTTAATTTAACTTTTTTTAAATGTATTACTTGTTTACTGCCAGTGCTATTATCTTGCCCGCAGCTGTGCCTGCTGACGTACTCCTTACAAACTGCTTGCATTTGCACTGCTTGCCTAGAGGTGATGCGAAGCAGATGGGAACCTGGATGCTCCTTGGAAGGCTCTGCGAGAATTTCCCTACACCGCGCATGTCCGAAAACTGCCTGTTGCTCGCACTACGACTCGGTGAAGCCGCCGTGAAGCCCCCGCCCGTGATTCAGGACGAGATTCGTGAGGGGTTTGTTGGTTTTTCAATATAATAAGAGAGTTCTAACAGTTTAAATGCTTAGAAGAGGTACAAAATTCAAAGTAATTGCAGATCAAGCACCTGGCTTTGTTCACTGATGGATTCCTCCTGGCCTTCCATTGCTAGTTGGCAAAGATGGTCCCCACGGGAAAGACAATGATCCTGCGCTGGCCATTGCCCAGTGCCAGGGATTCGTAGTGATGGTTCTTCACGAGGGCCACATCGTTGCGGTCCGCATCGAAGGCTGCCTGGATGGGACTCAAGTCCGGATTGAAGCAATTGAGAGCCACAACGTTGCCGGGGAGCCGTGGGATCAGTTCGTACGCACAGGCCAGCTTCTCGTTCCACAGGCTCACCTGGCCGTAGGGCAGGGGATCCCTCTTGGCCAGCTCGCCGGCCTCCTTGGCGGTGCGGAAAACATGCAGGGTGACCACACCCGTGGTGGTGCCTGTGTCGCTCAGGTAGCTGTGCACGCAGTCATAGACCAGCAGCGGCGATTCCTCGCCCGCCTTCAGGCTCTGTCCCCTGACCACCTTGGCCTTCAGCTGATCGATCTTGGCCAATGTCTTCACATAACTGGGATGCTTGGCCACCGCACCGGCGAGCGGGCGCAGATCTTGGGCCACTAGACCCACGAACTGATCGGCCACACTCTCCTGGAGGAGCAGCGTGGCCACCGATCCGGCGGCGAAGGGATTCTGCAGGGACTGGAGCAGCTGCTGGCGGGCAGAGTGGAGATCGCCGTCCGCAAAGACGATCATCAGCTGCGGCGACAGCCACTTGCCATCGTCGGGGATCGTCTGCTTCTGTGGAGCAAAGCAAAGGTTATGTCTGAAATTCTCTCTGAACTGAAACTGACCTTGACTTCCTTCTCCGCCTGCTCCAATTGCAGCTCATTAACCATGTTGCTGGTGATCTTCGCTGCTGTAACGACGTTATTGTTGCTGGCCATGCTCTGCGCTGGGTTCCCAAATCCGAAATCCCAATTCCAACTCCGATGGATGAAACCAAACCCCAAAACGATGGCGCAGCGGCCTTATCAGCTCCGGAAACCAACACACAGATAAAGATACGATCGAACAAACTGGGATGAGCGGCGCCAGCCCACACGCAAAGATCACTGATAAATCGATTAATCACTCGAGGGGCTCGAGTCCGCTGTTCATTTGGTATTTTCCTCACGCAAATAATACTGACTTCAGATTTATGGTATTTCGGCGGAATAATTTCATTATAATTAATAATTTTAATTTATTTAAATTTGGTTTAAACAATAGTAGTTGCGCACTATCAGACCAAATATAACTAAGCGCCAGATTTAAAAATTAAGCAGTTTAGATTAAGCATTTAGATTAGAATTAAGCATTTTTAGAGCCTGGTTCTAAAATTGGCGCCTTTCCAAAGCCTACAACAATAACATTTGTACAAACTTTCGTTTTAGTTCAACGAAATCGGCCAACGAATTGGCCGTTCCTCAGTTTCGAGTACCAGGCGAACAAAAACCATTAGAACGACGATCCGCGGCATCACCATTGCTACAGCTAGTGGTGGGGAGAAGTCGATAGCACAGAGCTAATCGGATTTTAAAACTGGCGCTCAACACTTAAATATAAACGTGGTATTTTTCGATACAAGTAATGCGGCCACACTGTCTTGGCTTTGCAAGAAGCAAAATTTGAGACCTAGAGTCAAAACATTTAAGAAAATCTAAGAACAAATTAAGAAAATGAACTTAAAGAACAAGTTACGCTATCGCCCCGGCATCAGCAGCCGTCGTCATCCGGTTCCCAGAAGGCAGCAATGGAGTCCACATGGAGCAGAAGCTCACGAATGGAGAGGACCAGGTGAGTGTTTGTGGCGAGTTTGAGGTGCTCGAGCATCGGCAGGCTCCGATTCGCGCGTCGAAAGGGATACAGGGAGAGATCCCGCCGCTCTCCATCCTCACAGTCTACTCTCAAGGAGTAACCATAGCGCCGACCTGCTGCCGGAACGCCCTAAAGCGAATCAACTGTCATTGCGCCCACAGGCAACGTCAGGCCAGCCAATGTGGACATCTGGTCAAGAAGGGCATACAGTCGCGGCCTTGTACATGGTATTTTGGCTCCACAAAAGACACAAATCCAATCCCATCTGGTCTGAGCAGGTAAGGATTTTCAACGAGCATGTTAGTAGAGCAGAATTTTGTGGTTTTCTGTCTTTCAACTGATAACCTTTAATTTCTTTTAAGGATGTGGCTGTGGAGTTCCTCCTGCCAGGTTCAACTGAGTTGTGGCACTGGAATTGGGGTACCTCCATATTTGCTCGCCCCGCCGCCTAGGCCAACCGTCGAAGTGGCCCACAGGATGCCTTAGACACTTTTGGCGCGTGTCATAATTCAGGTGAGCATGGCACGTGGATTATTTGAGGAGACTCGTATTAATTTTTGATTCCTAGGGAAGAAGCACTTTCGTTTGGACCCTTTTACCGAAGTTTCTAAGGGCGTCTAAGTTTGGAGACTTCAATGTTGAATTCCGAATCCCAGCAGCAAACTATAAAATATTTTGTCTGTCAGTTCAGTATATTAAATAGATTTTTTTATTGATTGGTAAATTTTAACAGTTAGATTTTAAAATTGGCGCCTTTTCGTGTGCTACAACAATAACATTTGTACAACAACAACAAAATTTCGTTTTAATTCTTCGAAATCGACCAACAACAACAACAACTTTCGTTTCATTTTAACGAAATCGACCAGCGAATTGGCTTTTTCTCAGTTTCACGTAACAGGCGAACAGAAACGATTAGAGCGACGATGCGACGATCTGTGCATCACCTGCACTGACGTCATTACAGCTAGTGGTGGGAGAAATGCGATTTTTCAAATCTGGCGCCATGTGGCAGTAGGCACGAAAAGTGCGATAAAATATTACAATCGCTTTTCTCCCACCACTAGCTGTAAAGACGTCAGTGCAGATGATCGTCGCTCTAATGGTTTCTGTTCGCCTGGTACTCGAAACTGAGGAACGGCCAATTCGCTGGTCGATTTCGTTAAAATGAAACGAAAGTTGTTGTTGTTGTTGTTGTACCAACTTATAACAAATTCTCCACCCTATCTATCACTGACATCCGTGCTACTTCGAGTTTTTGCCAGTTTATTTTTTTGTTTAATATTTAATATAATTTTATAACTTCAGACTGTAACATGTAATTATTATTATTTTTGTATTTATTAAGGTATACGGGGAAACAAATTAAACTGCAGAAGCCAATCTTTTGCAATTTAATTACAGCTGAAGGCATGTTATTGTAAAACTCCGTTCATATATTTAGAACCGCCTGAAAAAATCCTAATAAAATAAAAGCTAAAAATAAATTAATTTTTTAACTTAATATTCGATACTATCGGGAACGTAGTAGTAAAAATACTACTAAAAATAGTATTTTCACAGTCAAAGTACGCGGTGGACAATGTGCTCGCGCTGTGGCCCGCGTGTCGTCATTTTTTAGTACATTCTTAGGCGGGCGGCGGCGACATTGTATTTGCTCGAAACTTCTGCGTTCGTAAAGATGGAACAGGTAATGCTGCGTCTAAACATGGAGCACTCGAATGCTCTAACTCCTCTTCCCTTCCCCCTTGCAGCTAAACAAGGACGTGGCGGAGTTAGCTGCCTTTTTGGAGCAGTCCAAGAGCGTTCGCGTCAAAGGCGTCCTGACAGCAGCCAAGGCGGAGGCGGAGCGGGAAATCGTTAACCTGGAGATGAAGGCGCGTATTGCGGCGGAGCGCGAGGCGGCGGGCTCTGCTGGTGATGTCAGGAGGTGGGCGCTGATCCTCTTTCCCTTTCCCTAGAGACTAGACTTACTTACATATGTAAAAACCACCCACAGGTATCTGCACGAGCTGACCGATTACGGCTGGGACCAGAGCCCCAAGTTCGTGAAGCTCTTCATTACCTTAAACGGCGTCCAGGGCTGCACGGAGGAGGATGTGATTGTCAGCTACACGAACACCTCGCTGCAACTGTATGTCCGAAATCTAAATGGCAAGGACTTTGGCCTGAGCGTGAACAACCTGCTGCACGGCATTGATGTGGAGAAGAGCTATCGCAAGATCAAAACGGACATGGTGGCCATCTACCTGAAGAAGGCGAAGGAGGGCGAGAACTGGGATGTCCTCACCGCCATCCAGAAGCGACTCAAGCAGAAGCAGGAAACTGAGATGAGCAAGGACAGCGAAAATCCCGGGTCGGCGCTGGTCAACATTATGAAGAAAATGTACAACGACGGCGACTCGAAGACCAAACAGATGATTGCCAAGGCCTGGACCGAGAGGCAGGACAAGACCAAAATGGGCGGCGGCGAGCCCGACGGACTGGACGCTTTCGGCGATCTCTAGGGCCCAGACCGACCGAAGGAATTGTAATATTGTAGTTGTAATATTTTCGGTACTGCTTCGATTCCAGCACACGCGTAATAATTGTGGATAAATAAAGCTAAATAAGTTTAAAGCAAGCGTTCTGGTCACTCGATTTCGCGCGAAGGGAGAGGGTCAAACTGAAACGTGTCCCGGAGTTGCACGGATTAGCTGCTCGCTGGAGACTCTCAGTGAAACAAGATGTAACATTTTTTGTATATATATTTGTATAGGCGTTTATTACTTAAATTCTTCGTGATTAAAATCAATGAATTAATTATGCTGCTCGCTTACGGCTCTAGTCGCTATATTCCATTTGTAATAGTTAGTTTGCTTTCGAAATTAATTGATAATCGTACATTCTCGTCTCGTTTTTAGCTGTATTTAAAATACACTTTATATGTTCAAAGATATATTATAAGAGTGTATACATTATATATGCTTCTCAATCATGGCCAGAATCGGGCGCTAAATCTCTTGCCAAACCAATTGCTTAATTTCCTAGAATTATTTTTAACGCCCTCGGGTGTTGTGTGTTTGTTGTTTGCAGTGTGTGTGCTGTGTGTATTCGAACAATTTAATTGTTATTTCCTTTAATGTTACAAATTGGTATCCACTTGCTCTCAAATAAAGTAAAAAACTAACAAATTAAGTAGAAATAATACGAAAACAAAATGAGAGTAATAAAACAGAAAGAGACCGAAACTCCGGAAACTCTGAACATTAAGGCCGATGGATTATACGAACTATACAACGTGAAAACACAATTTACAATCTATATATTGTATATATATAGTTACGATCCATAGGTACGATGTATATGTACTAAACTATATATATGTTAACATTGAAAAAAAAAAGAATAATGAAACATCAGTAGGGCGGCCACAAAAGCGTCAAGAAACTCGTCAAAAATGTGTCGCCGTTCGGTTGATTTCGTATTCCTTGGCGTTTTCTGTGGCAGCCCTGCCTGCACGAGGGCCTTCTGCAAATTATTCTATATACTCTTCCATCAAAAGCTATAAGTTTCTCAAGTTATTTGCATTTTGTTTATGTTGTTTGTTTTTTTTTAATGTTTTGTGAACGTTTCTTCATGTTTTGTGTGTGTTTTTCCTATGTGTTGTTCTTGCTTTGCAAATACAGTGCGAATTACTTTCCCTTTTTGATTAACGATAACAAATTCGAACTCAGTGTCCTTAAAGTGTGTCCTATATCCAAATCGCACTGTATCATCGTCTCCCGGTGAGGTGTGTGTGATGCAGATTCTGTTTTTGTGGCTGTGAGGAGCGTCGTGCTTCATTTGCTAGCTATAAACCCTAACCGAATCCATCCTCCATTCTCCATTACTTTATTGTATATATATATAGCTGTATATACCGTAAAAGTCGAGAGTTGTGCCTAAAAGCCTTCCTTCCTTCCTCCGATTCAAATCTTTCCACCGATCTAACGTACAAAAATAAATATCCGAATCTGAAGAATTGAGATATATTTGTGTTGGCTTTAGCTTTAAAAATTTCTAGAAAACTATGTTCTATATGCGATATATCGTGTTTGCTCGCAGAAACTCGCTGGGGATATGAGAAATCATTTAGAAAACGGTTTCTATACTGTTCGTAGCCTGATATCGGGCGTAATTTTCATGAATTCTCAAAGCCCCAGCGACCCCGGATGCGTGTATTACTTTTATTAGTTTTAAAATTCCTGCTTTCTAAGGCCTAGACAAAAAAACATCAAAGGGATTTAAAATGTTCTACTCGAGTCTCAAATTTGGATTGTATATATTGGTTTTTACTCCCATTCCTTCGATTGCACTCAGCCTCAGCATGTCAGCACAGAAGATCAAAGCTATGGATATATTTGAATGAAAAATGCAAAATAAATGTATCCAGGTTGATTATAGTTCTTGGAAAATATATAGATAGATATATAGATAGAGTTATAGGCGGAAATAGACTTAAATAGCGACGATTACAGGGGGTGGTGCATGTTATGTGGAACAGGGAGGCCACAGAAATCGCTGCCTTTGCCCAAATGCTTTGCTTGCATCGATTTCGGAAGGCACAGCTATTTCTGTGGGCACCCCTGCTGTAGGACAAATAAGTATGCTTGGATAGGGGGATATGCTGCTAAAAGAGGGATCCCAATCCCGATCCCAAAACCACTCCTGCTTCCGTCTGTCCTTTGAGGCAGTTTCAGCGCTTTGCTTTCGCTTTTCTTCACTCGACGTTTCTTCGATCCTGATTCTGATTTCTGGGTGTGTACACCCCATGGCTAAGGCTCTTCCCCTGGATTCTATTCCTCCCTCCTCCCCTACCGCTCTCTTACCACACACACACGCCCAGACAATTCCAGCTTGGCTCCTGACTTGACATTTGTGTTGTAACTTATACCCCTAATCCCCATTTCCCATTTCCCATTTCCCATCTCATTCCCATCTCCTTCTCGTTACGGAGGCTTTTCAGAAAAGCCTCGGCTTGGCTTGGAAACGGACGTGAACGTGGACCACCTGGACGCTTGGCGTCCTTCGGCGCTGCTAGTAAAGCTCTGTATGTTGGCGCACGGGCGCCGGGATCTTGGACATGCCCCGCTCGCGCCTGGGCGATACGACACTAGACGATCCAGTTCCACCTCCTGCTCCCGCGGCTCCAGAATTCGAGTGATTGCTCTCGCAGGAGCTGGCGGCCGAGCTGCGCTTGGATCGAGCCTTGGCCGGCGGCGAGCAGCTCTCCGATCGCTCCAGATTCCCGCTGCTGTGCACCCAGGCCGTGGTAAAGTCCTCGTAGACGGGCGTCTTCTTACCATTCCCCTTGTTGTTGCCAATCGCAGCTCCCGATCCCGATCCCGCTCCCGATCCTGCCTTGGCCTGATTCCCGGCTGCATAACGCGACAGCAGCGACTTCATTTTCTCCAGAATCTGCGCATCGTTCTTGGCACTGCTGGCCGCCTCCAGCAGCTGCTGGGCCAGGGGCGACGAGGCGTGATTCTTCACGGGCGACGTGGTCAGCGAGCTGCTGCATCCAGCGCCGCTCCTCACGCGCCGTCCATTGCTGTCGTAAAGGATCTGTGAGGAGCGTCCCTTGCCATTGCGCTCAAAGGCTCCCGTTCCGTTGGCCGCTGCTGCTGCTCCCGCCTGGCTTGGGGCCACAAAAGTGTCGGCTGTGCAGGTGGGTCGCCTTTTCGGCGCCCCTGTGGCACGTCCGCTCCACGTATTGGTCGCATCCCGCACCATTGGCAGCTGGGTCGCCTGACGGGATCGAGGCGGCGCCACAGGAGCTGCCTGGGCCGCTGTGGAGCTGCGCGTGCGCACCGACCGGTACACCGGCTGCTTGCGACTGAAGCCAGCGGCCGGAGCCAGAGACAGCGACGGCAAGCCAGAGGAGCGACTGGACAAGTCCTGCAGACTGCCGCCGGCACCGCCACAGGTGCTGTTGTCGATGCTCCGGCGGCGACGCTGGGCCAGCGGTGAGCGAGGAATCTTGCTGATTGCAGCAGCAGCGATTGGCTGCTCAGGCTCCTCCTGGTTGGTCTTGGCCATGTCCACGGTGATCTCGTCGTCGGTGATGAAGACGCCGGACTGCTCGAACTTGTCGTTGTTGTTGTGGTTCATCTTGTGGCTGAGGATGGCCGGCAGGGACTGAGGGCCATCGCACACCGAGTAGTCCTCCTCCTGCTCCTGCTCCTGCTCATGCTCCTGCTCCTCGTGATCGTTGATTCCATTCAGTAGATCCTGGTGATCCTCCGCCTTCTCCGCAGGCTCCTCGGAGGGCGAGATCTGCGAGTCACTGGAGGTCTGATCCTGACGCGCTGTGAATGGGAGGCTTAGCAGGGAAAATAAAGGAAAGGAAGTCGCTTGCGGACTCACCATTGGTTTCAGCGTCCTCGATGGAGGCCTGGCTGTGCAGGGACTCGCGCTTCTGGGCGCCCGACTGGATGACGCCCAGACTTCGGTAGCCCTCGTCGCTGATCTCGCTCCCGTTGTCGCTGATATTCTCGAACTTGTTGGCGCCGCCCTGCTCGCCGGCGGCGACTCCTGTTCCCGAGCCCGTGCCCGCCGCTGAGCCGCCATTCGATGCTGATCCCGCACCCGCCTCCTCCAGGGAGCAGCTGTAGCCCGGCAGGGATTTCGGACCACTGCTGTACGAGTCCAGGGAGCTCTGCTTCTTGCGCATATCAATCAGCCGGCGCGGACTGGGCGACATGGAGCGCCTGGCCAGGCTGGGCGATCCCAGCAGCTGTCCACCGGCGGCTGGCTCTGCGGTTGCTGGTGCCGTGGATGCCAAGGAGGCGCCGCCGCCTCCATTTGTCTGCTGGTTGAGAAATTTGCGCTGGGGCGTCGGACTGCGGCTGCGATACTTGCCGGAATTGGGCGACAAGCTGTGACCATTCTGTGGCGGTGGCGGCGGCGGAGCACCTCCAGTTCCGGTTGCCGATCCTGCTCCTCCTCCTCCTCCGTTGCCATTTAGAGTGTTGAAAACACGTCGAGCTGTAGGCGGTGACCTGGAAAAGGCAAGAATAAAGTTAAGATCAAAAACGTAATGAGAATAGGGCAGTAGGGCATCCCTGCTTTAAATAAGAACACTGGACTCACCTCTCGAATATCACCTGCGCCTTGTGGAGCTCGATGCCGTTGCTGGGATTATGGTTCGGCGACTGGCGAGGCACCAAGCGGGCGGCCACGGAGCTGCGATGCTGGGCCCGACAGCGGCAGGGATCGTGCTTGTCCAGATAATGGGAGAGTGTGTCCCAGCCGCCACCGACGCGCACCATGACGTGAGAGCGCAGGATCTGTGAATGGAGACACAGATGGATGAGAGACCTCGTCACAAGGAGCTTCGAGGCTGAGACTCGACTTACCCGCACAAAGATGAGAACTTTGGTGTCGCCAATGCGGTATTTGCCCTCGGATACCCGGACCATAGGGAACTGTGAGGGGCAGGTGCACTTCTCCACCAGATCCCTGACCTGCAGAGGATAAAGAAATACAGTTAACTTCGTTCGAGATCTTTGAAGCCTGCAAAGGCAGCTAATCTTCACACTTTGCATGATATATGGCATTCCGAGTACCTTTCAGCGAATGCCCATATACGTGGCCCTAATGATGACAACCATTGTTATTTCGTGTTTAATTAATTGCCTTTATTTGCATTTAAATGTGCTTTAGCCCTAGAAGGCAATCACTCATTGAATATTAATTAAAAGGCAGCCCCCGAGACTACACATATTTTCAGGGTTCTCCCAAGACTCCCAGCCCCCAACTGCAATGTCCAATAGCCATTTTCCATCGCCCCTCCGGCTGCCCTGTTGCGGAATGACCCTTAGCATTGCATAAGCCTGACCCCATGGATCAGTTCCCCAACTTCCCAAAGACTCCCTGACTTCTGCAGTGGCAGTTTTCCGCCAGCAAAGGAGCAGCGACGAGCATCGGGGTCACCAAATAGTTTTTCACTGCATAAATTCACGCGCTGCCATTGTCCAACAAACAAATGATCCGCTCTGCCTGCTGCTGCTGGCGCGGGGAAACTCTCGGATTTGATCTCGAGGGGAATCGAACAGCAGGAGGAGGAGGCGAAGGAGTTGGGCCATGGCTCTGGCTGTGGCTACCCTTGCCCTAGGGAGAGGCAGGCAGCGGGCCATGGGAGCCAGAAAGGCCTGCAAAAAGACCAGTCCGGAGAGGGAGCTGCAGCAATGCCAGTCGGCGGCGGCGGCAGACAAACAAATGACGACTTGGCCTGGTCTGTCTTTAGGTCTGATTCTACACTGCCAAAAAAAAAATATCACAAGAGAAAATGGCAAGCGATTGTAGCCAGTTAAGGCTTGCAGCTTGGTTCATTAATGAATACTTGATCGCTTAGGATTCCAGCTTTGCAAATCAAATAATTTTGACATACAAATATTATTATTTGTAGATTCACCAATGATTCTACATGAGATTCACCATAAATAAATTCACTTGGAGATAACTCTTAAGAGTGCCCCAATGACTCCAAAGAAGTTTCTACAATTAATAAACTCTCGCTCTTTGCAACTAAATTATTATATCATCAAAATTATGCACAGAATATTAACTAAGTAGCATTCTTAATTGTGCATAAAGTTCATCAATGATTCCAATTCGGAATCACCAATGTTAGTTCACCAATGACTCCAATTAGGAATCACCAATGTTTAGTTTAGCTTCGAATTATGCAGAAGAGATTTATTTCGCAGTGTGTGCTTCTGTCACCACCGCTTCATCTCCTGGCTTCCATCCCATCCCAGCGCATCCATCGGCTCGAGCCCCATTTGCTACTGTAGTTTTCAGCAAAGCTCCGTGGAGGAGCCAGCCAGGCAACGCATTGGCACCTTTGAACTTTCTGCAAACTCCTTCGCCGGCGGCGGCTGTGGGATGCGTGCTTAGGTGGAGCTGCTGCCGCTGCTGCTCCTCCATCTCCATCGCTCGGCCAAGCTGCTAGCTCAAAGCTGGAGCCCCGACATGACAATAAATCTTTCCGCTGAAGGGGGAGCGAGCGATGCCAGCGATGCCAGCGATCTGCCAGAGATCGGGGATCGGCGTGACTCTGACGCATACGAGATTAGCTCTGGCCATGGGATTGCGATGGGGATATAGCGATGTGATCCTGGCCTAACCATAAATCGCATGCCAAGCCAGGCAAGCCAACAGAGGCAACAGAGGCATTGCCAAAGACTCCAGACAGACAGCGATGCGGACGTGCCAGAGTTTTCAGCTCCAGCTCCAGCTCCAGCTTCAGCTTCAGCTTTTCAGCTCCAGACTTTTGGAGTCGACAAATGATCGTGGCTGGTTTGGCTCTTTTCTTTTCTTTTCCTTTTTTACTGTTGGTGGCACATCATTTGATTTTCGACAAGTTGTTGAGGCTATTTGCTGATTTGGCTGCCGCTGTTGCTGTTGCCGTGGCTGCTGCACAAATTGATTGGCTGCCTCCAGAGTTGGATGGTGGTTGGCGGTGGTGGTGGAGGAGGGTCTGTGTCCGTGTCCCGTGTCCCGTGTCCAGTGTCCATGTCCCGGCTGCTTGTCCCGTCCATCCAGCGACCATCCATCCCCAAGCTGTCGAATATTGTTGCTTGCTGCTCATGTTACTGCTGCTACACGGAAAACAACAAGAGTGATCCACATTTCCTCAAATTTAACTTATAATCGGGGGATATTTTGTAAGTGCAGATATAAGTTGTATATATATTTCTTCAAGGGTTTAGAAAGGAGCTACTGATGAACCCTAGCCTTAGAAAATTCTATTTAAAAAGCAGCTATTGTTAAACAGGATTGCTCATGTTAGTAATCGAAGTATCTATTTGTTCCTAATCGATGTTTTCGATGCTTTTGTATGCAATCGATCGATTATAAATCGATTGTTAGGTCTTTATTGTGTTGTGGCAAGAAGAGCTCTTGCTAAAACGTGGAAATATTTATAATTAAATACAGAATATATTTTTTAGCATTTTTCCGAACTCATTTCGAACTTTGTCAGGGAAAATATATATTTAAAATCCTTTAAAATAGCACTTATATTCTGTAAAGCTTTGCTATATCTTATTCGGTACAGATTCTTCTTAATTTTATCCAAGTGTAGCCTCTGCTAGCTGCCATTGCTGGCGGCGTGAGGAAATGTTTGCATGGCTTTCATTAGTTTGGCCGTCAATGATTTCCATTGCGCGCCGGCCTGACCAATGCCGATCCTCATCCGATCCTTTGTTGCTGTCGTCACACTTTGGCAATTACATTGACAATTGCAATTGTTGTAATTGTTGTTGGCACATCGTCATCTTGTCAAATTAATTTGACATCTCAACATGGCAGGCGGCAGTCAACAGAGTTGGGAAAACCCTCTCATAACACCCCGTCGAAAGCAAAAAAAAACTAAAAAATATGTAGGTCCCAGTTTCAATTGCTTCTGATTTGTTTTGGTTTTCGGTTTTCGGTTTTTTTGGCCGTAACTGGAAACTTTAGCCATGGCTAAAAATGGACATGAGAAAACTAGCAGCAGTTACAAACAACAACGACACAGTCCGAGAGTCTGGGCCAAACAATAACAAACAAAATCGTGAGCTGAGACAAAGAGAAAACCCAAAAGTGGACATTGGGTGTGGGATTGAGATAGGAGACTAGGGACTGGGGATTCGGGGACAGATTCGGAAAGCCCTCAGGGGCGACAAGAAAAGGGAAAACCTAGGATATTAAGAGGCAAAGAACTGATATTATTGCTTCGTAAACAGCTCTGGTCTGACTGTTTTCAGTAACTACTTTGGTCTCACTGATTTCCGGTTCTTCTTAAGACACCCTGCTCGAACTGATTTCTGTTTCTATTTTGGTTCTTAGGCATTAGATGGCTCCCTTCACTCACCATCTCGTCGAGACTCTTCAGATCATTGGTAATTATCTGGGGCTGGGGGCCGTACATCAGCATGGGATTCTCGTCGCCATCATCCTCGTTCTCCGAGTCATCACTGTCATCGTAAAGATCCGTCTCGGAGCCCACCGTCGTGGTGGTGGTTATTGTCGTCGTCGTCGTCATTGTGGCCATGCTATTTCCAGAGTTTATGGCTTCCGTTTGAGTTCCGTTCTCTGAGGAATTAGCCCCATTGGCCTTGATGTCGGCGGCTATCTCCCGATCGATTTGACGCTCCATTTGCACCAGCATGGGTGCCAGCATTCCTGCAACGGAGTCAATGATTCACCCGAAATAACAGAGATTCTCCTCGGCGGATGCCAGGAAGGGGATTGATTCTTGGTAAAACTTACCAAATTTGGCGCCACGACGGGCCACCTCCAGAAGGCAGAGGATCACGTGCTTCTCGTTTTTCCGCATGATCAGATCATCCGTTTCGAACAGAAGACACTCGATGATCTTCAGGCTTTTTCTGGATTCAAAAGGGAAGGAAAAGTCAGTGGAAAACAAGGAAAATATTTGAGTAAGAAAATAAGTAAGGAAATATTATTTAGTGGTTATTTAAGATAACTAAGGAACTATGGAAGTATATAAGGAAGTAAGTAAGGAACTTAGGAACTAATGAAGTCAGTAAGGAATTAAGGAAGTAATGAACTTAGGAACTTATGAACTAAGAAAGTAAGTAAACAATTAAGAAACTGAGAAACAAAATAAAGAAGTAAGTATAAAAGTAAGTAAGGAAATGATTAATTAAGAAAGTAGGGACATACATAAGTAAGAACTGATAGTATTTCGCAACTCATTAAAGTGATCTTTAACCGATCCAGGAAGTGATCGGTAATCAATCCATGGTTTCAAAGCAATCCCTTAATTCTCTCTTAGAACTCACCTGCACCAGGTTATAAAGTTGGACACGTTGTCGCGGGAAAAAAAGGTGCCACTCTTGGCGGCCGGAAGGTAGTGGACGTTGCCCAGGGCCAGGATCGGCCCGGCTAGGCCCGAGGTCATCGAGCGGGTCATAGATTTGTTGCGGGCCTGTCGCCGTGCCAGATAATCCTCCGCCGCCTGGCGCACATAGTTCGCGTGCTGCAAGAGAGAGGGGCAAGGAGGCGAGATTAGCATGTGGAAGAGCAGGGGGATAAGGCGGATGAGCCGGTGGGCAGGGGAAATTCCCAATGAGCACGGCGGCGGCAAGTATTTTATTTTTTTTTTTTTCGCAGAGAACTGCCGCCGCGTGAAAGTCAAAAATACAAAAAACTAGAAAACGTTTTATTTTTAAGCGCCAAAGGAATTTAGCACGCCATTTTTCGGGGCTTGTCCCCTCGATTCTCTCCGAGATTCGCCAGCAGCAACCTGCAATGGGCGTTGAACGATCAACGTCGCGACAATACTTATATTTTTGATAGTTGTCTCTGGTGATCACTTTGGGGCAGATGGGAAATGGGGTTATCCCTCTGTATTCCAAGGGATACTAGAGCTAGAAGAACTCTTCAGGTCTCTAAGGGTCGTTTCCCCGAAGCTTCACTGCTGTAATTGACACATTTTTGACGTTTGCGGTTGTGTCATCAGCAATTCGAGATCCCCAGACCCAGAAAACCCAACCCAATCCGTTCCCGTACCCGTACCCGTATCCGAATCTGAATCAAGATCCAAGACGCAAGTAACATCAGCTAAAAGCCCCCCTCAATCGTGTCATGCATTCCCATTTCCATTTCCATTCCCATTTCCATTTGCATTTGCATCATTCCATATTCATTTATGCACACTTTGTTGTAATAATTTAATATTTAAACAATATTATTATTTCAGCTTCTTCCACAACCACAGGCACACATCCACACATTCGTTTATGGATATCTGACAAATGCTTTATTTGGTGTTTATTGTTTCACCTCGCCATAATACCCTAACCCCAAATAAGGGCAACCCGCAAACTGCACCGATGACGATGACGCTCCGCTGACGTTTTTCCATCCCAAGGGTGAATAAAGAGAGCCAACAACGGGGGGCAGGGGGGTTTTCGGATTAATATCAAGATCGGGCAAGATCTCTTTTCTATCAGAGAACTCCATAGCGAGAGTATCCATAGGAGATTTCAGAAATGCAAGTCGAAGAAAGCATCTGCTTAGTGTTGGTAACCTTTTATATATTCATGGCCATTGACACACTAAGCACGTGCTTGATAGGGTTTCTAAAGTTCAGTTTTGCTGTCTGAGATTAAAGTTCTTAGTTTAGGAAGGGATTAATCAAATACAAGATCAAAGTTATTATTTGTGTGTAGTTTTAGACTTACTTATGCTCACATAATAAACAAGACTTAAGATTTCCCTCTAAAAAAAGAGCATCTCCACTTCGTTAAGCTTTACCTGGCATATTCTCCTTCAACTTCTTCTTCTCCATCTTATTTCCCCGCCTCTTCGTCTTCTTTTCCCTTTTCGTGGTGCTGTTATCATGCCGCCGCTCGCAAGGTAAGCTGCAACGCCCACAACAACCCATTTCGGCTACCCAGAGGCGTTAAATGCATCTCCCGCTCCCGCTGTTGCTTCCTCTATCTCTCTTTATACTCCTCTCCGTCCACATCCTATCACCCTCTCACTCCCTCTTAGTTGTGCTGCCCACGGATTTGAAGCTCACTTGGGCCTTGGTTTCACTTTGCCCGCAAGCGGCGGCAGAAGAGGCTGCGCTTAGAACCGAAGCTCATACAGCTGTGGTCAAAGTAATAGCACCAGTAAAATAACCATGTTGTACAATATATAACATGTTTATCAAAATCATTATCTTATAATGTTATCCCAAAATAAATAGGAATTAATATAATTTTGGTTTTATTGAAAGCTTGGAGCCTGAATAGTACTGATCATAGATTTATGTTGTCAAACATGACTTAGAACCTGAAATAGTTTGATATACGAAATACTTTTGCTCCTATTTTGCTCACCGCTGCTGTATGTAAGGCAGTGCGTGTCTGTTGTTGTTGTTTGTTTTGCTTCTTCTTCTGAATCTGAATAATGCATGCAGAGTGCAGGCGCGCGACAAAGACAGGCAGCGAGAGAGTGAGATAGAGAATCATGCATATTTGATGGTCGGCAGCATCGCATTTTCACTTTCGAAATTCGACAGTTGCCGGATGGCGCGTGGTGTAGGTGGGAAAGAGACAGCGTGCCAATGGTTATTATGACATCAACAAACTTTCTTGCATCAACACCGCGTGGCACGTGCCACTTGTTGTTGCTTTCGCTGTTGTAGTAGCAAGTGCAAGTGCACTTGATACCGATAAATCGATAAACAAATCTTCGAGGATTAAGATGCATCAAAAGTAAGCGTAGTTGTCCTTTTTAAATCCTTCTCTTTAGACAAGCAAAGCTTTAATTTCGTTGGCATCGTTTCCCTCTTCTTCTTCATTTTCTCCTTTCTTTTGTTCTTGGTTTTGTTTTTCTTTTTCTAGGCTAGTGCCTCGACATCCGCATCCGCATCTTCAGAGTCAAGTGTCGAACCGCAATTAACATGACTTTAGCTTCGCGTTCTCTTCCTCTGCTTTCCATCTTCTTCTTGGTTATCCCACTTCCTTGTCTTCTTCTAAAGGGAATAAAGCTCGGGCCAGACAGAGATGGAAAGTGGGTCGACCTGTGACCGCCCTCGCCTCCCCACACGTCACTCAATGTGGCCACGCCTCCCACTTCCTTCATATTGCAAATACGTGACGATGATGCGATCTCCACACACAGACACACTCGTATAAAGGTGGAAGAATAACAAGAAGAGGCAGCAGAAAGGCGTAAGAGAGAACGTATGTATGTGTGTGTGTGCGTGCATGCGTTACAGGTACACCACAAGCTTTCCAGTTACGTTACCCGTCACGTAATTAGCTTAGATTTTTGCTCTTTTCTTTGCCGCTTTCTGCCTGTTCACAAAATGTGTGTCAATATGGCGTTAATAACATTACATGACAAACTAAAAGCACTTGCAAAAAAAACAGCAACAAAAATCAACAACTGCAGCAACAGAAATGAAACGCTGTCGCATTATACCGTAACAGCCGCAGCGACGTAAGCGCGGGCGGCGTCAACGTCAGCGCAGCAGCGCCGCAGTCGGTGGAAAAAACATTTTTTTGCTTCCGCAAAAAGGCAAAACTTAAATAAAACAAAATTAAAGCGCACACAGAAATAACAGCAGCAGCGAAATAATAAATAAAATGACATTGCACAAAAAAACAAACAAAGTTCGGGGGAAAAAAAACATGAAACACAAAGCAAACGCAAAAAACGAAGCAGAAATAAGTTAACAATACAGTGGAACATAAATAGTATTAAGCTGAATACCGGGGAGAGGCAATAATATTTTGCAAATTAAATTTCAATCTAAGCTTTTGAAGAACAATCTATGAAATTATCGATTTAAATCGATAACTTCTTATCTATCTATCTAATGACGAAGGTTTTCAAATCCCGTCAGAGTCTGTCAAAGGCTAAACCATTTTTGTATATTTTAGCATCTTTTTGGAGAAGGGTTTTCTACTAAATTGTAAACCTCTAGCAATTTCTGTGGCACCCCTGTTAATCGCGGAATTTATTGGAATAAACACTGTATTTCACACACACACAAAATCCAGTTGATATTTTGGCAATTACTCAGGCATCTGTGATTCCTTTTGGAGTTTTGCTAAGCGGATTTGCCGCCGTTTCAACTGTTTATTTTTTGCTGTTATTTATTTATTTTTTGCCACCAACTGAACTGACGACTGCCAGTCAGCGATTGATTGGCCCCGCAAAGAGCAGGGGGGGCTCAATCAAAATAAAAACCGAAATCACAAAACTGTCCGCGGCCCATTCACAATCGAAAATCATATTTCTTCAGCGGCTTTGTATCTTTGTATCTTTGGAGTTTGGGCTTGTCTCTGTGGGTTCAAGGTTCTCCCATGGCGATGACTTCCTACCATACATATAATGCCATATTTATAGTTGTTTTGGCAATGATAGATCGATCGCTTCGCTTGCAAATGATTTCTGTACAAAGCAAAGCGGCGGCGGCGGCGGCGTCGGTGGCGGCAATGATCGATCTACAGCGAAGTTCACCTGCTCTCGGAGGTCTTTTGATCTCTCGGTAACGGTATTTCCATAATGCCCATAGAAGGCGTTCTTGATCGCCGTCTCCGCTTTGGTCCAAAGTTTATTGCTCTCTCCCTCTCCCTCTCTCTCTCTCTCGCTCTCTTTGTTACTGTGTGTGGGAAAACTTCACGGCAGCGACCCTGGAGATTTCGATAGGAACAGCAGCGATAGAACAACGAATCGATGAGATCACTGCGAATGCGATTATCGATGACAGGTCCCTCGAACTTTCAATGTATATTTTTTAATCCATAAATAATAAAGAATAGAAAGAATATAACAAGGAGATTTCGATAGCCAAACTATGAAAATATCGATGACATCACGTGGAAGGCAAAGAAAGGCAAAGGCGATCAAAGAAAAACTAAAAATAAGCTTAGGAAATAACAAATGAATGAAACATGACTTTAAATAAATATTTTTTAGTTATAATAAGAAATACCAATAATTAATAAGATAAAAGTAGAGATTTCGGAGCCCAGGCTTTTTTAATATCGATGACAATACTTCAACGGCGATCATTAATCAATAAAAGAAAATAAAAATAAGCTCAGAACCTTATTCCTTAAAATTCAACGATGATACGAGATAATAAATTAGAAATGATGCTAAAAGTCTAAAAGGGAACTAATCGCACTATAATTTATCGCGATAGCTTCATCCGATATCACCAAATTTAGCAGAAAATTAAAAATACGCCTGATTTCCGCTTGGCTTGAAGCCAATGGATATTCGTAATGAAATTACATTGGGAATGAGCGGCAAGTGGGGGCTCCGTCTGGCAAGTGTAATCCGAGTGAGAAGCTCTCCCAATCCAATTAACCCAGTAAGGAGACTGGCCATTGTTTTGTTTGTGTCTTAAAAACCATATGTGTTGGCAACAACCAAGTGTGTGATTTCATACGAAAACTATTTTTCCCCGGTGACTACTCCGAAACAATAAGCAATAAATACAAAAAACATATTTTTCCCACTAGTTTAAATTACAGAAAATAAATGTATTCGATTTCTTGGCTTTTAGGTTAGGGAAAGGTTGATGGGAATAAGTTATAAAACTATTAAAAACAAGATAAAAGTAAATACTAATAAGCAGCAATATAACATCCTTAGAAAACTCTTCCGAAAAGTAATAGATATAAAGTGCAAAATTACAAGTTTAATTGATGTAATTAGCAGTATTTCTGCTAATGATACCCATCTTCTGCTTTAATTGCCACCATAAAACCATAATTAATTTGGCTAAATACCTTTAACGTTTAATAGACGTACTTCCTTAAACGGGCTGCCTGATAATGATCGAGCTAATTTTGGGTTTTAAATTGCTCTATAAGGTCAGGGGGAAATGCTGCTTCTGCTTCTGCTTCAAATATTTATATATAGTTAGTTTCTGCGGATTCTTGGGAGAGAAAGAAAATAAAAGGGCGGAACAAAAGGGAAACCGAACAAACCCGGCTAGATGGGCATTTGGATATAGCCAAAAGTGGCAGAATTCGATGGCAAAAAGCCCAAGAAACCGAAAACAAAAAAGAAGAAAAAAAACTTAAACCGAACTGGTTTGTTGGCCAAAGCCAAAACGAATTTTGAATGTGGGTGAAGTTGTTAAAAAATGTGGCAAACGCAACGCAGCAGCAGCAGCAGCAGCAGCAATCGAGGTTAGCCAGAGAGCTATACCTTAGCTTACTTTGAGCATATTTAGTTATAAACTTGAATTTAGACTCGGGCCAAATTAGAGTCCGATCTATGTGCGACGACTATGCCCCCAAAGTGAGAGCTGCCAGCAAGTACAAGTATCCAAAGATACAGATACAGATACAGCTACAGAGATACAGCCACAGAGTCCGACTCAGAACAAGCCACCAAAATGTCGAGATCTCTGTTTGTCGCGCTTGTCCAATTTGTCCGATTTGGTGTGTTTCCTGTTTCCAATTGCCAAAAACATCAAATAACCGAAAGCCAAGCGACACGAGAAAAGCATTACGGGTTTCTGTTTCTGCCAGCGGATTCTTACCAATACCATAAACTGATGATCCATTAGGCCGAAGGCAGCACCATCATCTCCAGGCTTTGGTTTATGTATTTATTAATATGTTCTTCACATTACAAGCGATCAGAGGTATATCTTGGCTAATGATGCCTGATTCCAGGAAAAGATAACTGCCTAAGACTTGGATGGAGAGTGTAAGAAAAAGAAACAAAGTTCAATAACATTCTTTAAGGTAGAATAAGAACTACCTTGGGACAGTCTTGGGTCTCACATATCATAAATAATATCGGGAATACTTATAGAAATCACATCAAATCACTTAATGACATATTTTGCGGAGCAGTTTGAAATGTATTGATGCCAACTAAACTATAAAGACATAGCCAATTTCAAACGACATTTCCAGGCCGAATGCATTTGGTTCACTTCCGTTTTGGCAGCGATTCCTTATCGCCATGGCCAGTGAGTCAGTCGTCGCTGATCACGGATCACGGATCACGAAATCCCCTTACGAGACCATCACGGACGAGTTATGATGCGTGCTGGCGCTGGCTGGGATCACCTCGGCGAATCTCCGGATCGTGCAAATGGCCTGGCCATGCCCGGGTCTATTTGGCGATTTGTCCACTTTTGGCCAACAAAAAAAAGAAAAGAAACTAGCAGCTAGCTGTGTGTGTGTGTGTGAATACGGAACATATGTAAATATTAATTTTATTAAGCAAACGTGACGGCGAGATCTCGGCCCGGCTTGGACTCTTGGCACATTGACGTCGCTGACACGACAACCCACGCCACTGCCGCTGTTTTCTTATTTGGCTTTTCAATTCACAATATTTAAGCAGGCAAAAAGAGTTTGTTCGGTTCGGTTGCTTTTTTTTCTAAGTTTTTATTTTTGTTTTAATTTTTTAATGTTTATTTTGTCGGCCCTGACAGAAGTTGACAGTTTGCCATCACTCACCACGCATCCCGTGCGTGGGAACCCTCAGCTGAACCGCGGCTTGGCATCGGGATTCGGATTGGGAGTGCATATCAGGTGGCCTTGGCTCTCTCATATCTCATTTCAGTGTGACCAGATCAACGACTGTTTGCTTAGTGTGCCCTTGCCGCTAATTTGTCTTCAAAATATAATTGAAGATTCTTTGCAGCGCAAGCAATGTCAGAGGGATTCACTGGAAATCGATCAATAGGAAAGTATTTCCATATACAAACTGTTTTTCTCCCACAAATTGTTCACAATTCACAACTGCTTCGATGACTCACCCCCAAAAACAATCGATTGTTTTATCGATTACCTTTTTAAGGCAAAAGTTTGCTTAGGCAGTAAGTCCGCCCCCGTAATCACTGACCTTTTCGGTTCTAAATATAGCAAGTTCCCCTAGTATTAATAGCCGATCGTGAGCGCCGCTTGTCACGCTCTCTGCCATCCCTAGAATGGTCATTATTATTGGCAGTCGTCGCGGAAAACTTGGCTCCAGCTCAGACCCAACTTCAACTTCAGCTTAAACTCACACACACCCCAAGGAGCTCAAATTAGTCAGCGACACTCCATAAATCAGGCACACTCGCCGAAACAATCGAGAGTTCCAGGTCCCTGGGTACCATGTCCAGTTCCACTTGGGACAGCTGCCAATGTCTTTGGGGTCCAAGCGATTAGCATACAATTTGTGGCGCTGGGGAGGGGGCTGTGGGGTGTTGCAACGCGGTCGGGGGGCAGAGTGTGGGGCCAACACTCGCAGCCATAAATAATAATCGCTTTGGGGTTCGGACTCGGCGGCAGTTGTTACACCAAAACAAAATATCTTCAAGTATGCAATCTTAATTGGATTGGAAATAAATTATAACAATCAACTAAAAAAAAGGTGGCATATATAGCAAGGTATACCCAATATATAGAAACTACTCTGATATTTGTATGACGGAAAATAAATATGAAATCGGAAAAATATGCTCGCCTGACTTGGGACTTGGGAATCATAGTTCAATGCTAGCAGCAAAAGCCTGCTAAGAGAGTGAAATGAATCTGAACCTTAATTAACAATTTTTAAAGACATTTTGATCTTTTGATATACATAATCGTTGGTTTTACGTTCTGTGTAGCTTCTCTGACAGCTTTAAGATCGGGAGTTCGCAGTCTGGGGACTCAGGAGCTGGGAGTTTGGGGAGTTAAAAGTTGGGAGTTTGTTTTTTTTTGGCTTCGCTCCCTTGCCCGCCTGCCAGTTGTCCAGTTGTCGGTACAAATTGCACCGTTAATAAAGTCAAAATCGGATTAGACACGGCCCGAGCGCCCCCCTTTATTTATTTGTAATGTTTTTTCTGCTGTTTTATTTCTTTATTTTTGTAGTGGACAAAAAGTCAGCTGCAAGCCAAGAGCCAAGCCAAGCCACCTGTGTTGGCCACGCGGACAGATATCGGGCGGAGATATGGCAGCGATACCGAGGGAGAGATATTCGATCTGGGGGGCTGCAACTGGAACTGGAAATCAAATGGCGAACACAATAAATTCGCCTCTAATGAATTTTGATTCATTTCCATTTGCTTTTGGCGCAAACAACTAAATAACTCTCCGTCGGTGATTGGGAACGTGGAACGTGGAATATATAGCATAGATAGTGTAGACCAGTGACCCATATATGTCACAGAGTTGGGCGATAGGTAGGCGACATTTTGTCGGTGTTTCCTTGGGTTTTTTCTTGAGTTTTCCTTGGTTATGTGTTATTTATAATATCTCTCTAGCTGCAGGGTTGCCTTGGGGATTTGTTTGTGTTCGGAATCATAAGCAGTCTATGCTTTCACACAGAAACTTCAGAGCTTCTTCCTCGTGTGATTTTTGTAGTATTTCTTGTATTGTGTTCTATAGGCTTCACCTTGTCTTCTTCTGTAGTTCATCTGTTTCTTGTGTTTGTGTTTCGATGTTTCTTTGAGTCACGTCTTGCTCGGAATGTCCAACATTCTTCAAAGACGTGGACGTGTGACATTGTTCCCCAAGAACTCTTATTTGTTATGGTAATAGGAGGGGCTTCTTGGCTCTGGCTTCGATGATCAGCTGGTGTAGGATGTAGTAGGATGAAGAGTCTTTAAACTGACGGGGCATCGCTCTGGTCATTTTCCTGGTGCTGGCGAATGCGACTATAACGACGAAGCTGGGCGCGACGACGATTGCGCCTGCGCTTGCTTCTGGCCAGGGCCTCTTCGACTTCTGCTAAAGTCTCGGGTTCCGGATCGCGATTTGGTTCAATTGCTAGGGTTCCCACATTCGTGACGAAGGCTTCGAAACACGGATCCAGATAGTGCCTGCCCTCCATCAGATAATGGTGCAGTCCACGTGCCACACGGCTATCTTCGCTGGTGAAGAAGCTAATGGCCATGGCGTTCGGCGTGCAGATGGTGGACATCTTGGCCAGGCGGCGCTTGTAACGCTCCAGGGTCTCGGGAAAATCGTAGTTTATCAAGTACCTTACGTTGCCCAGATGCGGACCGCAAAAGGAAAAATCGGTGATCACCAGAATGTTGCAGGTGCCATCGGTAAACTGACGAATCGATGTCACACGCTCCGCGGCTTTGCGGCTGCTGTGGACGCCATGGCAGGGGACAAAGTGCCGGACGAAGGACTCCAAGCGATCGGCAGTGGAGCGGCGCTGGACGAAGACCAGGATCTTGCCGGGCGTATTGCTTTCATCATAGATCCTGGTCAGTTCCCGCTTGAACATGTCGATCTTGCTGCTCTCCTTTGTGAACAGCACTCGCTGGTGAATGGTGGGCATGGCGGGGGTGACCATGTTGGGATTGTGCTTCACGCCGACACAGACCATGGTGTAGTCGGCCAGGCAGCGGCGGGCCAGGCGCTGGATATCGCGGGTCCAGGTATAGCCGGTGGCCACCAGCTGGGTGTCGGGACGCGAGATGTGGATGATGCGCGCCAGCTGGTGCTCCAGGCCGTACCACAGCATGCCCTCAAGGCCGATCATTACGATGTACATGCAGCGGTGCAGATCCATTATGGGCGGCCTGCCGCCGTCCTCGTTGTTTGTGTTTAGGACTTGCAGCAGGCGCCCGGGTGTGGACACCATCATATCGCAGCCCCGGCTCAGCGTTCCCAGGGCTATGCTCTGCCGGCTGGCTGAGCCTGCGAGGCAAGCATAACGCAAGCCCGCGAATCTGAGGTCCACCACGGATCTGTTCGTATTTAGGGCATCATTGCGGGTCGCCGCCAGCAGCAGGACCGTGGGTCCGCCCCTAGATCTGGCCAAGCGGTTCTGATAGATGTGCCGCATGCCCGGCAGCAGGAAGGCCAAGGTCTGGCCGGATCTGCGATTCGAAATCATAAGCAAATTGCGTCCAGCGGTGGCCAGGGGCCAAACCTGGGCCTGGACGGGAGTGGGGACGACGTATCCGCGTTGAGCCATCCGGCGACTGACGCGATCGGGGAGGCCGATGTCGCGGAAGCTGGACACTGGCGGCGGCACCGGACGTGCCACGCTCATGCTGGTCACCGTAATCTGATGGTAGCGACGGTACTCAGCCACTGGGTCCTCGACGGTCACTGGCATGCCTGGATAGAAGCGAGGTACCGGCGATGCAGCACGGCTCCGGCTGGGGGGTGTGGGAGTGCGAGTGCGAGTGCGAGTGCGAGTGCGGATGCGGGTGCGGCAGCGGGTGTGGGAGCGGGTCCGGGAGCGGGACCGGGAGCGGGACCGGGAGCGGGACCGGGAGGTGGTCCGGGACCAAGAGCGGGACCGGGAGCGGGACCGGGAGCGGGACCGGGAGCCGGACCAGGAGCCGGACCGGGAGCGGGACCAGGAGCGGGAGCGGGAACGGGAGCGGGTGCAGGAACGGGAGCGGGACCAGGAGCGGGTGCGGGAACGGGAGCGGGACCAGGAGCGGGTGCGGGAACGGGAGCGAGAGTTGTAGGGGGAACGGGAGCGTTCCCTCGAGTTCCTCGAGTGACGTTGAAGACTGCGGCTCCTGGTTGACAATGAGCGACGGCTCCAGCAGCTCATGCTGCGGCTCCTAAAGTACCTTGTCGGTCCTTGGCGTCCCTTGGCCATACTCTTGAGGGGACTGCGGCTACGGGTGCGGCTACGGCTGAGGCTACGGCTGCGGCTACGGCTGCGGCTGAGGCTCAGGGTACGGCTGCTACTCATGGTACGGGTACGGCTTCGGCTCATGGTACGGGTACGGCTTCGGCTCATGGTACGGGTACGGCTGCGGTACGTCTCCCTGGCGAAGCTCGAAGGTGTCGGGGAACGGTAGGTCTGGCTGGACACGGAAGACACTGGCGAGAGCGACGGAAATTCCGACGGCAAAGAATTAGCCGGAGTTGTCTTCGTAGCCTCGGCGACCACTTTGGAGGCCACATTGGAGGCCACTTTGGAGCCGCTTGAAGTGCGGCTGCTGTTATCCGAGCCGGAAGAAGACGAGCTGGATCGGGAGCTGGAGCTGGAGCTGGAGCTCGAGCTGGACTCCGAGCTGGTATCTTCGGAAGAGCTGCTGCTGCTGCTAGTACTAGCACAGCGCTCCCTGGCCCAGCGGCGCTGCTTCAGAGGGTTGCGCTTCTTGCGGCGATTCTCGGCAGGATCGGAAGATGAGGCATTGGATTCGCCTTTGGACATCTTGGTTGCTTTTGGGGCTTTAGTTGAAGAACGTCTCTTTACCATTTTCTTCGAAAAAATTACTGCCGAATTCACTGCCGAATTTTTTCACTCCTCGCTGCGTTGGTTGGTTTTTGTGAAAAGAAAGTGACAGGAGCTGATGCTGCCACATTGCTTGTGGAGTCTGGCAGTTGTGTCAAGTCTATGCTTTCAGTGTTGACGGAGAGGCAGGGCAACCCTGATTGATAAATAATTTTGTGAGGTGTTTTTTACATAAAGTTTACTTTACGTAAAGTTACTTTGATGTAAAGTTGGTTTATTATTGCCTTTCTTAATTATTTAAGGTAAACATAAAAGTTTATTGCGATAAATCGGAGGTTACCAGTGTCAAAATATAATTGAACTTTGTAAAGACTATTATTGTGGAAATATTTACATAAAGGGGGTGTCAAAAGTATTGAATGCTTTGAATTAATCGGCAAAAGAGAACCGATATCAAGGTACAAACGTACATGAAACATATCGATGATATGTTAACACTGCGACATTTGCCGATGTATCCCCAAGTGTCGAAATATTAATTTCCTCTCGATATACATTCCATATACAAATAAATTATATTTTAATAAAGCAAGAATAGGAGCACACTTTCCATTATTCCAACTGCAATATAGCTACGGAAGTAAGGCATATCTAGCCCCGTTTTGGCTTATCTGCGGATAATTGGATGGTCAATTAAAAGCCTTCCCTGGCTGCCTCTATTTATTATCAAATTCAATTAGGCGGGCGAAGGCGGAAAACACTCGGCAACAAAGTTGCAAAACGAAATAAAATACGAAATAAAAAACAGCTCAATGCACTGCAGAGTTCTAACTATAGAAAAATCTGTATAATTAACTAGATAAATTGGCAAGCAATTGGCTTGTACAGATCGTTAAGACAATTCGCTAATGATCTGCCAGACGACGGCTAACGATCTCCGTCTCCGTCTCCTGCTTTTTGGCTAATTGGCCCCCCTGAAAGTGGCCATCAAAGTGGTAATTACGATCGTCGTCGTTTCGTAGGAACGACGATGAAGACATCACAGAGCACTGCATCCCGAGAGAAGTTCCCTTCCAGCTGCCTTTTCTGGCTTTTTGTTTGTTCGAGGAGTTTCAATTAAAGTTCCATTAACGCTTCGCGACACACACAATTATCAAAAATTATATTTATGCTTATGACATTTCCGGCAGAGGCAGCTCCTCCCTCCTCCCTCTGCGCGGCGACTTTTCAGATTTTTCTGGTCGCGTCTCGTCGTGAGTCATTTTCATTTATTTCGAGACAGCGACAGAAGATCAAAGCGCTGCCCGGCATATCCATCACCATATCGAGCACTCCACGAAGGATCTGGATCGGGAAGGGGACCTGGGAGGCAGTTGGTTGTGTGTCCACTGTACTGTAGGTGGCATCACAGTGTGTGGTCCCAAGTGCGGCACAAAGAACCTCTTTGTAGGAACTCTGCAAGTTGCCAGAGAATATCTTCAGCAAAGGATATACTCCAATATACAAATATATAGATATTGGAATATAGGAAGTAATAAATATATTTTACAAAAGAAATAAATATTCTATATATATTCTATTCTCATATTCTAGGGCAGACAGTAGTTAATTTCCTCGCAAACATTACCTATACTTTCTAACACATAACCCTAACAAGCACGTGCTTATGCATTAACGTCCAAGATATATAGTAATAAAAGAGGAGTTAGTTCCCAGAAATAAATCCTGATGATAAGGGTGAGTAAGCTTCACACTTCCGACCTTAAAATGTCGCGTTTTCGATCAACCATTTCTATATATTCCTCTATAAATATTAAAATCAAATAAAAATAAATGCCTTTGTATGATTTGTCATTAAAATTTCTCTGCTTTCCTACTCCAAATATATTTATGAACAAAATAAAAAGAAACATCTTACTTAATGCACTTTTTTAATAATATTTATTTAATTTAGAAGTTCTAAACTTTGGCCTACAAAGGGTTAAGCTACGGACCCTGGATTCTTTTGGGCCAAAAGACATACAAACAAGCAGCCTAGAACTCCCAGCTCTCGGCTCGCAGCAGGAGATCTCTTTTTATTATTTGGAGGGAAATACGGCAAGGAAGGCGCATACGAATCCGATCTCGTGGCCGATACGAATCCCCACAAACTGCAACATCGGCCAGGCCAAGCGGCAACAACAACAAGTCAAGACAAATTGTCTACGGGTTGAGGTCTTGCTATTGGCCTCCAGCGTGACGATGTCGGGTGCTACTGGCGCCACTCAGCGCCAAGAAAACCAAGAAGAAAAAAAAGAAGAAAAAACCGAGAAAACCAGAGAAAACACAGCAGCACAGCGAGGGCCACAAGGGAGGTGGAAGATGTGGAGCCAGGTGAGGATTGGGTGCAGAAACAGAGGCACAGACAGCAACGGAGACGGAGATGGGGGCCGAGGCAGTGGCAGGGGCTGTGGTTATGGCATGTGCCACCAAAACCGAAAACCAAACCAAGCATTCTGTCTGGGAATTGGTTTGTGATTTCAAAAGTCTGCTTATTATGTGTGTTTTAAAAGCGAAGTTCTCATTGGAAACTGCATAATACCGTATCTTTTCATGCCAGGAATGGGCAGCAAATGTACAACTGGGAGCCTGACGAGGAGAGCCTAAAAATATCTTGCAAACTTTGGTTTTTTATTACACAAACTCGCAACTTATGCCTGCCTTGTAACCATCTCCTCTTAATTAATATATTTACTTATTTATTGCTTAAGCAGTTGCAATTAAAAACGATTTGGTTTTAAGAGTTATTGGCTTAGAAACGCGGGACTAGTTAGTGCCTCATTTGTGGCAAGTTATGCATATGAACTTTGTTCTCAAAACGCTTTCAGTTGAGCCACCTGAGAGCTTGGCTCAATGAACCCCCCTGGATGACCTCGTTTCCATTTTCCACGCTGTTTCTTTTTCCTGGAGTGCCGGAGAAGCCTTTTAGCCGGGGCATAAAAGCCGAGAAGAAAAAAGAAACAAAAATATGATATGGGGAGCCCCTCTTAGCACTTGGAGAGTTGGGGAAAAGTGTGAATTTTCCTGCTTTCTTTACCCATTCTTTCCGCATTTCCCATATCCCCCTTTTAGGTTGAAGCTGGCTTTCAGCTTACCTTGCACAGGGCCACGCCCGTGTCCAAGCGATCCATAAAGTTCTCGGCATTGATGCTCAGCTCCGGGTAGAGGGTGCTGAGCCACTCGGCGAGATCCTCCTTCATGGCCTCCAGATACTCCTCGCTGGACTTGAAGGGCCTGTACGGCCGTGCCTCCAACATGGCCATATTGTCGTTATTTATTTTCTGATTTTAGCGAACTTCTTCGCTGCTTTCGTATTCTTCTTCGCTTTTCGTTGATTTATTAATTTTGTTTAGTTACTTTTTTAGCAAAACTTCGTTGGATTTTCGTTAATATATGGGGGCATTGCGTCTCTGGTTCGGTTCGAATTAATTCGGAGAGTTTTTCAAGCTGCAAAGGAAAGGAGAATGCATTTAATATTAATTTATTTACGAATTGATCAGAGCAAAAACTGTTTAGAAATAACTAATTAAATCACTACCCTCTTTTCTGTGTTCGCAAGCCAAGAATTTTCCTGTCTTGTTGATGGATGCAAGGCAGTCGCAGATTTGCCAGCAAAATGGATAATAAATTATTAAAAAAACGAAAATTTTTGCACAAAATAATTCAAACCAGCAGAATACATGAACAACAACGGCGAAAATTTATGATTGTGCCACTGCAGCTGACATAATTATGGGACACAAAACCACAACGGCGGCAACAGAGACCGCCGCCAGCGGCAGCGGCAGCAGCAGCAACAAAAGCACGGCTCAATCTATACACTCAGCCAAACGGGGGGGCATCATATCAAAAAAGTAACGAAAAATAATGCAAACCAAGGTGCCTTCATTTATTCTTATATGAAATTCAAAACAAATAGAAATTTAAGCTTTCTTTTCTTCTTTAAAAAGGAAATATAAATTCTTCTAGTAATTCCCAAGTTTGTGTTTTTTTAGAAGGTAAATGTGTTAAATATTACTTGTATTGGGACACTGAATAGTCCTAGGAACTACTATAATATACCAGAAGATATTTCCATAAGAAGTTATTGCGAATAGAGCCGCTTATAATTCCCAAGTAATTATTCCTAATGAGCATAATTATTCTCAATACATTTTTCATTGCAAATGCATGACTCTTGCTAGAAATACCACTTGATATAGAATACTTTAGAGAGGTGCAAACTGAAGTTATATTCCTCTGAGTGTACAAATAAAATCAATATAAAAAAAAACATACAAGTTACTCGCGGCACAGTCGTCTGTCGGTTACTTGAAACAGTCTCAGACAAACTCGGCAGCGGTACCTCCAACCTCTAGAGATTGGTATTGGACTAGACTGGGCGCCGGGTTAATGGCATCCACACTCTGCATTCCGCTCATTAAAAAACTGGCACCTCCGATATATACACCTCTATATATGTATAAATATATTCCGGCGGCTAATTAGCGGTGTGGCCCAATTGAACTGTGAACTTCGCAGGGGGAGAGAGATTAATGTCGAGACGTTTATCGAATTATCGTTGCATAAGGATGGCGCGCAAAAACAGGATCTGTGACCTTGGACAGAGTGGAGTCCGGCAGTGGCCCCGCCCACCGAAATAATTCTCCGCAAGGGATTAAGTTCACAGGAAATCGCAGTGGAAACTTTTGAGAAGCAGCTTTTTACTTCACTTCATTTATTCTTAATTTAAAGTATCGAAAAGTATCAAGTATAAGTTGGTTATTATTAATCTCTGGTAAATACTTTCCCTATTATTTCCCTAGTATCATTTTATTTACTTATTTATTTATTTTTGTATAAGCAATTACCATAAATAAATAATAATAAACATATAAAATGAGAACTAACTAGGAAAACAAATTAAACAAATGAAGGAAGAATCTTTAGATATGCAAAATTAAACAAGATATTTATATATAGTAAGAACTCCTTTTCTTGAGCAGTTTCCTGGGATATTTCTCAAGATCTTGAGTTATCAGCTAGCTCTTCAAGGACCCATAACAATAAATGTAAATAATAATAAAACCCTAATTGGCTGAGAGAAATGAGAAAAAGAAATCGCATATATTTCGCACCGTTCGCCGCTGTTTCTGTGTTTTAAATGTTTCGTATTTTCTGTACCGTATCTTGCTGTATCTGTATCTTTGTGTATTTAATTCAGCTTCGAATGCATTAAGTGTGCGCCTTGCGTAACCCCATTGGCCGATGAGGCTCGGCTCTGGTCTTAATTAAGGCGCAACAGCGCTTTTTTGGCCAACACTTACGTGTGTGTTTGGGAATCCAAGTTGGATTTAGAGATCCAGAGATCGACAAGTACAAAAGGCCAGCCCCATGTGTGTGTGTGTGTGTGTTGGCCAATTTGTTGGCCAACGATGAGGGACAAGCAAACGGATTGCCAACCCGACCCCGGGTGGTGTCCAAATTCGCATCTCATCCCCCGGATTTCACTTTTTTTCGAATATATACATATTGCCTAGATCGATCAGTGGTTCCAGTCAGTGTATTCACATGCCACGCCCCCCTGCCGACTCAAAAGACGCCAAGAAAAAGTCGCAAAAACGCAAAAAACATTCGAGACAAACGAATATGCAAATGTTCGCTTCGCTGGCCTTTTGTTCGAATGATTAGCGGTATTTTTGAAAGTGAATTTAATTAAAAAAGTGCGCGCCAAGCTCAGCAACACACAGCACACACAGTTTTTGCATAGGATGCGTCGTCTCCGCTTCGAATCGCATATAAGGCCGGCGGCCTGTGACTTCATAGCATCCATAAGACATTCCACTCGAATCGCAGTGTCTTTATTTCGATTTCAGGCAATGCAACTTTTTAATTACAGTTTTCAATCCCTAATCAGAGTCTCTTGTTGCGCAAAACCATTGTCTTATCTTAACAAAGTCCCTAAGTGACGAAATACTGTAATAATAAACTATAAACATCGCCGGAGATTGGCTAGAAAATGTTCTCAAGTGGCGGTGCCCACTTGCACTTTATTTTTGTTAGATATAAAGATTTACGATGCCATTATAGGATGCCATTCTTCAATATGTAATCGATCCTTTGTGATTTATCATGTACTTTATAATGTTATATTATATTTATTTATATTTTATTCCTGTTCTAATAAATACCTAATTTTTGTACCTCTATTTGACTAATGAACTATCAGAATTAATATTTGAAATATACATTTAATAGTACTTCGGATTCCCAGCTTTCCTTCAATTTATTAAACTTCAAAAGAAATCCCCTCGCATTTCCCACAACTCCCAACTATTTTTCGTATTTCTTTTTCATTGTTTTGGTTTTTTTCCTCCGCATCTCGACAATGGAGGCCAGAGACAAGTGTGAATTGCCGGAATGACAGTAAAAGTGATCGAGAGTGTGAAGCCGATAACAGCAATGGCTATAAAAACAGTGAGTATGGAAAATATGTTATAAGAGTAACGTATTCAATTCGGTTTCTGTTGTTCAGTCGTTGCTGTTGACTTTTTCAATTAACAATTACAAACGTCGCAGATACGGAGTTGGGATTGCTGTTGCATTCGTATCTATCGTATTTCGTATATTCGCCGTGTAGGGTTTCACAACTCCAATAGGGTCTGGTTAAGCGGGAGATATATATCGATAGACAAGGGGCTAATACACGATACACAAGGGGCCAATAAGAAAGATATCTCTTACAAATCGTACAGATACTTGCCAAGTTGCTTTCTCTTGAACATATAAGATGCTTAATGTTCTCAGTTAAAGTTCAAACTCAATAGTGAGAGGGATGGGAAATATCTACGCGAAAAAGTTGATAAACTACAAGCGATAAATGCGATACATGCTTTAAATATTCCCAAGTAAAGTTAGTAAGCCCGAAAACACTGAAATATAGTTAATAAGCCTTGCAGGGAAATAATATAAATATCAACTAATTATCCAGTGCAAAGCAATCTACGAACCGCACTTTCCCCCCAGTTCATTGCCCAAAGAGTTCTCCTCCATCACTCCACTGGCACATCTCACTTCCCTCACACTCTCCCCTTGCATCGTTTATTCCCCCTTCGTATATTTTCCTTTTCCATGCCACCCAAAACGTTCAATGACACTTGAAACGACAATCGAAACGATTTCATTTCGAGGCAACACCATTCAATGGGGAGTTTGCTTCACACTCCCACCAAAAAAACAGAAAAAACATAAAAAATACTCCCATATATGTATATGCAATCTGAACTTGATGCACTCGCATCTGTCAGAAAAATTTCAGTGTCGAATGTGGACCATGGGCCATGATTTTGACAGCGTGTATGAGATGCAGCTCTCGCCGTCGAGTGGCTCCCCAACGACAGCAACAAAATCTCGTTCAAGTGCTAAAGTTATTTTCACAAGTTATTATCTATCCATTTTTCAGGCATTGAGCCGGCAACAACAATGGTAACACACAGGCACTCGACACGAAAGGAGGAGAGTTTGCAGCTTGCCTCTCCCGAAAGAGTTTTCCCTCCCAAACCCTTTATTTTCTGCATAGCTCTTTTGCATGCAACAAACAGCGCTTCACCGCTCCTTCGCTCCTTTTGTGGCGTCCGCCCTGCTTCCTTTGTCCGTTGATGCATTGTCATCCCCTGGCTGGGCACATTCCACATTCCACATCCCAAAGCCCCTGCCACAAGTACGGCGATCATCATCATTGTCAGCCATCAGGCGTCGCGTCGCGTCGCGTCGTGTTGCCGTTGCCATAAATGTCAGCACTATATATCCCTATTCCGCCACCTCCTAGTTTTTCCCGCCCTCGTCGCTCATTTGGTTAAATGCACTTGGCGGAGTTTCCTTTTTGAGGCTTTGTCTCCGTTCCATTTCGGCGGCATTCACGGCTAAAATCAATAGACCAAAGGCAGAGACAAAAGGCAAACCGGCGCCAGCGCCGCCGCCATTTTCTAGTTAAGAATACAAAAAATATATTAAAAAAAAAACTATTATCACTTGTACAGTGGTTGAGACTTTGGGTGTATAATTAATAAGATATATAGCAGAGGGAAACCCAGCATTCAATCTGATTTATGCGACAAGATTTTAACAACGAAAAGCAAACACGATATATGGCTTGAAGCCTTTTTGCATATTTGAATACATTTCGAGTTGAGCATGCAACTCAAATATATGTTATTAGCGGGGGGATTAATTAATTTTGATGTAAAACAATATTTATGCCTTTGATTTGATAATATATTCACGAATTTCATCAGCGAATTTGGTGTTTTAAGCTATGACTCAGCATAAGTAACCGATAAAATATATCGAAACTATCGCAAAGCAACTCTAAAATATTGGAATTGTATTCCATATCCAGATTCAAGGATCATAAAACATCTTTTATGCCTCGACTTTTATAATATATTCACGAATTTTTACAACTTCATTATTTGTACGTTTCAAGGATCCCAGAACCACTGTCTGATAGAAACATATATATTAGCTAGTTGGTGACATTTTTCTTCTTTTTTTTTCGTTGTGTAGTAGTGTCTGTCGGGTGGCCTGTGTGTGTGTGTGTGAGTGGGAGGACGACGACCTTGGACTAGCTGAGCAGTGAGGGGGATTGTGGGAGAGCGAGTCTCAGCTGGCATCGGGCCAAAACTAAAGTTAACAAGACTGACTCATCCTGAGCAAATACATACGTTTTGTTTAACTTTTCTAAAAGAAGAAGCTCAAATAAAGCAACTATCTCGTGCGCTTTTGCTTGTACATTGCAGGCAAAGCTTGTAAACTCAAAGTAAAGTAAATTTAAAGTAAGTAAGTACCTCAAGTAACTCAAAACTTCCACTCACACACTTTCTGAACATTCTGAGGCCACTAATACCATTCAAAAGGGGCAAGAAAATAAATAAAAAAATATATAAAAAACAAAGAACTGCAAAGCAAAGGCAACAACAAAAACTTGTCTCTGAAACGGCCGCTTTTTTCGTGTAGAAAATGTCGCAGAAACTTAATTTACAATTTACTTTTTGCCTCCGTCTGTGAAGACAAGAAAAAAAAAACGAAGACAAAGCTGCGACAAGTTCAGAATTCGAAACAAGAAACGCAACTTAAGCTCTGCGTAGGTTTCTTAAGTAACTTCAAATGTTTTGATTAGACTTTAAATGACAACAACAACAATGGACTTTAACTCAAAGTCATTTGCGCAGTCGCAGTCGCAGTCGCCGTCCAAGTTACTCAGTGTGGGTTGCCCCTAAGAGGAGAGAGAAGCTAACGAGAGAGGAGAGAACTTTGGGTTGACAGTAGCGGTTTATGCGATGACCTATGCATGAGAGCTAAGACAGAGAGCGAGTTAACGGTAATTACTCTGTACTTTTAACTCGTTCAATCAAGGCGCTCGTACTCGCTGCTTTCTCAATAAACAGTTCCAATTGCTTGTTCATATTCTAGATATTAGTTTTTAGCTAAACAAAAATAATATTTTAAGCCAAAACGTAAAACTTATCTATAGAATAGAGGAATTAGGGTATAGACAAGAAAATAGGTCATTGGTATTGTTGTGTCTAGAGTTTAGAACCTACAACTTGTAGTAGGGTGTTCCGAGAATATCTTATCAGTTGATTCCATCAGTCAATGGGGGAGGGGGGATTAAGTTGAGCAAGCCTAGAAAGGTTTTTGCACTATCTAAGACTCCCGGCACTCGCCTCGCACCTGGTTATACTTATTGGTAATGATATATGGCTGTAGATATTTTTTCTATACGTATATTCCAAGCTCAATGACGTAATGCCCATGTAGAGAGGTAGAGGGACTTGAAGTTTTTTTCCTGCTCCGCCACTTCTAATGTTTGTCTCTCACTCCTGGCACCCTCCTCTTCTAGTCCCGCAGTCTCCCTGTCTCCTTCCCCCGCCCACTGTCTGACTTTCATTAAGTATGGCTTTAAGTTGGCTTTGTTGTTGCTTTTTTCGCTTTGGTGTCTGGCTCCGCTGATTCTACTTCAACTTGGTACAGTGGAGCTTGCAAAAATAGGGAAGTCTTCGAATTAGCCCATTTAGTTTGGATATCTATTCCTCTCTGATTAATTACAAATACTTTTTAAAAGCTTGAACATGGCTCACCATTTAGGGGTTTATATTTTAAGGTAAGAAACAAAATGTTGCATAAATTAAATAAACGCACCTGCCTTGGTTGCATTTATCGAACGTGTACTGTACTTCTTTTTATTGTTGCCTGTGTATGCGTTGTTGTATTGTTTTTGTTGCTGGCGATGCTGCAAAGTTCTCGCTGCTGCACAACGCAGGCCGTTTCCCTCTCTCTCGGCTTGCTCCCCTGCACGCGCTCACCTTTTGGAGTGGACCTGAAGCGCAGCTTTCCGCTCTTCGGTCTTCTCCCGCTCTCTGCTCTTGACCTTGAACTTGTGCCGGGTTTACTTTTGTTTTCTTTGGTCGCCTCGCCATCACTTATGATTTTTTTCTTTCCTTTTGTTTTGCTCCCCCTCCTCTCTTTTTTATTTTGTGTGTGTCTTTATTGTTGCCTTTCTTTTCGGGCCCGGCCTAATCAGGCTTAATGCCGTCGCCATCTCGCCCTGAGAGGGGGCAAAAGGGAGGAGGAAGGGGGGTAGAAGAGACCTCTTCTGAGAATCGCACACCGAAAGGGCAATTCTTCGGCATTTATGCAGAAATCGAAGCGGCTGGCTGGCTCTGTAATTTCAATATGCTAAATTCCACTTGGGATTTCTTAAAGAATCATAAAGATTCTCAAAAGCCTCCTCCAATTCTTAGAAGATTTCGAATAAATGTATCAAAAGAACCCGCAAATCTGCAAAACTGACAAATAGGAAGTAATATCTCAAAGCTCCTAACTTCCAGGAACAACTCGTTATTTATCGAAGTTAGGATCTGAAGAGAGCGAGAAATAGGTTTCCTATATTCTATTTATGGTTGGAAATCTTTGCACAAGATAGATTTGGCTAGAGAATCTTTTATAATTTATGCAGAAATCAAAGTGATTCTCTGGGGGTAATTCTGGTAACTTCTAAAAATAAGCTTAATGACATATTATGTTTGGCAAATAAAGCAAAGTCGTTAAGAGCCTCGTCACCTTGCTTAGACACACACACACACACCTCTTACTTAGTTGCAAAATACACACAGAAAGGTGGAAAATGGCATTGACAGAGGTGTCAAAAAGGTAACACTGATTAAAGTATTTTGCATATGGCTAGCATATAATTATAATTAATAACACATTGTACTGACCGAAGAAAACGTAATAAATGATTACTTCATACCAAATATCACGTATTAGTGTTGGGAATTCCTTTGGTTCGCGCAACATTTATGATTTATCTTCTGACACACTGACTGAATGAGAGACGCGGCTAGGATTACAGCGAGAACCTGGCCTGGCCTGGCCTAGCCTGGTCCAGTGGTTTCGCAGTGTGGGAGCTGTCCGATGGCCAAGACTGACTATCTAATGACAATTGACATTGGCCACAAGCGACGCCGAGCGACACAATTGCCACATATCCAGTGACAATATGGCCAAGAACAAAAGTGGAAACCGAGACCGGAGCAAGACCAAGAGCACATCTCTCGAACCAGACCAGACCAGACTGGGAACCGTAACCAGAACTCAGTGTGGAACTTGAACTGGATCTGGGCCTGCACATAATTGGCAATTGTCCATGGGGGCCTTCATCTCCTCCTCCATCTAGCATCTCGCATCTAGCATCTCGCATCTCGCATCTCACATCTCCGTTTCCATTGCCATTTCCATTACCATTACCATTTCCACTGGCTCTGGCTCTGGCTTTAGCTTTGGCTTTGGCTTTGGCTTCAGGTGAGAGTTATGCGTTGTTGTTAATTAGCCATTTACGGCCTGATTGTTGGCTCGGCCCAGGCCCCGGATCACCTGAGAGACCACCTGAGATCATCTCATAACGAGGTCAGCGCAGCAGGAACCAGGCCACGACCAGGGTAGGCCAACTGGAGCACTTGCTGGAGGTTGCAATGCTTCCCTTGAACCCCTTTGAAAATTAACTAACTAATTCAGAGCTCGCCTCTTCTGTGAAATGAAAAGCAAATAGAAAACAAGTTAATAACCGCCGGCCCTGTCAGTGTGGGACTCGGGTATCGGATTGGCATTTACGAAACGCTCTGTCCCAGCGACTTGCTGTCAAAGAACTCCGCTGGCGGAGGGCATAATTGATATGCGACACGCACGGCCATGGATCACTCCAATTTATGCCTCGAAACGATCAGGAAAACAAATGCCAAACTTTGGTCCGGGACTTGGACTTTGCCGTGGACTTGTCGCTGCCAAAAGGGAGTGGGAGTGGAGCTGGAGCTGGAGCTGGAGCTGGTGCTGGGCCCGACATTGAGGCGTTGATGTCAACGTGCCACCTCCATAAACAACTCAATGCGATCGTTAATACGAATACGAATGCGAATAATCGGTTCAATCAACTGCCGGAGCTGTTACTGGAGCTGCTCCCCACTCTCTGCGGCCGGCACGTGATCTGCAGACGAAACGCTCGTCTCGGACCAAATCTGAATGGGGAATTTATGAATGGAGCCGGAGCGAGTGCTCGTTTTGCTCTTTGGTTCACTCCAGTTCAGAGCTAGGTTCTTAGACGTGCGTGAGCGTACAGGGGGCACTGCGAGAAACTTTATAAAAAAAATGTATACAGTTACTCAAAGGAGGAACAATTAAAACATGTAAATAATAGATACCTATTCCAGGTCAACCTTAAGTTGGGAAATATATAAATTATCCCTTGTGTTATACAAATTAAAGGGTACTGATAAATTCAAATACATTGTAAACATTTCTAGCTTCAAATCAGTTGGGAATTATAAGCAGTTCCCAAGAAACATTTTAAGAAATATTGAAAACCTAGTCAAAATCTAATAAATACATTTACAAATGAATAGAGAAACGAATGGAGATAATATGCCTTATCAAGCACCATTTCCCTTGAGTTGTACTAAGCCCCCTTTTTGTTCAGTGTATCCATACGAGGTAGTTTCGCTTTCTACAGATTGCTTCTAGGAGGAGTCTGAGAGCTCCTCTTTTGGGTAAAGAAAACGGTTGTTGCTGCTCGCTGGCTGAGTATCTGAGTATCTCCCGAGTATCTATGTATCTGTATCTGTATCTGTTTTGGCACGCATGTCGCGCAACATTGCTGCTGTCTGTCGTCGTCGTCTGACGCACTTTGTCCGTCTATCTGTCCGTCTATCTGTCCGTCCGTCTGTCCGTCTATACTGTGCGTGGCTTAACAACTTGAAATTGTGGCATAAACACGTTCTACAATTTCCGGCATGAGTGTTGGGCGTTTTGTTGTTGCTCGGTTTGCTCATTTTGCTGCTTTTTTTTGTTGTTTGTTGTTTGTTGTCGCCGTTGTTTTTTTGTTTATTGGGTTCCCATTGATCATCATTATCCGTGAACACACAACACAACACAATGCTATATAGTGTGCGATCGTGCGATCGTGCGATCGTAAATCCTCAGCTCAAAGCCGCTCTAACACTTTTCAGGCCACAAAGAACGAGCAAGAAAAGAGTTCTCCCCCGAAAAGGAAGAGGAGTCTGCGGTGGATGCGCCCAAAAATATCCACCTCCCTTGGGCTAATGTCAATGATCCATCCCATAGAGAGGGAGAGAAAGAGTGAGGCTATTTGGGAGTCTCGTTTCGTTCCCAGGGCTATTTATGGCTAACCTTGTGGCTCCAAAAAGGCAAAAACAGAAACAGCCTCTCGCTGCAGGCGATATTTTTGGTGTCACATTTAGAACAATTAATTAGTGTTTTGTCTTTTTGTTTTTTTTTTAGAAGCGACAACAATTTTCAAGAGTTGTCGACACGAATCGAAGCAATCGGTTGACCTTAGTCAGGGTCAGAGATCTATGTAGTTATGGCTTCCAGAGAGAGCTAGAGAGCTACACGGAAAAATATATAGAACAAAATATGAAAAGTAGAGGATAATTGAATGGGGAAACCTTTTTCCTTTATTATATTATGTAATATTATGTAATATTCTTGCTCTAATATGTGTTCTAATTATGTGTCACATATTAACCTATCGATAACTTATCGTGTCCAACTACCATCACTAATAAAACAGCTGATTATTGAAATTTCAATGAATTTGTATCAAAATTCTTCCTTTTTCCTTACTGTCAAAAGTGAAATCAAGTCTGGGTCAGAATTTAAAAGAATATAATATCAAAATTAAAGAGAGAGTCTAGAAACCAAACTCTAAACAGAATTTCCTTTACTTTCTTTAAGCAATCGAAACACTTTATTTCACAATATTTCGGTCAAAGTTGAATAGGAATCAAGTTGCCATAGAGCTGGGAAAATGTCCAAATGCCACAATTGGCGCTCCGGCGGTCGGTCATGTGCGCGCACACTTCCAATGATGGTTAACGAAAATTGAAAATAAATTCACTTTCGATTTCGCTTTAAATGAATTTATGACGTGGGCCCTTAAGGAGGCTAAGAGCAATTAAAACTGATCAAGCTGCGACCCGCAATGCGATCGCCAAGTCGAATCATTAACCCCCGCCGTCGAAAACAACATTATTTTTGTGATAATGATCCGGCAATCAAACAGAGACAGACAGACAGTCAGAGGGCTTAAAACAAAACCAAACTAGTGTGAATGCCAAAGTCATGTCAAATGGCCTAGACCAGCGACGAACGACCAAAGACCAAATAACAAATACCAAAGACCAAATCCCAGATCCAAGGCGCAGAAAAACACACACACGGAGCGAGTCAATTTCGATATTTCGTAATTTACAAAACAACAACACGAAGAGATCTCAAGTGGATTGGAAACTGTCAAGAGAGCCCTCGAAATAAAAACACAGCAGGTGAGGAGGGCCTGCCTGGGCCGCTGCAATCAATTAGTTTTTTCCCCTTTTTTGTATATTTTTGATGAGCCCAAAAATGGAGTCCATTGCATGATCATTATACAAGATGATCGCATTATCAGCTCAACTTTGACACACTCGCACCACAAATTACACGGATATATGGCATGGACCTAGTGGGGCTCAATTAAGCGACATAATTGGATCCGCTTTTGGGGATCCATCAAACCAGTTCCCCTTTTTGGGGTAATCAATGTTGGCAGCCAATCGCTTTGTGAGACAATGAGTTACTAGATCTTCAAGTTAGATTCTCGACGACAGCTTTGGGTACTTGTCATCTCTACCTCGAACGCCTTGGATCATTAATTTGCACTCATCAGGAGCTGCTCCTGCTCCTTCTCCGATCAATAATATATATATTCTATAGAATCTCTTCTGGTTTCGCCTTAGATCTCTTCACAAGGCTGGGCAATCGCTGTGGCGATCTACAATTGAGTTCGAGATCGAGTTCATTGGCATCTCTCTTGTGTGCGAATCGATTCATTGATCAATGCTTTCAGCGCTCATTTATAACGCTTTCAAGGCGTTCCTTTCGCTCCAGTTACTCCCAGCTACACACACACAGTACACCCACAACCCACGCCTCCTGCTCCGATCGATCTTTGGACTCTGGCTACCATAGATCAGTTTGGCATTTCCGCATTGGCCAGCGGTTCGCATCGGATCGGCGTATCGGGGTATCGGGTATTTGAGCACTTCAAGTGTAGTATCTCAGGCCCTCGATCATTCACACATTTCGCATGCAAAGCGCGCGATCATTCTGAAAGCAGAAACCAGCAACGCCCAATGCATTATTATCAATATTATTATTATTATTATTATTATTGGTATTATTGTTCCGTCATATTTCACTGGCCGGCAAATTGCTGGACGATCGTTAACGATCGGTGACAGGAGGCGGCATTCTCGTCGGCGCCATCATCTCTTGCCCATTTCCATTTACATTTTCCCCATAAAAATACTTTTGAATAAGAAATGCGAGATGCGAAATGCGAAATAAATGCGCCCAGCTAATCGATTAATTGCCACGACTATAAAGCTACACAGGGAGAAAAACTAGTGGGGATATAGAGAGGGAAAAGTAAGTCGAAGGAGACACGAAAAGAAAGAGTACAGTTACGGATTCAAGTATCAAGTAAAATTGTCTATTTAATATTAATATGAATAACAAATAACTGAAACAGCTCCGAGTTTATCTGTGTAAGAGGCAATATATCTATCAGCCCCTAGAATGTTTTTCTTATATTTCCATCTACTCTCTTTTGTTTTCCGTGTAAGGAAGCACTCGAGGGAGCATGCTGTATGGGTATTGAAATACCGAAATCCCCGGGAAGGGTAGGGTAGCGGTAGCTGCCTCTCTGGGAAAATGTCGTAACGAATGGCCGGCTGGGAATGGCCCAAACGAATTGTGCCGCCGATAAATGAACAAAAGAATTCGCAACGCCCACAAAATGAGGCGGAACATTTAGAATGCGGGCCATTGTCGATTTGCATGGTGCAAAAAGGATATGTATGTGAGCCCAAGGATAACGTAGATAAGAATTTCCACAGTGGGCAACTGCAAAAAGCCGATAAGGAAAGTGAGTGCTTTGGTACATAAAAAACTAAGGGGAGAAAAATCGAAGGGGTATTCCCTGGGAAAGGAATCTTAAAAGGAAAACGAATATAAACAGTACGAACAAATAGAATATATCCTAGATATAATCAAGATGGCAAACGTTGTTAAATTCCATTATATAATGTATTTACAATATATACTTCGATGTAACACCTAAAATATTATACAGAATTTAATAATTAATATACAGTAAGGCAGAACAGAAACTAGAGAACGCAAGAGTGGCACCCTCCTCCCCAGTACGGATATATCCCTATAGTTTTCCCTGCTCTCTTCCCATTTTGTCCATCCTTCAGTCAAATCCGTCAACAGGACGATAAATAAAGACATTTCCAGCCACCCCCAGCCCCCGAAAGAGACATTATAAGCACTGTGTGCCGCCTTGCAACATAACAACATGCAATATGCAACACTGCAACCGGATGGAGCAACTGTACGATGGGGTGGAGGGGGAATTTGGGGGCGATTACCGTTCGAGCCGGAGGGGACGGGGGTGCACAACACATCAACATTTATTGCACTTACTCACTTTAGTTTTGAGTTGTCGCCGCCGCCGCCGCCGCCGCTGCTGTTATTCACTTGCCGCAGCAGCTAAATGGAATTATTTATGCAAATTTTATGCAATGCAATGCAAATGCAAATGCAACTGCGAGTAGCAGCAGCCAGCAGCTCTCGGGCAGAAGAAGAAGGCAGAAAAAAGATACATTTTATATTGATAACAAGCATAAATCGGTGTGCAAGTAAGTATGTCTCTACGAGCGCACAGTGATCGCCCCCAAAGAGGGAAGAAGTATATTATAAAGGCACTTTTATATTATATATTGTCTATTAAAGTTATCAAAATAGTTTAGTAATTAGTTTAGTTCGCTCTTAAAAGTGCTTATGATTAAAACACAACAATACATCACAATGTTTCCATAGAGAAATCGATATTATAATGAAATTAATTATCGAAATACCTTTAATATTTGATTAATAATTTATATATCATAATTTAATATAACTAAAACATTTTAAGCTGTATTTATTGTTTCTAAAAAGTGCTTGAGGCTCAAAGCAAATACAAATACTTCAATATTCTGATAGAGAAGCACAAAATATCGATATTTTCGATATCTCAAGTACCGATGATAAAGTATATTGATATAATCGAAACATGATGGTACAAATAATATATTTATTTTCCTTACTGCCTTTTTTGTTGCCTTTATCAAGCGTTCACTGTACTGGCATCAGTCTCCGTGCTTGTGTGTGTACTTAATGCACTTTGAGTAAGTTGGTTTTTTTATTTTAAATTTGTGCTTATTTATTTACTATTTTTTTCTTCTTTTTTTTTCTTTGCTGTTTACTTTGTTTTTGCAATTTGAAACGAATCGAAATCGTTGGACTTGCATCGACGACGAAGGGGGCGTCGTCACTGTCGGCATTTTGTCAAAGGTAATTCATAGTTGCTTTTGTGTTGCAGCGACATTGACAGGTTGCAGCAGTTGTTCTTGCTGTTCTTGAGCCGCGCATGCGCAGAGAATTTACAGAAATAAATACAGAAAAAAAACAGCATAAGAAACCCCCCTTAACACCCACGGACATGGACATGTCTCGGCATAATTAAACAAATCTGCGACAAAACAAAAAACAAATAAACAGACAGACATGAGCAAGCCATTAACCCATTACTGACCCCAAAACCGGTCACCTATCAACACACACACACGCACTGCTCACCTTGTTAATTAATGCGAAAAGCAGCAACAGACAAGAAACAAATTGAAAACGCACTAAAAACAAGCAACAAAACCAAAACCAAAAAGGAAAAAACTGTCAAAGTTAGAGCCGCTGAAAATTCGAACTTTACTCAATTGATTTCAGGGCCAACAAGCGTGTTGGCCAAGTGGCCGATCATTAAGAAATTGCCCAGGGAGTAAGGAGTAAGCCGTGACAAGAATCGCAGAGTCTGTGCAAATCTTTGATATTTTTGCAGGCAGCAGAGGCCAAAGAACCTCCCCAGCCATCAATCTCAATTAGAACAACGATTTGTAGCCATCACTTTGTGTTTATTTTGCCAAAGAATGTGGTTTGCAGACACGCAATGCTGCAGAGAAAGACTGCTAAATAATAAAGGCTTCTCTTGCACTATCAATATAAAACCAAATGAAAATCAATAGAAATATAAGTAACATTTACATGTTTGACTAAAGAGGTGACTCAAAGGCTTACTAACAATAAAACCTTGTACAAATATTACAAATATTCCAATTTAAATCCCAAATAAACTTGAATAATACCTAAAGCCCCCTAAAAGTTGTATTTTTTTTTAACAAATAGCACGTGTAAAAGAGGCAGGCGTTAAACGATCATTTCCGGCAATTGAAGCCTCGAAGAATGGAGGCTCCCCCGGCAACACCTCAGTTAAGCCCCCAACTAAATCCAACTATAAACCCACTCACTATACTTGTGTGGATAGAAATCACACAGGGGAAAACCCAAAGGAACTAAGATGAGTTGAAGCGAGGAGCAGCTATCCATCCTTGGGGTTGCAAATGGGCAATGAGGCCGAGAGGTTAAGGGCTGTAAAAACCAATAAACTGCATGGCCTGCTCAATTGGAAAATATTTATGTTTCGGCAATTTTCCATAGCCCCCTTTGGTGTGCGCTTGAGCGGTTCGGTGTCTGGTCTGGGGCCCTTCCTTCCTACCCGTGTTCACCTTTCAACAGAGATTGTATTCTATTTAATTTTACTTTTATTTATTTATATTGTTTTTGTTCTTCCTTCTTTTTTTTTTGTCATACAAGGAATGCACCCGGCAAGGAATTCAAAAGGGGGAGAGAGAGCGATGTCCGCATCGTTTAGGAGGATAAGGAACGGCAACGAAGATGCTATGCTCTTTCTATTTGTATCCTAGGAATAGTGAATATATATATATATATTATATATTTATATATTCATATATTTGAAGCGAATATCAGGGCATTGCAATGCCCAATGAAGCACGCACGAGTTACTTCTTACGTTATGCCTTCTCTGCCTTGAAAAATGTAAGTATTTTCAGTCTAAACAAATGCAAAATATAGTAAATTAATATCTTTAATTAGAGACCCTGGAACGTACGTAATAAACAATTAGATTCCTGCCTTTGAAGGCCCGACTTGGGACTCTTATTCAAACGAAAATAAATAAAATATAAACTCTAAGGTTTATTTACAAATTACAAGCAATGCCCAGGGACGTACAAGCTCTCAAAGTGAGAGTATCAAATCAGAAAATGTGAAAAAAAGAGAAAAATCATTAAAAATAAGAAAAGAAAAGCAGAAAAAGGGAAAATTCTGTGCCGTCGTCGGTGCTGAAAGGTAATAAATAAGCGCAAGATGCGGACACGTGTGCCGTTAATCCACACAGAGAACAGAAGCTATATCTGCTGCAGCTCGGGGAGAAGCTGTCGGAGAAGCTGCCTCCACTCCGCTTCTGGCAATCCGGCAATCCGGCAATCCCAGGCAGCAGCAGCCACGCATGGTGCATCGTTCTAATTAACGTCACAACAGCGGAGAATCGGAGGAATCGGGGGAATCAGGGGAATCAGGGGGAGTCTGGGGAAGCGTAGCGTACAAAAGATGAAAGTGTGGTTCTCTTCTGCTGCTTACAGCTGCAAATGCATATATAAATTCGTATATATAGATTTATATATACGAATATATGCGGCAGGCAGCCCCATGAATTGCCATTCACATCTCATATAGGGGTTAGGTCGACTTCCCTTCCAGAAACCATTCCAGCATCGCCTCCTCCCCCGAAATGCAACGCCATCCCTCCTCAAGAGCTGCTTTCCAATTAGGGAAACGCATTCTGGAGAGGAACACTCCGGAACAGAGAACTCTTGAATGAAATCCAGAGCAGAAATCAAGAAGAACGAAGTCCGCAGCTGTGGTCAGAACAAAGCTCATAAAATGCATCAACCTGGAGGCTTTTGATCAGGAATTGTCCTTAAGTAAGGATAACTTAATCTCCAATCAATTTTAGTCATTAACCAACCCCAAACGACCTTTAATCAAGCGGAAAATGGAGACTGCAAGGGAAACTGGAGCGGCCACAACCCGTTCTATGTCTGATGTTCTATGGATTGTATGTTTTCCGCCCACGGCGGAAAGATACAAAGGTACAGATACCAAAACAGAGATATAAATACAAGCCCACAAGATGGATTGGCTTGCAATGGGCGGACTATAGGTTCTAGCTCATAGATCTCAGGCGAAGATGGGCCTCCGTGTGCCACTAACCTTGACCCAATAGCCACGGCGGTGCCTGGTATGCGCTGAAAGCGTGCTAATTGCCAAGACTTTTCAACACGATCCAATCCCAGCCACATCATGATGGAGTCAAGTGTAAACACAATAAAAAAATATAAGAAAAGGCACAACACACAACGATTTGTAGATACAGATACAGCCAGTACAGGCAGCAAATAAAGTTCTCTGTGCGCGTTATTGTTTCTGTTTGGTCTCTGCAAATGAAGAAGATCTTCCACTCGGACTCGGACTCGGAACTCGAACTGCTCCCCGCTCCTGGCACTGCGTACATCTGGCCAAATGAACTCGTAAACCCATTTTCCTTCATTCCCAGACAGACATACCCCACAGCAGGTAAACACCACGGACTGCGTTGGATCTCAAATCAAAATCGAACTGGAATCGTGTGTAAACAGCAGATAAGATAAAACGGAATGTATATAACTCTTTGGAATGGAGCTGTCTCTAATGTTGCCATATGGCGATATTCTGTTTGCTGACTGACTGGCTAGTTGGCTAGGGTGCCGGTGATATATACAGATATGTATGTAGGGTGACACAACGCGGGGCCGGATGTTAGATAGGTCACCGAAAAAAATAACTAGGGGATAAACCCACATTTTGGTTACATTTTCAGACCTTTCAAATACAAATATTATCTCGTTTTCCCCCCTTGGTAATTAGTCATTTTATGAGCTAGTAAAGCTAGCAGAAATTTGCCTTGAGACTATGTATCTATCTCTCGCTCTCTCTTCAACGCTTTGCCTGCAATGTACGATCAATAGTAGCTCTGCTTATTACCAATAACTCTAATCCTAGCTAGCTTTAATAAATGTTTCCTAGTTTTCCCTCAAGCTTTGCCCATATTCTTTCCTCACATTACATTAAAAGACTTTAAGATCAATTTAAAAAGCATTCTAAAATATCGTAATCTTCAGGGCTTCTCTTCTAGAATCTTCCCACCGTTCTCACATCATTAAATCCGAATTCCATTCATGATCCCCCCAAGAAAAACCCATTGATGGGGAAAGAGAGTTAAGAAAGTTGGCCAAATGCAAATCGTCTGCCCCATAAAATATCCATAAATAGTTTGAAATTAAATGATTTGGTCAATAAAGGTACGAGAGCAGCGTTTTAACTTGCTTTTCCGATCGTAAAACTGTTTAAACAGACGACATAGAGACGACTTTCGGACGGGGCACGCTTCGGTTTTACGATCCCAGGCCCAATCAAGAGGAGGAGCACACGCAGCTCGCACAACAAAATTATCCCCTGCAGCTAGGCCAGATCGTAACGAGAGGCCCCACACACGCAGTCTCTTCGATTATCCGATCACCAGGAGAAACCCGAAGCCACAGCCACAGCCAAGCCCTAAACCCTAAACCCATCAAGCTGCTGGCCAGAGAAGCTACTAAATTTGGTTACAAATTATGCACGAGACAATGGAGATCCACAGAGATCTGGGCTGAGGATCATCATCAAAAGGCATAATGCTTCAATCGGCAGCGAATCGTTTGATCTAGGCACCTTGATGGATGGCTCAACGAGGGATCCCCCTTAGCCGGAAAGGAGTGCCAAGTCATCGGCAGGGATGCGATCCTTAGGCACCGAAATGATCCTACAGAAACCCGAGACAAGACAAAGGCGGGATTAGCCCCGACGAAAAGGGTCTCTAAAATGAAATTGATTTCCTCATTCGAGTGGAGGACAAAGCAGCAATCGACACTTGACACAGTCGCCTGTGTCGATTGCCAAATCTCCGAGAATAGACAGCATCCCAGACTCAAGTGCAAAGAGTCTCGGGTTTTGGGGTCTCGTATGAGGTAACCCCCAAGCTCAGAGACACTGACATAATGATTCTTGGCACTGTCTTGGGTTTTTCTTCTCTTTTTTTGTTTGGTTTGACTGCCATTTGAGCCACTTAATGAGCCAAACGAAATACACACGAAAATCTATCGCCCACCCAGCACGGCGCACGGCGGCGACGGCTAAAGGCCAAAAACTGAAAACCGAAACCCAAAAAGCAGAGTTAAAAATTCTTAATTGCCTTTGGGCGAAACATATTTTCTGGGCAAAAAAAAACATGATGTAAGCTGGCCAATTTGTCTTCACCTTTACGTACATCAGGTGGGTCGCCTTTTGACTCCCCAAAGACCATGTCAATTCATAATTTTGCTTTAAGTTTCTTTCTTCAGTTTGTTTTCTGCGCATGCGCCACCATTTGGCATTCGGACATTCGATCGCTTGTCGCCCCCATTCATTAAACCCTCAAGCTCGCTGATCTTTTCGTGAAAACAGAGATTTTTTGTCGACAACAAAAATCAGAGAAAACCAGAGACAGAGAGAGAGAGACACCGAAAATCCCTTGATGACTAAACGCCATTAAATGTAATGAAATTTAAGTACGCAACGCTGGCTACCCCTGACCCAGTAAAGGCTACATACATGTGTGGCATATACACAGCATAAATACATTTTTGATTAGGCCCATCAGACCGCCCGCATCCCGAGTTGATTTCGTTAATAGGCGACAATCGTTGGAAGCATTTAATCCGCTTCCACACTCCCCTAACTTCTTTATAATGGCCCAGCGAAGCGGAGTGTTAATTTGATAATAATGCCGGGCTGCGCGAAAAAAAACAATCATTATAATAACGATGATTTCACGCCTGCTTTGCCAAGATTGCAAAAAATACAAATAAATAAAATACAGCCTGAGCTATGACAAGTGGAAAATATATAAACATTCTTGGCAGACTTTAAAGAGTGACGGTCTGAATGCTTGGCTAATAGTTCCTCAGAGATTATCTTTAAGAAGGAATAAGGCAGGAGATAATGATCCTAAGCCAGACTTGAGCTCTTTCACAGAGTTGGGTAAACGCAGGATCATAGGATCAGCTCATTACCCTGACGCTAGAAGCTCGAGAAGAGTTAGGAGGGATTTGTACTATATCTGAGCTACTTTAGGTAGCTGCCCTTTTATTAACCCCAGATCGAACCTGGTAATATCTAAAAATATCTGCAAATACATAAACAAATAAGTGAAACTTCAGCATTTCATTGTCATCCATCCAGCAACTTGAATGGTTTCATTTCACCCACAACCCACATGCCAACGACACGGAGACGGAGCTGTAGATGGATCAGAGTCGGAGTCGGAGGCAGCTATGGTGGAATGACGATGGTGATGGGAGCCACATCATCCATCAACCGCTGGCGAGAGGGGTCTGAGCAATTAATAAACAAATAAAATGGCAACTACAATGCGGGTTCATGACCACAGCAGCAGCGTCGCGCAAAGCATCTCATCTCCGGAGATCTCCGAGCTGAGCGAACAGCAAATTGCGTGCGCGAACAACTATATTTTATTTACAAGAGGCAAGGGGCGCCACAGCCATGGGAATGCCTACTCGAGATACAGATGCAGATACCCAGATGTAGCTGCAAGATGGCACCAACTAAGTTGCGGCTCTGGCCGTGTGCAATTAATTGAATGAACAGCGGCGACAAAGAGACAAAAGATCGCCTCCGGGGCAGGCATGAATAAAGCTGTGTGTGAATCCAGCAAAAAGATCGAGTGAAAGAGAGATCAGTGGATCAGAGAGATTTTCCATTACGGAATTTACGAATTACCCAGAAGATACTTTATTAAGTATCTGTACAGATCTGTACAGATCATTTATTGCTTTGGGATCTTCTAGAGGAAAAAACAAAATTAAAGTCCGTTTTTGGGAACTTAAAGTATCCCAAAAGGGAGATTAGAATCTCAAATTGCCTATAAATCCAATGCTGATCCTGAGACAATAGAAACACTCCAAGTAACACCTATAAAGTCCTTGCAATGCACCCTGGGATCCCCCTGAGCTGTCATCCCAGCCATCGATCGAGCTGTTTGATCAACTGCCAAACTGATCGATGATTCCAGTTCCCCAAAAACCAATTCGAATATCAATTCCCCGTCCATCCCATCCATTTGTATGCCAGGCTGGCCCTTTGGCGATCACTTGACACACTCTACCCCTGTCGAAATAAATAAATGAACTGTCCAAAAAGAAATGTGTGATTGAATCTGACGAGAGGCGGAGGAAGGAAGTCGGGGAGCTACATGCACACTCACAGAGGAGAAGTCACTCATGAATATTGAAATATTCCAATAGGGGACAAAATATGACAAACGACGACGACTTTCCGGCCATCGTATCTCTGGGAATGAATGAATTTCGCGCCACGTCTTCGGGCCCCGAATTCGTTGTTGTTAGTCGTTGAATGCCAATTGAGGCGACGATACTACAATCGTGACGATACTCGTGATAACGATAAGGAAATCGAAAACGATACTGAAAATGAAAATGAAACTGAAACTGAGAATGAAACTGAGACCCGAAATATGCAGCGGCGAGTCGTTATGTGAGTCACACGACGATTTCTTTCGTTCTGTTGCCATTCATAAATATTTTCTTTGGCGGAATCGGAATCAGAAATACATTCCCTGACCTACGACATAATCCCCCGAAGAGCCGAAAAATGCGAGAGCGCCGCACAAAAATAAATATCGCACTCGTGTCGCGACTATATAGTACTTATATATATGGTATTTGTGGGGACCGTACTGCCCGAGGCATCGTCATCATCTTGATCTATGACGAAACCGCTTGTATTTTTATCACGGCCAAGAGATACGCGTTTGATAGAGCCCCGAGACCCGAGACCCGGCCGGGCGCTAACATATAGCCACATGATTCACGCAGAACACTTTCCCAGAACCAAAGTGATTAGTGCATCGCGATCTCTTTTTTTTTGTGTATTTCCTCAGGGATGAATGCTTGGCAGCAGATATCTTTTCTTGTGAAAGGATTTCCGTCATCCGATGTGATCAGAGTGTCCTACAAATGAGTCACTAAACTTTAATTATCAGGGAGAGGTGTTCCTTGCTTTGGGGCTTTAAGAACTTATGGAATTCGGAAGGAAAACATTCAATCTAAAGGATTCTTCATATGAAATACGTTCCCTGTGCTCTCCACTAGAACCTACTTCTTCCCTTTCTTAAAAAGGAAAAGAGGGGGAATTACAATGAGAGTTCTTTACGACTGGGCCTCCCCTACACTTAACACTTCCACCTCCGGCGACCTGCGATGAACTTACCGATCTGCTGTTGATATATCCGTCGTGTTCGTGATCGGGTTTGGTGTCTTCTGTGTTCCTCTGTTGATTTTCCTCAGCTGAAGGGTGAAAAGGGGGAAATTGAATAATGAAATAAGCATATATAGTGTAAATGCTGGATATGTGACATCATCGCGAGAAGCGTAAGTAGAGAAACGGTAAATGGAGTTTTGCTTGCGTTCCACGCACGCTGACAGCGGAAAGAGGAGGCAGGGAGGTGGTGGCCTGGTCTAAACAAATAAGTCAATAAATAAAGGCGTTAACTTGGCTCGAATGGCCTACGTAAATATGCGATCAAAACCGACTAAAGCCGAGACACTGGCTGAGGTGGGCTAAAGTCTCGGACCCAAAACTGAATCCCCAATCCCAATTCCAAAGACCCAGACTCACCATCCAGTGTAGGCTTGCTTTCGCAACTATATACATACGTATGCAGATATATGGAGACCCAAAGGCCCAACTATTTAGCTACAGAAGTTGGCAATAAGCTAAAAGCTGACAAATGTTTGACAAGCGGAAATGGCAAAGAGAGTAGAGACAACAACAACAACAGCAATTCATTCGCACGCAAGCCGGCAAACACAGAGAATAAAATGGGGAAAAACAGCGGAAATGCCTGCAAAGAATTGGGTGTGCTTCTGTGTCCTGCCAGTCAAGGTAAACGCATTACAATTTCAGGGAATAAACTTTAAACTTCTCATCAAATACTTGCCAAAACGAACTCTGTAGCTGAAGGCCTCAAAGTCTTAACGGGTTGTTTGATTTAATAGAAGTTTCAGTTCATTAACAAGATAAACAAATTAATCTCCCAAATATCTCACAGCTTCTGCCATTTTCTTGGCTATAACAATAGGCATTTGATCATCTTTTTCTTATTCAAATTAATCTTCTTGAGAAAATCTTCAAAGAAAACAGGCAAGACCTTATCGATGACAGATTTCTGGTAATATCTTAATGGCCAACACCGCTTGACACCTTCCGAAAACCTTGGCCACCGCGACCTCTGTTCGGCCCGAAGTCAGGTAAGAATTGGACAAGGTCAATGCCACATTTTTGTGCAGGCTTTTCCCGCTGCCGCAGTGACCTTTTTCAACTGGAAAGGGGAACTCCTGCTGCTGCTGCTGCCGCTGAAGAGTGCGTGACGAATGTCCCGCGCATGCGGTCATCAAGGTCAGCCCAACTAATGCCGCCCCACTCCCGATCCCCACCTAAAGGTTACACTCATTAAAACAGCTGGCGATATGACTCAATCTCCTGGCAAAAAATGGAAATAAAAACAACATTTCGAGAGGCGCCCGACGCAGTGGGTGGCCCTTCGTCAAAGGCCATGACTCACAGAGAAATCGTCACAGGGAAAATGAGTGAATGTTTGCAATATTTGCCGATTTTTATAACAAGCAGACAAACTTCTAAAAATAAAGTTCACTAAGCTTTAAATTGCAGCCATGACAAGCCACAAATCGTGGCAATAATAAGTTAATATTTCTTTAATTTCAAGACAAGCAATTCCATAGAAATCTCTAAATCGAAGGATTATAAGTCTCCTCTTGAGCACGCCCCGTGAAATAGCTATAGTAAAGCCTAGTAGGCAATATATATAGCCTTATCTCGATGCAATAAACTATAGTTTACAAGTATGGCCATATGGCACTCTCTGCGGGCTTATCGCGAGCCATAAAGGAGTATATCGCTCTTTGTTCGCCGATCGATGGAAGTTCTTCCTCTATATTCATAAATTGCTCGGTCTACCCCTAAGTGCTTAAAACTGGATCTGTCAGTTAGCCATGTTTTATGGATATAACATCCCATGCTCTATATATACTATATATGTATATATGGGTGTATAATGACGGCGTCGTTTGTCATTCGGCGGTCTGTAAGTGGGGAACTTCAGATAAACTCAGTAAGCTTGGAGCTGTCACAGTTTGCTGTCTGCTTCTATATATATATATACATATTTACATATGCATATCGGGGGATATTACGAGCCGGTGCTATCAGGGTGTCGTTGCATGTGGACTTATAATTGAAAAATAAAAAGAAAAAAGCATACAAGAAGCCAGAATGAGAGGAATATCAGAATAAGCTCGACTGTGGGATACCCAAAACTGATTTCTTTCTATATTTATCATCCTGTTGTACTGCATTTTAAGAAGACAGCCTCCCAAGGATATTTATTAATATTATATTTAGTTTCTACATATTTGGTTTTGTACATAGTGTCGCTTTGGTAGCTCTAGCTCTTAAAGTCTCTCAGATATAGCTGTTTTTTGGTTTATACGGACAAGCGAGGAGACGGACAAACGGACATTTCCCAATCAAAGGCATAGTATACTTTCTAGGGTCGGCGATAGCTCCTCTGACCCAACAGTTTATAATACCCTTGTAGCAAGGGAAAAACAGTAAATTAAAGTAGGTTCTGTGCTGATTTACACACACACAGCCAATGCTGTTGGCACATTCCAACACAGACATAACGAGTGCTATTGGATAAAACGCCAGAGACAGCCAGCGTAATAATATAAATAATAATAATAATCATCATAACTGCTTTTGTTGTTTTCCCTCTCAATTGCAGACTGCTATTTTGGCATTTGATTTCTTTTGTTTATTTTTTTTCTTTGCCATTGTGCGCCGATGATTTGATTTCGATGTTGGGATTTTTCAGTGTTTTCGGCAGCGCGACACGCAAATCGATGGTTGCCACCCTCCTAAAGCCGGAGAAAACAGTCATTCGGCAATACAAAAAAGAAATAAAAGGAGAAAAACTACACAAAAAAACACTCTGAAATTTACTTTAAATTCTGCGCTTACTTTTTTTCTGCACGCGACCCGAAAAGCAGCAGTTTCGGGCCCAGACAAGGAAGCACGCTTGTTATTACCAATAACGGTACCAATATCCAAGGCGGTAACCGTTTTTGCACTCTCACGCACTACACACACTCGCACAGCACAGCACAACAACAAAAAATATGTAAATAACCGTAGATAGAAGGCGAGAACCTTCACAGAAAATTGTTGAAGTCGGAAACGGAAGGAAAATCAGTTGTAGGAAGTTTGCAGTTTGGAGTTGGATGGAAACCGCAACTCCGCCACTTGACGGGGCGACCATATGACTGGAGACAAAACTGTAACTTTAACGGGACTGCACAGGGTTGCCAAAGCACCCACTCTCCCGCCCCCGCCGCCCTTTTCGCGGACAGCTTCCGCGCAAGTCCTTGCCCAACTATTTCGCAGAGAGAGAGAGAGAGAGCGAGCAAGAGAGCGGAGGAGGAAGCGCGAGAGGAAGAAGCAGCGTAAGAAGCAGAAGAAGGCTGCAAGGAAGCAGAAGGCACAACGCACTGCAAAATAGTTGGCACAGTGGAAGGCAAAGGCTGATTAAACTTAAAAGATTAAAGGAAGGAGAGAGAGCGATAGATAGATTTCTAATTCAATTGAAATTTAAATTTACCAATTTCGAATGGAACACAAAGAAGGGGTATTCAAGATCGCGGCTAGTCCTTTAGAACTAAATTGGTGTGCTGTAGTTTTCTTCTTTAAATGCCGGGACAATAAAATCATAATTAATTGCCACACAGTGGGGTGTTTATTGCATGACAAAAGGATCCGGGACAACCACTGTGCGTCGTCGACTGGAAATTATTGTAATCCATAAACGCTATCAGTGGAAGTGTGCGTGTGGAAAAAGAGGCGCATGCGTTGGCGACCGCTATGTGCCATGGGAAAATTATGGAAGGAAGGGGAAGGGCAGCCGCCCAGCCCAACTAGCTTTAAGCACAGCAACTGAAAAACTCAAATGTGTTGTGTGTGCCCAAGCTAGTGTGCTTATCAGTGTAGTGTCGGCTCTTATCAGTTCGAAAATTGACGGACGGCCTGAGAAATGAAAAACTTGCAGCGGCAAGACAATGGAATGGTGGCCTCTCTCCCTCTTTCTCTCTCTGCTCTTCCGCCTGCTCATCTTATTTACTCTCCTTTGCTCCTGGAACTGTTTGTTGTTGTTGCGGGCGTCCAACAGGCGTAAACAGCTGTAAATTGTTTGTTGACTTGCACACACACACACACAAACGCAAGAGTGCACTGGAAGATGTGCAAGTGACCACAGACTCTGCCTAATTGCGCTGAATTAGTTAATAAACAAAGCAATTTCTGAAGGGCCAATCCGAATTTGATGGCATGCAGAGCGTTCCCCGGAACTCGTCGCAAAGAAAGTCATCCGTAAGCAAAAGCAAAGCCAAGGGAATGACCAAAAACGTGGTTCTAGGAAATAACTCAACTTATTCATTTCCCGAATAAAAACAAATAAAAACTGCAGCGAAATCAACAAGTGCGGGGAGCGGGATGATGACAACTCTGGCTGACCCACTCGATAGGGCATGTTCTATTCGCTTTTGTTCGTCTCTTTCGGGGCTACAGCTTGATTATCGCCACAAACCATAAGAAAACCAAATCACAATCGCACCAAACATGTGTAACGACGCTCCCATTTGTATTAATTCCGCGCTGATAAAAAACTCACGACGGCCGCCGACGGGTTAAATCAACCGTTCGTTGGAAATCGTCGCAAAAAAAGAAACCCAAAAACCAAAAGGGGAAATCAATTCTTCCATTTTAATTAAGTAGAATTATTAAATTTAAAACTGGACTATCCTATAAAATCAATTAAGAAATGTATCTCACGGAAGGTTGTAGGAAATACCTCTAACTATGCCTTTTTGTGATTCATTTTCTTAAAAAATGATTCCATTTCGAAACTAACCTTTTTTGAAGACAGCCGCCAAAATACTGCAGATATTTATGCAAATGGTTTCGTTTTATCGCTATTATTATTATTGTTTATTCTCACAACAACAACAATAGTGGGAAATATTCGTAGTTATTCATATTTCAACAGTAACAACGCTTTTGATTCGAAATTTCGCACTTTACACTCCACTCCGCGCTTCGAGAATTTTAAAATTGCCGTTTTTCGCTCACAACAACAAACAACAAAAAAAAAAGAAGGAAAACATAAACAAAAAATCAGAACCGGCGGGAAAACGGAAACGAAACGGCCCTTAGATAAATCGGGCTTGCAAAATGTCTAAAAATGTCATAATAACAAAGGTTTAATTCATTGTTCGTGTGATAGCTCGACACTACTTATATTACGCGAATATTTTAAACAAAAAGCGAAATGCGGCGACACAACCGCCCTCGTTGACATCGAGTTAACTTGTACGAGGCACCGTTTCTGCCGTCGAGTTGCTTCTCTGCCGACGTCAACGCGGGCTGTGTTGGAAGCGATCAGCTGATGGGATTTCATGTTGAAATGTGCGAGGCAACAGCAATAGGCTGTGTTCACGCGTGCGAAAGAAGAGTACAGATATAAGCGTTAAAAAGGTGAAATATGAGGAATTCACCTTGGCGCGCAATTTAAAACTTAGGCTTAGTTGATGAACTTTACAAGTTTTAACTTGTCTAGAGTTTATTTGAAGCTCTATTTAAAAAGAAACTCGTTTCTTTATACTTTGAAATATAAAACAAGATTGGAATAACTTTAAAATTGTGTATTTTTGCCAAGGTATTTCACATAAAAAGAGATGGCTTGTGCTTGACCAGAATTGGTTTGTGCTTCAATGGCTTTGGCAAATATAATAATTATTCTCAAGAAAATCACTTTTACCTCAAAAGGGAAACGAAGAATGAAAAGTCGTCGATCAGATGTTCGCAGTTCGAAGCGAGTCTCGAAGCTGTTAGCTTCTGCACGGTAACAGTAAAACAGGGCCGAAGTTAGCAGATCTGCTCTCGTCTACAGAGGAGATAAGAAGTTAACAGAGATCTAAACACCACTGCAACGCTTGAGAAGGGGAACAGTGTTGGCATGGGTAGCCTTAAAAAGAGCTATAAATAGCTAGAAAATGGTGAAGTGGCAAAAGTTGCAAGATAAAAAAATTAAAATTACGTTAAATATTGTGCATTTTATCCCGCATGTGCCAATTGAAAAACACTAGAAATTGGGGGGGAAATAGGTAAGTTTAAAATGTAAAAGCGGTCAAGCAACGTTTTATTTTTGAGAACAGATTTGCCGCCAAATTATGGCCGAATATTTCAATGGCATAAGTCGATAGTTTGGCGCTTTCTTTAACACCTGGACAGGAGCTGACTGCTTTATGTTTCTTAATCGATTTTATTCAGTTTAAATTTGGGCAGTTTAACGATATTTTCAAACGGTTTTGTTCTCCTCTTCCCTCAATGGCCGCACGCAGCAGTGGTGCTTAAATGGTCCTATTTCTTATTATGACGTAAGTGCGGATCCAAGACAGAATTGCGCTGCTGAGTATCAGCAAGCAAACGATAATAAAGCGGTAAATATGAACAGAAACGATTTCCATGACGTTGGTATTTGTTTTTAGCCCAAAGAAGCAGAGACTACTGGGGCCTCAGTCTGGGCGAAGTGTGACCAGGGCCACAAGGGCAGCAGCTGCGTGATCAGAGTGACCAGGCCAGCGACTAAAGCTTTAATTAGTGATTAGGCCACACTGCAAGTTAGGGCCGTGCAAATTTTCGCAGGAAGTTAATAATTAATCACCGAAACACCGAATTAAATACAAGAAACATAAATCAAAATGAGCTATTCAGATTTACCATATCCACATCCACGTTCTGCCACATCCTCTCCGAGGTGGTGTCCAGCTCCGACGCTTCCTCGCTGGCCCGTCCTGCAGGCTCGCTGCTTATCGGCGAGTTGGAGTCCGAAGCCGCCTCCCCGGCATCGGGCGGTGACGAGGATGAGTTTGAGGCGCCGCCGCTGGACACCTGCTGACTCTGCGTGCAGCTCGCACGGGGGGACCGCTTAATCTCCGCTCCACCGCCACCACCACCGCCAGTTATCAAGGCGATCATTTCGATGGCCATGGATGAGCCCTTCAGGCCATTGATTCCCTGCAGCGCGCCCTGACTCTTCGGATTCATTCTGAGGAAGTATCAAACAATCAATCAGAATACCCAAACTGGGCAAGGACTCACTTCAGTGCCTTGTAGTAGGACTCCAAGGCCTTGATGGGCTGCTTCTGGGTCCGCTGCATATTTCCCATTTGGACAAAGAGGTCCGCGTGCGGAAAGTAGGTCGTGTGCCTCTCCAGCAGCTCCAGGCACGCCTTCGTCTCGCCCGCCAGCTCATGGATGTCGGCCATCAGGGCCACCGCTGGCATGTAGTCGCCATCGATCTCCAGCGCCTTCTGGGCGAACCTGCGGGCCGTCTTCTTCACCTCCGGATTCGCCGAGGAGAACAGCGTGCGCCCGAACAGTATGAGGCTGCGGGCCGAGGACTGGGAGCCGCGCAAGATCAGGGAACACATGGCCTGCGCCTCCCCGAATCGCTTCTGGGCCAAGTAGCAGTTGAAGAGGCCCTTGAAGACCTCGAAGCGGTACGTCAGGTGGATCTGGGCGTCGCGATACGCCCCCACAGCCTCCGCGTGCCGCTCCATGTCCGTGTAGATGCGGGCACGCAGGAGCAGTGCCTCCGAATGGCGCGGATCGAGGTCCAGGCACCGCCTTACCAGCCCCAGGCCGCGCTCCAGCTTGCGGCCAACGAACTGGTAGTGGGCGTGCATGAACAAGTGGTGGGCGGTGGTCAGCCGCGGGCGTTCGGCCTCGATCTGCGCGTAGAGGCGATCCCGCTCCGCCTCGCCATGGTGGGCCGCCTCGAGGACCACGCTCAGCACGCCCATGGCCTCCAGGTTGTTCGGATTGGCGCTCAGCGCGGCGGAGAGGAACTGCTCCGCCTGGTGCAGGTGGCCCTCATAGTAGTAGCACTTGCCCGTGGCCACCATCAGGTGCTCGCTGCCCCGCAGGCAGGAGTCCACGCTGAGCCTCTCGAAGGTTCGGGCCGCGGCCAAGTGGTTGCCGTTGAGCATCTGGGCGAGGGCCTTCACATAGATGCTCAGCCAGTCGATGTCGTGGGGCGCCGTGGCGGCTGCAAATCGAGAGAGTATGACATGCCAGAAGCTGTAAGCTCATCGCGGATTACCGTTCATCACCAGCGAGTTGACCTCGCTGCCGTTGACGCCCATCTGCAGCATCTCCTCGATCACCGGCAGCGCCATCGGACACTCGCGTACGACCTCCTTGTAGGCGTACAGCGCCTCGGCCTTGTTCCTGCCAGCGCCACTGCCGTTGCTGCCGTAGTGCTGCAGCCGGGCCAGCATCAGGTTGATCCTCGGCGTCCTGGACTTGACCGGCACCTGGAGCAGCACACCGATGGCCGTCTTGGTGTCGCCGATCTCGCGGCAGCACTCGGCCAGCCGGCGGCGCATCTCCACGTCCCCGAACTCCGTGTAGACGCTCTCGATGGTCGCCAGGCCGCAGGTCCTCTTGCGCAGCATCAGGCCGCGCTGGTGGATCAGCTCCTGGAGCGTGCGCTGGGCGGCGCGGAACTGGCGCTCCTTGAACTGGGCGCCGGCCAGATAGTGCTGCACCTGGTACTCCACCTCCTGGGTGGCCAGGGTGCGATCGTTCTGCAGCAGAGTCAGCAGCAGGCCGGCCTGCAGGCGAGACGAGACGCAGTCTCAGGGATGATCTCAGGGGTGATCTTAGTGATCTCTTTGGGCAATACTCACCGCTGGAATCACCGCCTCGTACAGCTTGTGATCGTACAGCTTTTTTACATTCGCAAAAAGAGCGTTTTCCATAATTTTCTTCCTAAGTTTCTGCTTTTTAAGCGCCAAAATATCACTGAAAACAAAATGGAAGCCGAGATCTGTAACTGTAAAAGGACTGGTTCCGGTTCCCGCCTATTGGCATACTGGTTCCGCACTATTTCTCGTTTAACAGCAGACAGCTCTTGTCAGCCAAGCCAAATTGGCGTTGGTAGTTTCATAGCGCTCAGCTGTTGCTGTGCATTCAGTATATTCCGGTATATTTCCGCATGCAGGGTATTTTAATTTTAGTCAGAAGAATACGCAGCGAAGAATACTCCTTTATTAATTAATTAATAAAAAAATTGCTTGTAGGAGTTTATATACTTCTTAATAAGAGAATACATTATCAATTGAAATACCTATGTTTATATTTTAAGTCTTCTTGAAAGCTTTTGATGGCCAAAAAGCTAAAGAATGTCGATTCGAAAGAGTATACAAAAGTGAGCTTCCTTTCTTAATGATTGTAAATGCCCATTGTTTTCAAATACAACGAATAAATAGAAATTGTAAACCACATACACTTTTTCTCTGTTATTTCCCTGTTTTGTAGAGTATCTTCCACTTTGCCTGCAATGTACAAGCAAAGCGGGAACAGCAGCTAGGTGGCAAACGAGTGTTGGTTTTTAGCTATACTCTTCGAGATCCTCGCTTGTTATCCTCCGATTTAGTTTCTGTTCTTTGTCGGGAGATATGTATAACCTCGCATGCAAGTTGATTTGCAAAAATAAGAGGAAACACTCGTGTTTTGCATTCGATTTTATTATTATTTTGAGATTTCCGACGCTGCGCTTACGACTTACAGTTATCGCTAAGTAATGCCACAAAAAGTATCATAAGTATCTCCGGTCCTACGGCTGCGTAGCAAATGTTCATTGGTATAAACTGTCCGCTCATCAATACACATTTACGAATATAAAGTTATGGTAATATAGTAAATATATTGTTTATTCTTTATAAACCTTTTTGTTAACTGGAAGCTGTGTGTGTGTGTGTGTGTGATTCGTTTACTACTCGCCGACGTGCGTGGAGCTCCTCCATCGATCTGCAGGCCAATACTCGTTACATCTCCTCAAACGTCCTGTTATCCTTCACACTGCTTTCTCCCCTTTTCTTTTCTTCCTTTTCGATCCTTCTGTTAACTTTTAAGCTTATCTATTTATGCATACAAAGGTGAACCTAAAAACAACGTGAACAGTGAGCCCTCAAACAACTAAAAGGCAGTAAATAAACCACAATTCTTCCTCGAACTCCTCCCTACTGACTTGCGCTACAAAAAATATAAAATCTGCTATACTTGTGGGGGGGAAAACAAAGGAGTCGAATATTCAGGAATTTTGTACAGAACTAATCTCGCGCCTCCGCGCCGATAGTGCTTCTAACAACTACTTCTAAATCGCTAAGCTGCTTTGGAGCTGGAGCTGGACCCGGACTGGACCCGGACCTGGACTGGGTGGCGGTATAACTGGACGTATTCGAAGTGGTTGGAAACAAGAAGTAAACTTATTATACATACATTAATATTGGCTAACTGGTAATTTTGAAGCTTTAAAAAAAAACAAAAATGAAACGAGGCAAACGAGCAAAATCGTCGCACTTGCCGCCGCTTCTCCCATTCTTTGCACACTTCCGAATTTATCTCTTTGAGCCTGGAGAACGCACCGCTGTGCTTGCATAGGCAGGTCGGCCTGTTCTACGGCCCGCTCACGGTTATGTTGCAGACGCACATGCTGAAGAACCTGTTCTTGACCTCCTCGATGCTGTAGTCCTCGTCGATGGCCGGGTAGCTGGACTTCTTAAGGGAAACCGATTCGATTAGCAGCGCACGGAGGGAAGGCAGGGAGCACTTACGTTCTGGGTGATGTTCTGGCCACGCAGTATCTGCCAGTTCTCCAGGGTGTGCGCGTACTGCAAATACTTTTCGAAGTTGTGCAGCGTCTCGTAGACATGGCACAGGCCCAGATAGTCGTACTCCAGGCCCGAGTACGAGTGGCCGAACAAACGCAGGCCTGCCAGAGAGACAGATTCACAGATTAGGCCGTCTTGCAAGAGCACAAGGTGGCAAAGTACTCACTGATGTCGATGCTGCGCAGGTAGAGCTTCTCGGCCTCGTGGTACTTCTTCATCTGGTAGTTGTAGAGCGAGGCCAGGTGGCCAATGGACAGGCCCACCTCGTAGTCGAAGGCGCCCAGCAGATCCGTTTTGATCTTGATCGCCTTCTGGTGCATGCGCTCGGCCTCCTCGAACCGATTCATTGTTTGGTACAACCGCCCCAGGTTGCCATAGTGCTTGGCCGTCTGCACGTTCACCTCGCCGAATGTCTGCAGCGAGAGGAGCAGGGCGAAGTTGTGCAGCTCCTCGGACTGCAGCAGCAGATCCTCCTCGTCCATGCCGTCGGCCATCTTGTCCAGTGCAATCTCCTCCAGCAGCAAGGCCTTGACACGCTTCGCCGAGGCCAGCATGAGGTGATTGCTCGGCACCAGGTTCTTCATGATGTTCACAGCCTTGTCCACGTGATCCTGCGCACAGCTGAAGTCCCCGGTGCTGTATTCGTGGACGTAGTAGGCGTACGACAGATCCTCGTGGGCGATCGCCACGTGGAAGTTCATGTTGCCGAAGATGCCGCGTCGGACGGCCAGGGCCTCCTTGTAGACGTTGACCGATTGGAACACGGAGTCCACGTTCAGCAGGAAGAATCCGTAGTCGAGCAGGGCGTCGCCGTACTTCTGATGCTTTGCACCAAAGTGTGTGCTGCGGAAGGGGAAGAGGAAGTACAAGATATTGGATTTAATGCCTAATCAGCGAAATAGAGGGAGAGAGGCCGAGTGGCGCTTACCGAGCTCGTCGCAGCGCCTGGCAGATGAGCAGATTGGCCCGCGAAAAGTCCCGCTTCACCACACAGGACTTGGCCGCCTGGCGCAGCACATCGATGGCAATGCTGCAATGAGAGGGGCAGAGATGAAACCGACCGTTCGACAGACCAGTTCGGCTGAGAGCGAGACAAACAAGACTCACCGCGGCGGGGTAGCCACCTTCAGCATTCGCATGGCCAGGCCGCTCCACTTGTGGCTGGCGTTGTACTCGTTGCGGGCAAAGTACATGACCGATATCTGGCTATAGGTAATGGCTATCAGCTCCTGCGGCACCTGGTTGTCCAGATGCTGGTTCAGCGCGATTAGCTCGTCGTAGGTGCGTTTCGCCAGCTTAAAGTTACAGTGCGCCGACTCGGCATACAGGAGGCTGCAAGGAAATCAAGAATGGTTAGTTCCTTCGGCTCTGTCCTGGTTACGGGCTATAGTTACCGCTGCAGGCAGTCCAGGCGCATCACGAGCCAATGTTTGTGGCGCGGCAGGAGCTTCAGTCTTGCGTTGAGGCACGACAATACGGATATGCTCTCCTGCATCCAGCCGGCCTCGGACAGGAAGGAGCCGAGGCGCAGGCCCAGATCAATGGTCTGCACCTCCTCGGCGGGCAGGTCCTCCAAGGCGGCATTGTTGTTGGGAGCGATCACATTGAGTTCGGTTGGGGTTTCTCCATCGCCAATTCTGCTCGACGCAATTGCATTCTTGCAAGCACTGCTTCTGGCAGCCTCGCCATCGTATATGTGCATGCTGCTGTCTTCCAGCTGGCTCTCACTTTCGCTGTCTTCATTATGAGGCTGCCACTGTGCTTGCGCCTGTTCCTGCTCCTGCTCCTGCTGCTGATCCTGCTCCTGATCCGTTTGATCCTGCTCGGGCTGGACACTGTAGCGGGCGATAAAGGCTTCGGAGAGGCGGCTGGCCAGCGGCTTATTGCTGGCCATTAATGCGGCAACTATGCGCAGCAGCTTGGTGCGGGCTGGGGCATAGCGAACGAGTCGCAAGAACACATCCAGGCAGGACAGCTCCTCCAACAGCGTGTCCTTCAGCGCCTCCTGCTGCGACATCTGAGGGGGAGAGAGAACGACAGAGAGATGTCAGGCCAGAGGCAAATCAGAGAGGCCTTAAGGTCATGTAACCCCAGTCAGTGGTGTATAAGTTTTGCTTTTGTTGCTGCCCCAAGCTCACTATTTCTGTGCGGGCTGCAGGGAAACACAAGCGAGGAGGAACAGAAGAACGAACGAGCGCCCATTCAACCAGCGAACAATGGAATTTGCTTAGCCATTATCAGCAAGTTCAATGGCTCCAGCATTCGCAGCAAGGTCCATCCATCCATGCCTCCCTGCATGCATCCCCAGGCCGCTCGCTGCCAAGAGCGAACAGGACAATCAAAGGGCGCTGATCCGATCCGATCTGCTCCCGCTGCCTCGCCTCGGCTGGCTATTTATAGACCCGCTCTCATTGTCGCCGCTTTTGTTTATAATAATTTACACACTAATTACCCCCCGCCACTCTGCGACAATCCATGTACGGACATTGCAATATGGAAGCTATCCAAGCTGGACTATCCAAGCTGGACAAGCAGCTGCCTGCCTTTTTCCCCGAAAGAGAGTTTCGCAGGAAAGCCTGGAGTGGAAGGCCTTCAGGGGAATGCTGCTTAGGAATTTAAAATATTTGTAGAAGTATCTCTGTTTCAGCGAATAAGCTAGGAGATTGCTCGAATGGATTCCTAAATAATTAATCGGATATTTTGGAAATACATCGGATTCTTGTGAGGTAGTTTTCGATAGTTTTGGCATATCGATGGGATATTTTAGATACGTCCATCCCTAAGCTCGCCTTCATAATAATGAGCAAAGGTCAGTACCAAAAACTCAAAGATACATCACTTTGAAGATATTTTAATGAGATATAAAACTTGATAAAACCCTTTGGAGCTATCCTATGGATTCGATAGATAACTGCTGCTGCTTCGGCTTTGCTTCTGGCCTGCGATCTATGAAGGTGTTAATCTGTATTCACATTTAATCGGACAACTTCTCGTTGAAGGACCATCACGTCACGTCACAGGGTTAATGAGCGGAGGAGGCTGCGGGGGCTGCGGAGGCTGGGCTGGGTGTAAACAACTTAAGCGCAAAAGTAAACACAAACAGAGACAAGCCGCCATGCCCCGCACAGCCCCTGATAATGAGAGAAATATGTATGAGAAAATGGTAATTGCCAGTGGCGAAATATCTACATTCGCGAGTGTGCGATAAGCGCTCCGCGCGGACCCAGTGGCACCAGCAGTGCCAGCAAGTGCTGTAATCGTTAAAATGTATGTTATGATCGGTGACGGAAAGCCTGCGGTACGAAGAAAAGGCAGAAATCGTAGATATCGGATTCTAAACAATAATAATAATAATAACACTTGACGAATTTACTGGAATGCTACCTTGACTTCAATTCAAAGGAAAAATGGCAACAGAAAGAGATTAAGTTGCCCCTTAACTTTGGTTTCTACTTAATTTACTTAAAAATGTATAAATCCATGATTCTTTTATATTATAGCTTAGAAAACAACGATGTTTTATGGATTTAAAATTGATTTTCGCCCACAAGACTTCGTTTCCCTTTTCAAGCTCTTTTTGTGCCCGCAGAAGGGAATACACTGCTAAAAAACTACCAAAATATTGCACCTCAAGCTCTAAACTTTCAATTTCTTCAGTCATTTTACTGTTTTTCCTAAGAAAAACGATTAAAGAAGAAATCTTTAACACGCAGTGCAGGCTTTGCTCGAGATCGCGGCATCGGGACCTTCTTTTTGTCTCCTCTTTGGAGTCTATCCTCAATCGCTGGCCCCAAAAAATGTAACGGAAGTAGCGGGAGTGCTGAGTGTCTCTGCACGCATGGACATGCACAATGCCACACTTACCAGTTCGTAGGCATCGATGAGCAGGTTGCGCGGCAACTCCGGCAGGCGACTGATCCTGTCCAGCGCTGGCACCTTTGTGTCCATGCTCCCGATGAGGGCCTCCAGCGAAAGGTCGTACAGGGCAAGCGGTGTGTTGCTGCGGCCGCCGCCGGCGGCGGAGGACATCAAAGCCAGGAGCTGCTGGTTGGCCATCTCGTCGTGTGTTTTCTCTCTCTCTCGCTCTGGCAGTGGCTCTTGCTCTTAGCCGCTAGCCTGGGGGCGACTGTTCGGGGGGGTTGTGGGAGAGGGGCGGGCGTGGCACTCTGCAACAAGTGATCACTGTTGTTGCGTGTGAAACAACAAACGAAATGGGTCGAAAAAGTGTACAAATATTCGCACACGTGCCGCGTGAACAAAATACTAAAATTTATAATACGGGAAACAATAATGCGCGGCGGTAGCACAACACAACTTGTCGAAGCCCGAGGTCTGGTTTCTGCGTTTGCTTGGGTGGTTTCGCACTTCACTTCACTTCACTTTCTTTTGAGGCGTTCTTCGCCTTCGCTGTTTTCGGTTTTCCTTTCTGTGCCCGCAGCCAGCGCTCAGCCAACGTCGCTGCCAACACCTCTTTGTTGCTGCTGCACTGCTGCTGGTGCTGCTGGGTCGGCGTAGGAAGTGGTCCCGTTGTTACACGCGCTATCCACACCAACTGCTATTGTTTGGATTTGTTTTAATTACAAATTAGTGTTATGCTCTGTGTTTTTTTTTTGTGTTTGCCTTGAAAAGATGCACACACAGCCATGCGATAGAGTTGTCAAAACATCGATGGCCAACTGGGATGTATCGATGTTTTGACTTCGGTCAATACTATCGGATGTTTTGCCCCTACTTTGTGGTAATTCGACCAAATAACATGAAACGTCTTACGTTTTTAATTGCAAATAATTTTCTATAATTCAAACGAAATTAAATTAAAATTTATTTGCAATTATATGTGTCAACCAAGAATATCGTTTCCATACCCACAGACTCACGAGCAGACGATAACTATGAATTGTACTGGCATGATATCGATTGCTAGCAGATCATTCCAATAGTTAAAAAACTGCAAAAATTATGCAATAATTGAACGTTCAAAACGTACTCCAATCATAGCAATTCTAGTAGATAAAAATAAACGATAAGCGATACATTTGGAAAAAATATACTAATATAAAATACCGATGCTAGGCCACGATGGTAACGGAAAATCTATAAAAATACCGCAGCCACAATAACGTTGCTTTCACAGCTGGACTACGTCACGATAGGTATTCATAAGATTTATTGAATTCAAAAAAGTTTCAGTTTCTTTGGTGGTGAGAAAATTGAAGATTTTATTGAGTATTCGGGCGGCAGCGGATTCAAAACCGGTAAGGCAAAAAAGGTGTAAGTTGTAGCACTATACTAGCAGTTGCTGGAGCGACAATGATCCGAGTTAGAAGAGATCTATGCCATCGTCCTCGATCTCCACCAGGGCAAAGTCGGAGGTGCTGCCGAACATCCACCAGTGGCGCAGGATATTCCGTATGAGCAGGCCGCGCGTGGTGACAAACTCGAAGAAGTTGAAGAACAGAACGCTGGAAGTAAGCAGCGTGCCGGAGGCGACAAGCACCTCCCTGATGGTGAGCTGCTCGGCATTGCCCTGGTTCAGGTTATCCATGCAGTGTAGCACCTGTGCGGGGACAAGATAATGTATTTATTTTAGTAAACTTGTCGCTGGCTCTCATCCGGCTCACCTGCTGCAGGATAATGTTGGCCAGTGGCATCAAGGATGCACCGAACAGCAGATGCTTGACGATCAGGCCACAGCAGCGGTGGCAGCAAAAGGTTCGCACCATCTGCTTCACACTCGTCTGGTCTTCCGTGATGTCGAAGATCGCATGGCAGATCTCACAGCGATTACTCTGCTTGTGCATGATCCAGCGCTTGAGACATTTCATGTGGATAAAGCCCTGCCAAGGGTCACCTGAAGTCGGTTAAAAACAACAAGGTAAGGGTGACCAGGAGTCCCCCACTTACCACGCTGCCCTTGCAGGTGCACGGGCACTTGATGATCTCCATGTCGCTGCGGTTCCACCGGCAGATGCGGCACGAGTTGCCATACTCGTTCGCCGAAGGGATGCTCTCCTGCGACGGGTGCCGGGTGACCGGCGGCAGCATCCTGTCCAGGGCAGTCCTCGAAACGGTGGGTCCCGAGCCCAATCCCGATCCCGATGCTGATGTTCCTGCTGTCATTTCCGGTGAACAGCCTGTGGTGGTGGTGGTGGTCGCCACCACATCGTTGAGCCGTACGGCCGAGGCCTCCAAGGGGACGTGCTGTTGCTGCTGCTCCGGTTGTGGTTGCGACATGTTTCCTGCGGAGATGGTAAATGGAGGCCAAGGATGCTGCTGGTGCTGTTCGCTACGTGTGTGCGTGACGAAGAAAATTTTGAACTACGAATTTCTACACCGAATTTCCCTGCAACATTTTTGACATATTACTAAAACGTTAGACTTTCACCGATTTCATGTTCTCTAAATTTGCTTTATTTAAAAGGCACACTAAGTACAGATTTTTAAAAACAAAACAAATAAATATTCTCCATTTCAACAGTTAACATGTTCTTCCATTTAACGGTCATTCCTTTCGCGCTTTACAGTACAGTTTTTGATCATGAATCACCCCTTTCGCGCTTTACAGTACTCTTTTTGCGCTTTACAGCACCCACTTTGCTCTTTACATTACCTGTTATTTGATAAATGAGAAACTCGAATCGTATTTTTCTTTATTGTTTATTATGCAAATAATAAAAAGATGACAAGTCATTCGAGGCAAAAAATACAAGCCATGATAACTTCCAGATTCTGTAAAAGATTTGGGGGCTGCCGTCACATTATCCATCCAATAACCAGTAGAAAATAAAAAGACTCTGCAGCATGGGTTTTGATTTGCTTGGTTTTCTTAATTTCTTTTTGCGGCCCTTTTCAGTAATGCCATCGGTTAGTAAATGTTTCGTTCTCGTTACACGTACGGACATAGAATATGTGTTTATTATTACAGTAAATCATCAATGTGGGCGACGGCACCGGGTCGTATATAGGCCGATACGCGGCGGATTATTAACCATTATCCGTTTATCGATGACCGCCAGCAGGGTTAGTAACTGCACTGCTTCTCCTTCTCTCCGCAATTAAAATTATGACAAAAAAAATAATAATAATATATAATATAACAATTATTGCATAAGTTTCTGCTTCAAGTTCGATAACAAAAGATAATAATGCGTAAATCGTAATAATAATAATGGTCAAAAAAAGTTAAAACAAAACACAAAAAACGTACAAGGGGTGGTCGGCTGTTCACGATCGACGAGCCTGGCGCTGAAGGAATATACACTTGGATATTCGCAGGATCTTGAGGCGGTTTTGACTGCGTGACAATATAAATATATATCTGGAGATTATGGGGGTTATGTGCGTTCCACACGAAATGCCAAAGGGGGACAAGAGCTTTAGGGGGCTTAAATTTATTGAGTTGCTGGTGTTAAGTTGACTTGGGACTTGAGCTTTAAATCTGGACTTGGACTATATGTAAATATATGGCCAGCTACTACTGGCAGTTGCGGAACCGGCGGTATATGCTCTGCACGTAGACGAACACGCACTTCCAGTCGGGGCGACTCATCTCCACCATGTCCTCCACGTCCAGCAAGGGTGCTATGCCAGCCTTCTCACTGAAAATAATCCAAATTTCGATTAGATTTGGTCGGGCTGCTTCGAAACCTGCCAGTATACTCACTCAGCAACGCTGAAGGCCAGCTCAAAGTTGTGTCGGCGCGTCTGCTTGGTTAGTGTTGTGTAATCAAATGCATCTGGCAAGAAATGGTGTATCAGCGCACAGAAGGCCAAGCCGTCCGACCAGCTCGAGCTAAAGTTGCTTATTTGAACGTTCTGTGGACACAGGACACACATCTGATTAATATACGGATCACTTAATGGCCAATAGAGATGCTTCTTTGCCTGACTCGATGGCATTTGTCGCGGGCTCTCTTTTAAGGATCCCTTGGGAGCAAACTAAGCGGAACTACGGCTAAGACTAGGCTGGGCTGGTGAGTTTGAGGGCTCTGAATAGCAATAGAAACAACAACAGCGACCTTAACTCTAGCGATAAGCGGTAAAAGCTGTCAAGGCTCTGGTGAGGCGCGGCAAGCGAAAGCGGAAACGGAAATGGCTTCTAAAACTGTCAAATCGTGCATGTTTGTGTTTGTGTTTGTCTGAGTGTGTGTTGGAGTGTATTTGTTTGTGTGTATGAGTTTTTGAGTAATCTTTTAAGCCAAAGTTAAGTGCTGTTAACAGTTTTTGCTTTTGTTTATTGGTTTGGTTTTGTTTTTGGTTTTGTCGTTAGATTTTATTGTTAAAAAATGCCTTAAAAGATGACGACACTCAAAAGTAACAGCGGAGCAAACGGCAAACTAATAAAGAAATATAAAGGGATAAATATTCTAGGCTTCTGCCACAGTTACAATCAAAATAATGTCCAAGCCTACAGTTTAAAGAGTAGCCTCTAATTTATTTATTAACTGATTATCTTTTTTATTCAACGTATCTAATAAATAAATTGAAATTAATGCTTTAGCGAATTATGTAAAATTTGAATAACTTCAAAAATCACTTTACTTGTATTTTGTATCCAAACTAATATCTACAGACTTGTACCATTATTTTGATTCGTAAATGTTAATTAATTAAGTAACAAAACAAGGGGGAAGCTAAGGCTTTCGGCATTTTGCATTTATTTTAAGGACTTTTTGGTTTTTGGTTTAGGTTTTGGATACCTCATATTCCTGCGTTTTATGCTGACACCACTGCAGAAGTTGATCCTTGACAGTGGCGGCGCGCGCATTTAATGCCGGATCAGTAAATTTGAAATACGGTTGTGCCGAACCGCCGGGGGTCGTGGGTGTGCTTGTTGTTGGAGATGATCTGAACGAAATGAGTCAAGGTTGGAGGGTTGCAGACGGTTTAGCGAAACTCACACAAACAGAATTATTAATCGGTTCATAATCTTCAGCTTCCTCTAAATATTGTTCTTAATTTCTCAGTGTCTTCGGTTTCGGTTGTTCTTATTATCATAATTATTTGTGGACGTGGGTGTGTGTGTGTGTGTAAACATGTATAAACATTTATAAATTTCTTATCGTTTTGTGTTAGCAAGAAACAAAAACAACAATTATTTTAATAATTAACTGGGTTTGGTCAAAGAAATGTTCTACTCTTTTCGTTCTTGTCTATTGTGGTTGTAATAAAAAAAATATATAACGAAGAAAAACATAAAAAGAGCAGGCAGAGAGAGAGGCAGAGGGAGAATAATAGGGTGTGGGAAGGGGGACAGTTTCCAAAGGCTAATTAGGAATAAAAACAGAGGGAGAGACGGCAAGTGGATAGACTTTGTACATCACTGTTTTCCTCTCTGGCATCGATCCAACATTGATATCTATCGAACACTATTTTATCGATATCTTCGATACATGTATATGTTGCGATTTTCATTCATCATACCATTTACCGAAAAGCGAGCCTAGTATCTTATTTTTATCGATTTATCGCACATAATCATTATCGATCGATATTTATTAACAACATTAGCTATAGATTTATCACATTTCTCAGTTTTTTTGTTCTTTTCTTGTGGGGAGACGACTACAAACACACATTTCTATAGAGAACCAACACCAGAGGGTCGATGGGTGTGTTAAAAGGAGGAGTGAAGGTGAAGATTGCATTGTTTATATGCATATAGTGTGTGTGTGTGAGAGTGTGTGCTAGATGCACCGATAACCAATTGAATTACTAATGTGCGTGTGTGTGGTGTGTGTGTATTGGAGGGACAATCATAAATAGAAAGGCAGGCAACACTTTAGTGATTTTTGAGATACTTTTAAGCGGGTATGACACTTTCCATGGAACTTTCACAACTCAAGGCTTACATTTCATCAATAACAATAAAATAAATAGTAAGAGAACAACTGAACATCTATTAAAACTCATTAAAGAAATTATGTATTCAGCTGTCTAAGTCATACGAGCTTTATTTTTAAATCATTTTTGAATAATCTTTCACTATTTGTATTGATTATTTTTGCTCCTCCAATTTTGTCAGTTGTTGTGTGTGGTTTTATTTTTGTATGTGAAACCATGTACATCTATTTATGTGGCATATTCTGTATACTCTATGATACAAATTGAATACAAGGTGGGTGGGAAATCGGACTTACTTTTGCGCCTGTTGGGCAGCCGCCTGCTTGTCCAGTTGCTTGAATTTGGCCAAGGGCGAGATGTTCTTGGAGGCGGCGTTGCCGCTAACGGTGCGAGTGGTGACTGCGGCAAAAAGGAGCGAAAGGAAAAGGTCAGTTAGAGAACAGAATTCAAGACAGGGACTCACCCTTTGTGGTTGTTGTGGTCACAGTGGCACCGCCATCCTTGGACTTGGTTTCCGTTCGCTGTTCACTGGTCGTGGAGCTCTTCTGCTGGGCTGCTGCTGTGTGAATAGAGTTTTTTAGGGATGCGTTTCGTTTTTTTTTTATTTTTTTTAGCAGCAGGTGGAAGAAAAAGAGAAGCAAACAAATTACATTGATTAGTTTTGTCGGGGCCATGCACAAAATCAATTACAATTACGAAACTAATAATCATATTGGGCAATCAACAAATATGGGTTTTGTTTGAATTATTTTCTGTGTTTTGTATCTGGGCAGGCACAACGAGAATTTACAAACTACGCAACGTGTACGGGGAAAACAGCACAGCACAAAAAATCGCTTGTTTTCCCTGGGGTTTCCACAGCTACACAACAAAAATATATATAAAAATTAAAGAAATGCATTGGCATTATTCAAGCGTGTATACACTCCTTTTTTTAACTAAAGGAAACGCGCTACGGGTTCGCACAAAAAACAATTGGAAAATCGTCGCTATTGGTGTGGCAATGACTGTGACGGTGGTGGTGGTGTTGGTACTCCTTGACTTTGGGGTCATTTGATGGATTTATTTATGAACACAGAGACGAGGCTTGAATCGACACTGCTTTTGTAATTCAATTTAAAATAATTACATTTTTTATTCGAATTTTAAAATAATAAATCAAATAAGGGGATGAATGTACACTGGCGCACAAATGGTATTTGCTTTTGCTTGAAAGAAAAGGTTAAAACAGAGTTCAACCTTTAATTAAGTATTTGTTTAAGGTCATATTTTTGATTTACTGATCTTTCTTTATAACTATACCATTATTGGATTAATCCAATAAACCAAATAATTTGATTTTGTCCATACAATACTCTCATCTGTGTCATAAAGCTAAGGGAATGTAGGGTATAAACAAGGCATGCACAGTTTATATACAAATATGTATTTACAGTTACAACTAAGAAGGTGATCGAACGAACGAGGCATGCTTTAAAGTCGAGGGACGGGGAACAGGAGCAGATCAGCAGCAAACAGAGAGAGCCCTGTCGACAATATAAAAAAGATATATAGACACGAAAAGAAAAAACAAAAAACTAGTCAAAAAACGAAAAAAAATACTGTTTCCTCATCTCATCTGTGGGCGGTGTTATGTAAGTATATATAAATCAACTATATATATATATATATTACAGTGTATTTACAAGGAGGGGCAAAACAGAGAGAGAAAAACAGTGTCTGGTTTACAACAAAAAAAAATAAAAGGAGGGACAACATTTGGGGTTTTCTTTTTGCTGCTTCCGTTTCTTCCTTTATGCTTTCTTTGCTTTTTTTGTATTTTTTGCTTTTTGCAATCCTTGCTGGACCAACCAACCAATCAACCAGTCAATCAACCAATCAATCAATCAACCAACTAACGAACGAACGAGCAAAAGAGCAAAACGTAACAAAACGTAACGGGACGTAACAGAACGTAACAGGGGAAGAGGTGAGGGGTAAAAATAAGCGCTAATCTCCACACTTTTTCGCTAAGTGAAAATAACTTTCAGGCAATAACAAATATGTACAGGAAAAAAAGAAACAAGCACACCCACACACTGAACACACAGCTGTATAAATAAATATGTTTTTTCAAAGAGAAAACCGAATACTTTTGCCTATTGAAATCAAGGTAATTGGTTCTATATAATTACTTAAGATTAGATCTAAGCAAGAGCTTGGCTTTCTTTCAATTTCTTCAAGTTTAAAGCATCTTAAGGTACTTAATACTTTAAAGTATTTATATTTATATATTTGTTTATATCTTAGGTTTCTTTTTTTAACAGGAAACTGGTTCTTATACTTGTAATTAAAGCTGCGCTGGTCACTAGAAATTTACTCAAATTTCAATTTGTGTTTATTCTCCATTTCCAACCCGAACTGTGTGCTTTTATTATTTAAATATCTCTGGTTGTGTGTGCGTGTGTGTTGTTCTTTTTTTATGATGTTAGGCTGCTGCTGGGCGGTGTGGCAATATTTTTTAACGTATTTATTTATTTAGGTTTTTTTTTAGGCATAGCAAGGGGCGCTGGCAAAAAATGAAATAAAAAGGAAAAAGGGTGGCTGGCATTCTCTGTACAGTTCTGATATATTTTCTTATCAACTCACAAATCTCTGAATTATTGCTGTTGCTGTTTTGTGGCTTAATTATTGTTGTTGTTTGTTTGTTTGTTTGTTTGTTGCTTATTGTTGTTTGTTGTTGCTTTTTTCTTTATTCAGTTGGGACGCCGAGCAGCAAACATTTTCGTTTATTTCGATTTGTATTTCTTTTAGATTTAATTAAGGCGGTGTGTGGGTGCAAAAACAAGAACAAATAGAAACCGCCAGGTCCCTCCTTTATTTTAACTGCTTTTCCTAACTGTTTCGAACATGGGCGGAAACGAGGATTCCATCTAAACAAAAATTACGAAAAAAAAACAAAGCTAATCCTATTCTCAACAGTAGTTTCCTTTTTCCTTCTTCTTTAGTATCAGTAAACATTAATCAGTACAGTTTTTGCCGTTCCGCAGTTACATTTATCGTTTATCAAACCCTTTTCGATGTCGATTTCGATTTCGATTTCGATTTCTCTCTTTCTTGCTTAGTTTCCGTTTTCTTTTTTTAATGATTATTTGTTGGTTCTCATCCAGTTCGGAACTGGAATGCCTCTTTAAATGGTTTCTTTAGATTCTTTTCGGGTTTTGGGTTGACTTTTGACTTGGCTTGACTTGGTTGGTTGGCTGGACAGGATCTGGCTGTTTAGGCACCCATCATTAGCTGCTCGAAGGCATCCTCCACGTTGCTCTCGTCCAACAGATTGAGATTGGCTATGTGCGGCATGGTGGCACTCCGGCTGAGGCCGCCGCCCATCATCATGGAGGCGCCTGGCTGCTGCTGCATCAGTCCCACGGAGGACATGTTGCCATTGGAGCTGGTCAGGGAACTCAGCGACTTGCGGGCGGCCGCCGACAGCTTCTCGCTGGTCTTGGTGCGATTGATCGCCGACTTTCTACTCGTCGTAATGGAGGCGGTGGAGCGCAGCTCCTCCATTTGGTTGGGCGACTTCTGGCCCGAGAAGTAGGCCGCCACGGTGCGCTGCTTCTCGCTGACCTGCGCCTTGTCTATGCCCGCCTCGTAGAGCTTGGGCACGGCCAGCGAGTGGCCGGACTTGGTGCGCCTCAGTTCGCCAGGCGAGGAGCTGGCGGGCTGGGTGTACTTAGCACTGGGACTGGGACTGGCCTGCTGCTGCTGCAGCTGACAAATTTGGTTCCAGGAATCGCACTTGCTCAGCCGATTCACCCGCGAGCCCTGCTGCTGCTGCTGGTGGTCCTCCTCGGTGAGGTTCCTCCGACTCAGCGAGGTGAAGGCGCTCACATTGTTGAAGACTATGTTGTGGGGTATCTCGTCCTCGGGCGGCACCTGTGGCTGTGGCGTCGCCGGGGTCTCCACAATGCTTGGCTTGATCTGCTGTTGCTGCTGTTGGACCGTCGTGGTGCTGCTGCTCGTTATGGTGGTGCTACTGCTGGTGCCACCTCCCTGCTTGTTCAACTGCGGACTCTGGTAGGCATTGGGCACATAGTGATGCCGCTGCGGCGGTCCAAACTTCTTGAGCAGCGGCGCATCCTCCTTGGGCAGCGAGGACTTGACAATGTCCGGCGTGTCCGAGGGCGCCGAGGACTTGTACTCTTGCTCGAAGTAGGTGCTACGCTGGCTGCTCTCCAGGACATTGCCCAGGCTCTTGCGGCGCAGCTCGCTGATGTGGTGCTGCTGGTGCTGCTGATGCTGCTGGTGCTCCTTCTGCTGCAGCTTCTGCTGGCTGCTGGAAGTGCTGCTGGTTATGAGGGTCTGCTGGGACATCACACGGTTCTGGAGGGGACGATTCTCGTAGCCGGCATCAATGGTATGGCTGCGAGTGCTCAGCCTGGGCGTTTGATTGGGCCTGGGATTTTGGGGCAACTGCTGGGGTAAGTGCTGAGGCTGTTGAGGCCTCTGTTGGGGAACTCCTTGAGACACCTGCTGAGGCATTCCCTGAGGCACCTGCTGAGGCTGGTGAGGCCTGTACTGGGGGATTTCCTGAGGTTTGTGGTGGGGAATTTCGTGAGGTTTCTGGTGAGGCATTCCCTGAGGCACCTGGTGGGACATTCCCTGAGGCATCTGCTGAGAAACTTGCTGAGGCTGATGAGGCCTGTATTGGGGAATTTCGTGAGGTTTCTGGTGCAGGCTTCCTTGAGGCATTCCCTGAGGCACTCCCTGAGGCACCTGCTGAGGCTGCTGAGTCACCTGGGGCCCCACCTTCTTGGCCGCTGTCTGACTTAGCTGTGGCTTGGTGCTACGATCCACTGGCGGTCCTGTGGACAAGGTAGGTCCCGAGACTGGCAACGTGTTATGAACCGGATTCGCTGTCCAGCTGGTGCTGCCCATAGAAATCGAGGAGCTGGCGTTCGAGTGCTCCGAGGTGCGACGCAGGCGCTGCTGACTCACGGACATGGCCAAGGACTCGGGCTCGGGCTCATCGCCCGAATCGTCCACCGGATAGGTGACCACATACGAGGTGTGCGTCTCACCCAGGTAGGAGTTGGCATTGTCCTGAGTGTGAGTCTGGGTTCTGGGCGGCGTGTAGGTGGGATTCGCCTGGTAGTTGACCTGAGGCGGAGTGCTCCCCACGGGCGGAGTACCGCCCACTGGAGGTGTGCTGGGGAACTGCGGCTGCCGCTTGGCCTCAAAGGTGTTAAGCTGCGGGAAAAGTGGCTCCACTAGCGGCGCCTGATACTGGCGTCCGTCGGGCGACAAGCACCCTGATTTGGGGGAACTGGGCGCCGTCAGGGGTTGCCTCCTCTGATGGTGGTGGTGGTTGGAGCCGCTTCCTCCGCCGCTGGCTGGGGTTGCTGGTGGTCCCCCACCCAGCTGCTTCATCGTGTACAGCAGCGACTTGGCCGCTCGGGAGTTCCTTCCGTAGACCTCATCGTCGCTCATGTGGGCATTCCTGCGATCCGCCACGCGGACGGCTGTCTGGCCGCGCGGCTTTCTCATCACCTTGGTCTCGGCACGATATTCCAGCATATTGTTGTCCGAGTCCAGGTCGAGATCATCGTCCGTGTTGTCCGTCATCAGGGCGGGATTGGGCATGGTCAGGAAGCTGGTGGGGCTGTTCGGCGGACTCTCCGCATCCACGTCGACGGGACTGCTGATGTAATCGAATCTCCTGCTAGTCGCCGTCGATGGCGGTGGCGGCAGGTAGGTGGGATTAGAGCTGGTCAGCACCAGGGGAGCGGCCAGGGGATTGGTCAGGGCGTCGGCCTGCTCCACGGCGCTGGTCAGGCACGGCTGGCTGCGGTAATTGTGAGCACTGCCGCCGGCATGCCGCCTCACTGGCGGGAAGTCCGCATAGCTAAAGGAGATATTCGTGGGCGGCGGCGGCGTCTGGTAGGCCTGAGGCTGAGGATGAGCTGGTGCCACTCCCGGATCCATGGCATTGGGCAGGGATGGCCGCTTCTTGAACTCGCTCAGGGCGGGCGCTGGTGCCTTGGAACGCAGCGAGTTGTGACGCTGCAGGTAGCCATGGCTGCCACTCGGATACGAGGGCCCCTGCTGCTGCTGCTGTTGCTGCTGCTCCAGGTTGTCCCTCAGGGAGCGCTCCTCAAAGTGATGCGCCTTCCGCCGGAAATCGCTGTTGTCCACCTTGGGCTTGGCCACCCAGGGCAGGCCGATGGGCGAGGTGGCCGCCGTGGACGAGGGCGATGGCGTATTGCTGTAGGACGTCCCGGCGGATCTGGCCTGCAGATGTTGCTGCGATTGCGGTTGCAGCTGCGGCTGCTGCTGCTGCTGCGGCTGTTGCTGTTGCGTTGGTGGCTTCCAAATGGCTGGATTCGGTTGCGATTTCTGGGCAATGGGCTTGTAGATCCCCGGCTGGGCCGGCGTCTCGTGTTCGATGGGCCGGAAGACGGACTGCGGTGCGTGTATGAAGTTGTTCACCTGAGCCTGGGCCGCCTGCTCGCGCTGCTGCTGCAGTCGCAGCTCCATTTCCTGACGCCGCTGGCGCTCGAGCTGCTCCTGCTGCTGGCGCTGGCGGTCGAGCTGCTGCTGTCGCTCCTGCTGCTGGCGCTGCAGCTGCTGCTCGTAGTATTCGCGCTCCAGGCGAGTGCGCTCCTCGCGCTCGTAGCGCGCCTCCTGCTCGATTCGGAGTTGGCGTTCCAGTTCCTGGCGACGTTGCCGCTCGATTTGCACGGCGGCGGCGGCTTGTTGCTGTTGTTGCAGCTGCACCTGCTGTTCCCGCTGGAGTTGCTCTCGCTGAAGCTGCTCTCGCTGGAGCTGCTCTCGCTGGAGCTGCTCTCGCTGAAGCTGCTCTCGCTGGAGCTGCTCCCTTTGAAGCTGATCTCGCTGTAGCTTTTCTCGTTGCAACTGCTCTCGTTGGAGCTGCTCTCGCTGCAGTTGCTCTCGCTGGAACTGCTCGCGCTTGGTAAGCTCTCGCTGGTTCTGATCTCGCTGGCTTTGATCTCGTTGCTTGAAGTCCCTCTGCTCGCGCTGCCTCTGCTCGCGTTGATACTGCTCCCGCTGCATCTGCTCCCGCTGCATCTGCTCTCGCTGCAACTGCTGGTGATGCAACTGCTCCTGCTTGGCCCACCCGGGCACATGACCCGGCACCGGCGGCGGCTTGCCCTTCGTCACCGTGGCCGCGGCACCCGTCTCAAAGGTGTGCTTGATGTTTCCGAACTTGTGCGTCCAATTGGACACACTCCGGCCGCCTGGGCCCCAGCCCAGGCCGGTCTGGTGACTCTGCTTGTTGATGAAGGCCAGGAACTTGTGATCGTTCTCCGTTTTGGGCTCAAAGGGCGGCACGGCGTTGTGAACCCGTCGCTTGACGCTCACCTGGACGGCTCGCTTCAGGCCCAAGTGCGGCCCCTGGTCGTCCTCAAGGTCCGAGTCCGAGTCACAGTCCGCCATATACTTGGCCTTGGCCTTGGGTATATCGATGGTGTTGGCCCGCTTCATCATGTGCCTCTTGCCGCCGCCAAAGCGACTGGAATTCGAGCTGGAGTTGGAGTTGGAGTTCGAGTTCGAGTTGGGCGACGTTCCAGGTCCTTCCGGACTGGAGTTTTGCGAGTTCTGATTTGCCTCGTAGCTGGCGAAGCTCACGGCGTAGTCCCCGGACAGAGGACGCCTGCTGGGCGGATTGGGCCGGAGCTGAGAGGGACTCTGGATGAGGTTGGACTGTGGAATAGCCTTGGGGGATTCTGGCTGCGGCTGTGGCTGCTGCTGCTGCTGTGCCGCCACAAACTGATTGGGCCTGTAGAGCTGCACGGGCACTGCTCCCGAGCTGGGCGTCTTGGCCAGGGCGAACTCCTTGCTCTCCAGCATCAGCATGTCCTCCATGTAGCGCCTGGCATCGGCCAGTTCCTCTCTGCTCACGCCCACCGTGTGGCGGCTGTTCCGCTGGCGCCGCTTGGCGAACCGCGACTGACGACAGTCTGCAGAGTCCGCCGGCTCCGGACTACCCGCCGCTGGATCTGCTTCCTCTGGGGACGACGGCTTTTGATCGCCCTCGGCCAACTTCTCGGGCGCACTGAGTCCACTCTGGAGGCGGGCCACTAGGCCGAGCAGCGCCTGCCGCTGGCCACCGTCTACGGCCAGCTCTTTGCCCTGCTTCAGGCTGCTCTCCAGGCGGCTAAGGGCATCGGTCACTTCCTCGACGAGGCTGCGGTTCGCCTCGCTGGCATCGCTGCCGCTGCGCTGTTGCAGCGTATCCCGCAGTCCGGCGGCCAGCAGGCGGAGATCCTCGCCGCTCTCCGTGCCGGAGTCCTCCTTCGAGGGCACGCTCAAGCGGGCTCCCGTTGCCGAGGCAGAGGGCGAAGATGGTGATCCTGTGACTGGCATTGTCTCTGGCTTTGTCGTGGCTTTGTCCCTGGCCCTAACCACTGTGCTAACCTGGCTACTGCTAAGACTACTGTGTTTCCTATTACCTAAGCTATTGCTGCTCGTTGCTGCTGCTGCTGCTGACGCTGCTGCTGGTCCTGAGACTCCTGCAGGCAGGGACTCACCCTGCACCTGGACACCGTCTGTGGTGGTGGTGGAGGCGGAGCTACTGGCCAGCTCAACTTTGGCCAACTTCTTGCCAACACTCTCGGCGACTTTGGTGGTGGTTTCCTTCTTATCAACGGCCACTACAGCCTTCTGGGTAAGCTCCTTTTTGGTGCTGGAGCTGGTGCTGGTGCTAGTGGTCACCTCCTTCGGGGTCACCACCTTTTTAGGCTCCTCTTTCTTGGGAGGCTCCTTGGCCTTCTGCTCCTCCTCCTCCTCGTCGCTGTAGTCGGTCACCTCCTCGATGATCTCCTCATACTCGCTGGCGCTGCTCTCCTCCTCCTCCTCCTGCTTCGCGTTCTTTTCTTTTGTTCAGAGAGAGTTAAGAGATAAAAGGATAGATGGATAAAGAGATGGAGAGAAACTCACAACGAGAACGAACGAAAAAACAAGCAATACAATACGAAATAACTCTGGTTTTTAGGGGTCTGAGGGGTCTGACTTTTGCTCAGATGGAATCGAATAGATCAACCTCCGAGAGGTCAACGAAGTGGGCGTGGAGTATGGATTCTCTAGCGAGAACATCGATTAAATCCAATCAAAGTGTGACGATATCTGAGCAATGGTATATCGATGCACAAATGTATCGATTCCAGGTCCATGTGGGTCTTCGACGTGACTGTGTGGAACAGTGAGGCTATCGGAGGCATTCGGAGACTGAACGAGTACAACGAGTAGAAGATAGACGATGGACGATAGCACGATAACGATAGCACGATAACGATGTGTGGGTGGAACGCGACGGAACTGGAACTGGAACTTGAACTGGATCTGGATCTGGATCAGAGGGACATGAAAACGCTTTTTGGTTTGGGCGAAATATACCTGGCGACCTGGCGACTAAAACGCTTAAACTTTCCTCCTATGTATGTATATCTGACTCGGCCTTGCCTGCCTAGCTCTGCCTAGTTGCTGTGCGCTTTATCTACAAGATAAACAGATACAGAACACAATATATTGAGAGATCCTGGAGAGCTGTCTGGGGTCGCTGAAGTTGAACTTAAACCGCTGGGACTGGATCATCGGGGTATATAATTGGTAACGTGGTATATATCTGTATATAGTTTATATGGCATTGGAGATAGCTGACTGTGACTCACCTTCGCGGTCCGCCATAAGTTCGCGTAGACGTGCACGGATCTTGCGACGCTCCTCGTAGGTGGACGCCTGTTCCAGCTGGAACAGTGCGAGGACGATGATTGATTGGATCGAAGCTCTAGTGCTGGTCAGGAGCTAGAGATACTTACCAACTGCTTGAGGACCTGCTCGTCCCAAATCTCCTCGATGTCACAAGTTGTGCGCGTAACTGGTGCTGAGGAGCTGCTGCTGCTGACCTTGTTGGAGGTGCTGCTGGTGCTGGAGCTGTTGTTGCCGGACTTGCTGTAGTTGTGGGTTATCCGCGTGGTCTTCACCTAAAAGAGAGCAAACGGACGATCAGCTCAGCAATTGTGGGCTTTGCCTTTTTGTTTATCAACCGGAAAATTTCCCAAGCAAAGTGTGTTGCGTGTGTGAGTGGGAAGCAACAAACGCCAGCTGTTCGGTGTGAATCCGGCTAAATAAAGCACGATGAGCGCATACGACGACCACGAAAACCAGCTAGCAATTATTCACTTGCCAAGAAAATTGGTCCCCGACAAGACAACAACAAAAAAACAGAAAAAGAAAAACAGCTACAGCTACAGCTACAGCAATCAACGATCGAAGGAGAGGGCGCGGAATAAGATCAATTTGTCACTACAAATTTGTCCTTAGCCGTGATTTTCGTATCTTGTTGTTTTGGTTTGCGGCTTCCGCTCGATTGGCTTGATCATTGATCACTGATCACTGATCAGTACCTGGCATACCTGGCGTATGCGTAATGTACCCCAAAAATACTGCATGCATATATTAAGCATGCGACACGTTGACCAACGGCATGAACCCGAACAAAGGGCCATAACGAACGACGCCTCATACGCCTGTATTTTTTGACAGACAACACTTTTCTACCAACCAAATAATGAATGAATTACAAAGGATTCCGCTCTTATTAAAAATAATCGTGTTTCGAGTTCATTGATATCGTAAAACATGAAAACATTAAGTCTTATCCGGCAAATGGATGGCATGAAATTTATTTTAATTGCCACAAAGAAAAAAAAGAAGAAAAGAAATAATACGAAAAAAAAGGCCAAGAAAACTCGGCCAATAAAGTTTCTCTCTTTGTTTTTGGGGCGGCGAAAACATCAGATAAATCAGCTAAAAGCGTTTATGGACGCCATGCCAAATATTGATGCATAACATCAAGCATATATGTACTCTATATCTTTGTGGATATATTGAGTGCAATTAAGTATACGCGGCGTTGCCTGGCCTGCAATTTCAAAGATGAAAACAACGCAGATTTCCACTCTCCCGCGCTCTTTCCTTTCCTCTCTTCTGCCAACATGAAAAATGTATCATTGTTTATATAAATTTGACCAAATTTGGTCAGCGGCAAATGGGAAAAGATTGTTGTATTCTGAAAAGCTGAAAGGCTGAAAAACTCACTTCCAACATGTTCGAAAACGCCCCCGCTGCCTCTGGCTCGCTCTTCCTCTTGCAACACGCCTTTGCTATTTTTAATTATAAATTATTTAAGCACACACACACACACAGCGACAAGAGTCAACCATATTTTTGGTTAAGGAAAAGTTTCCCATATTTTCCTCTCTCAGTTTTCCATTTTCTCTCCCGCGTTCTCTGCGTTCTTTTATATAATATTTGTGTTGTGTTAGAAAAATAAATAAATAAAGAAAAACAAAAACCGAAACCGAAAAATTAATTGCCAAACATTTTTACAATTCCTGCCCGCTTTTATTGTTATTTTTGTTGTTGTCAAAATGTGGGCCACAACAAAGTTGAGTTCTACGACAAAATTTCCTCTAATTTAACTTAATTTCATTTGCATTTTATTCCTTTGGCTCTTCGGGTGTTTATTTTTAATAATTTCTCTCTGCCGCCTCTCTTGTTCTTTGTTCGGTGAATATATTTTCGTATTTATTGTTGTTGTGGGTAGGGGAAAGGGGACTGTGGGCTGGGGGCTGGGTCCGAAAGGCTGAAAGCCTTTTGCCAACTATTTGGCGCAATTGCGCCAAAGCGTAACAAATTGAGGGGCGACCAAGCCAAGCATGGAAATCAAAAAAATGGAAATTGCAAGAAGAAAACAATTAAAAGGGGCTGGCTGGGCATGGTAGGAGGGGGGAGTGCAGCTGACCAGAGCGATCATTGCCAGTAAGTTGATGTGGCTGCTGCACTTGGCCATTGAATGGCTGGCTGCCTGACTGACTGCTGGCTGCCTGGCTGGCTGGTCAACAACAGTTTTAACATTTCATTTCTTTGTTTTTTGTGTTTTGGCTTTGACACTGCCATTTAAAACAAAACAACAAAAATAAAATAAAGAGAGATTGCCATTTGATTGATGGCCAGCAATTTGTACAATACACAAGAAACATTTATTTATTTTATTATAAGGAGAAAGGCAAAGGATTTCTATATTTCCATCATGATTTGAGGTTTCCCCATGTCTAATGGAAGTATTTATATTTTATAAACAAGAATTGGAGGCTTGATAAAGGGAGAAAAAAGTATTTCTGTATTTTTGAGAAGATCCATAGTGCTTTCTAATAAAAATAATATCGAAAACCGTGTGTTTCCATTAAAACAATATAAATAACCATTACTTTACATTAGAAGTGAAAACTAATGTTAAATAGTAAGAAAATAATAATATACAAAAATATATTACATTATTCTGATCATAAAAAATTGCAAACAAATTTTTAAACCTGACAAGAATATTGAAATTGTGTAAGGAAGTCTCTTTCAATTTAAGAGTAATTTATAATTCTAGTTAAGTTAGGGACTCTTTTAAACAGATAACAGACAGGAATAATATTTAAAGATCAACTTAACTAGGACAACAACTATAGATGGTCTTTACTTAAACTGAATATATGTATATTATCAGAAATTTAAGCTTCAACTATAGGTAAATCCCATTCGTTAGATTCCCACAAATTTCTTAACAAAAAAGAAAACAATCTATAACAATTTTCCATGAGAAAGAAAAACGATTTGTTCATTTCCAAATTGACTTTCTTTCGGTTTTCGATTTTCTGTTGTTGTCGCTGCCGCTGCCTCCCCTTGTGTGTTGTTATTATTATTATTATTATTTGTATTTTTAGCCCGGGCAAAAACTGAGAAATTATTTGACATGCAAAATGCGAGGCAAAAAGACAAAGGCGGCACACACGCACAGCGATTATGAAACGGCAACAAAAAAACAAAAAAAAAGACAAAAGCAGGAAGAAAAAATGATTGGAGCGACTCCCAGAGAAGTCGCAGCAGTTGTGGCCGTATGACAATGCCCGATATATGCTGTATATAGTATATAGCTGTATATCTGGGGAAACATGCATCCTGCACTGATCGCCTCGCCGACACTTGTGATGGCTTAACTTTATTTCGTGTCAGCTGTTGTCGGTTCTGTCAGGGCTTAAGTTATTATCCCTGGATTCCATTCAAGATTTCGGTTGTTAAAAATACTGCTTTTGTGAAATATATGCAAAGTAATGCGAAACATGCGACCTTTTCTGGTTCATTCTTTAAGGCATTTTAAAATCTCCTCTCCAGATTTTCGGGCGATATTGTACATATTATTATCATTCCTTCTATTGGAAGCTCTCTAGGCTCTCCAGCTCAGTGTGAGGCGGGCATGAGCGGAAACCGGCTTTCCAACTCGGAGCACTTGCAGCGGCGGCATCACCGGGCTGATGCTTAATCACCGAAAGCAGAGTGCGGGGAGCTGGCAGCTCCAAGAAGGGGGGCCCAGAGATGGACTCTGCATGTTACGCTCAACCAAGTACCAGGGGCAGCGGCAAACACACCTGAAAATGGCAAATGGCAAATGGCAAACGGCAAGCGGCTCTTCTTCGCCACGTTCCAGTTCGATTCGATTTGGAATCGGGGATCCGTGGAGTTGCACTTGGACACGGAGTCTTGCGCCAGGGAGTGGACGTTCTGGAGTGCCTGGATATGTATATAAATGCCAGGTCAACCAGGTAGGCTATCTGAATAATCATTAAGATCATAGATAAATATGTCAAAGTTGGAATCTTCAAACAACTTGTTCAGTATAAAGATCCCTCGAATCTGTGTTCCTTCTATTATTTTGAAGTCTTCTAAGGTGGAGCCTTCAACATCTTCTATCAAATCTACGTTCCTTGAAGCCTTTCTTTTCTTCTAAGAACCATTTACTTAATTTCTTGATTTCTTTTAAAACCACTGTCCAGAGTTAAGATTCAGCTAAATCTATCCCTACAAACCAATTTATTTCTGTACCTCAACACATGCTATTTGCAATTCTACAAAATTCTTTGAAGTTAAATATAAATCTTCAAAAATAGGACGTTTTCCACGTATGTATACTTTTTACCAAGTAGAACGAATAGTAAAAAGAATATTAAGAAGGCATTTTTAGAATTAATACAAATTGAGGCAATAAATAGAAACCGAATGATCCCAAAAATGATTTATTTTAGGGAGAATTAAAGTATTAAACCACCTTGTTGCAATCACTTTTCCCTAATATTCCTTCGCACCTTATAGCTCGTCCGAAATATTCGAGTACTTATTTCTGGGAGAATTCGTAGCATCGGGGAAAAGATATATCTGTGGGAATCGGTATTTGGTTCACGCAAGTTAAGGAAACGGGATCATCGGATGCCAGTGTCTGCCGTGCTGCACATGCAGCACACACCTCCCCCTTGCCTGAATGTGTGCTGTGTGTGTGTGTGTTGCCCAAAAAAAATGCTCCAACATAGTCTCCCGTATAATAGTCCGTAAAAATAGTGCCCGTCGTTTGGAGCTATTTTCGTCGAAATTTTCCGTACGCTTTTCCCGCTCGCCGCTCGCTTTCTCATTCATGCATCCATCCATCCTCCGCGGTCTCCTTCTCCGCCCCCTGCTCTCACTCTTTGCTCTGTTTTTAAATGTATTTATTTATTTATTTGCTCTATGGCGTGTCTGTATCTCGTATACATGTATAAATAGCTATATGTATCTGTATATACACATGTACATAGCTCTGCATATATATGTATGTATGTATATATATCGAGAGCTAGGCTAGCTAAGGTAGTGTGCTAAGGTGGTGTGTGTCGTCGCCTTTCAGGTGCATTTTGAGGTGTCGTGACAGGAATTCTTCTTGCCAGCGAATTATGCGCACTAAAAATAATTGACAAAAGTATTTGTCGCCGCCTGCGTCCACCCCCTCTTTGCTTAGCTGGTCGCTGGCCGCTTTTCGCTAGCCGCTTCCCTATTCCCTATTTCCTATGCCCCCCCATGATCCTCTTGCTCTCTCGCTGGGCTCGCTCAGCATTCCCGTTGTTCTGCTTCACTCACTCTCTTTGCTCTCCGGGATTGCCGCAATGTTTCGCCGTTGCGCTGCCGTTAGACCAAATATGGACACTCGCGTTTGTTCACCATGTAACAACAACAACAACAACTGTAACTATTAATAATAACAGAATTCTCTGCCGCACAGGAAAAAAATTACGGTTATGGTTCTTCTTATTCTTCTTTGTGGAACCAAAACTTGTCTTTTGTTATGCTTCTTTTTCTATTTTCTTAGCTTTTTTCGAACACAAGCCTTCTCATCTATTTTTTTTTGTTAGCCTTTTGCCAGCCACTTTTTGCCCCGTTATTCTTCGGTTCTTCTTCGCACAAGTGATCGATGCCGCCTCTGAGTTTGTACTGACAATTTCGATCTCGAGATGCCGAGATGCGCTGTCGCTGCCGCAGTCGGCGAGTCGTTTGCTGCCTCTGCCGCCGCAGTTGTTGTTGCTCCTCCTCCTGCTCTTCTGACCAGCGAGGCATTGCGCATCGCATCACATCACGCACACGGCACACACATAAGTATGTATGAATGTACATATGTATGTATGTATGTTTTGGGGAGCGAAGCTGCTGCAGGCACAAGTGCTGGCGGTGGGGATCGGAAGAGGTGGCAGAGGAGCGCCAGCTTAAAGTTGAGAGGGAGCAGAGGAGAGAGAGAGCGCAAAATGGGGAGAGCAAAAGTTCGCGCTCAGTTAACGGTTAATCGAGCACGTGCAAGTGAGCCGGCCCATTGAGGTTAGGTTATGCTTACTCGCCGTCACAATGAGTGCTTAAAAAAAACCCTGCAACAGGTGCGAGGCCTTTGCTTTGTCGCAGATAACGACTCATTTAAGTAGTAAAAATCGTAATAATGCAACTTTACTCCTTTTATTTTGTGTAATAATAAGAATTAATATGAGGGTTTCTATTTCTACTCACCCCTTGACTGTTTAGGCGTTGACCGGTGGCCGTGGGCGGCAGCATACTCTCCACACCCTGCATGATCACACTGGCCCCCAGGAATTTGTTGAGCAAGGCTCGAGCCTCGCGATCCTCGCTGCTGTCACCGGGCTCCTCAACTGTCAAAGATTTAAATAATATTAGATGGATATATTGGATAGGAGAGAGGTGAGGCTCACCATTATCCGCATTGCGCATCCTCTCGAGGACATCGTCCACGCTGGTCACCTGGCGCTGATCCGCACTGCTGTTAAGGAAGGATCGGGTGTTGCTGGAGCGTGTGGTGCTGGTGACATGGCTCTGGTTCTGACGCATCTGCGGAGCCTCGATCACGCTGCACACCTCATTGGACTCGCTGTCCTCCTCGGTCTCGTCCTCGTTCCTCACCAGCGACTGGACGGTGGTCGAGTGGGCCGAGTGCGTCGAGGAGGAGGACTCCTTGCGTATGAACTTCTCGCTGAGCTCCTTCACCGATCCGCGACGCACGTATCGGGCATCCTCGGGCAGCGATTGCGACTGGGCCTCCACCTTTTTGAACTCCCGCACCACCCTGGAGTCCAGTTCAGGCGGTGAGCTGTCCTCCTCGTCCTCGTGCTGAAGCTGCTGCTTAATGGCCGCCAGCTCGTCCGCGTTGCTCGAGTAGATCAGCTCCTTGCGCTCGTGACGCGGCGGTGACTTGTTGTCCGAGTAAAACTGCTCCTCGATCACATAGCCTGTGACTTCTGATTATGGAGAATAACAAGGATTCATTAAGGGTAAGGGATAACTTGGAGTTAATGCGTCATTTGTTACCTTGCTTGGTCTCACAGGGCTCCGGGGCCGTCGTCGGTGGCGTCGTCTTCTTCTTGAGCGCCCGAATCCCGAAGAGCGGCAGTCCGTTCTCGTCCGTGGGTCCCACGCCGTAACTGGAGGTGATGGAGTCCTCCTCACGGGGCTTGTTGCGCTTGTTTGTGCTGCTGCTGGAGCTGGTGATGGTGCTGGAGCTGGTCATCGTGCGGGTGACCTTGCCACTGCTCGAGGTGGTGCTGGAAGTGGATCCCTTTCGGGGCGTGCTGCCATTCGTCTGGGGGACCGGGGCATGACCCTTCAGCACCTTGGAGCGGTCAGCCCAAATGGGTCCTTGGCTTGGCTTACTTGGTGCGCCACGCGTGCCTGTGCTGGTGCTGGTGGTGGTTGTGGTGACCTTCGTGATGGTGCTGCCACTTGCCGGGGACTGCTTTCCAGGCGGACTAACACGACGCTTTTGAGCCGGACTGGCGCTCCTTTCCCTCGGCTTGACTGGCGGCTTGCCATGTGGAGATGTCTTCCCCGGTGCCGACGTTGTGCTGTCCACCTGCTCCGTCCGTTGCTGCCGGCGACTCGTGCTGGTGCGCACTTCCTTCAGGCTAGCGCTGGTCGTCTTGGATTCCGGACTGGCCAAAGGACTCGGTTCACGCTTCTTGGGGAGTGGCGAGCTCTTGCCCGGACTCGTGGTCGTTGTGGTGGTAATGGTACTCGTTGTGGTGCCCGCATTGATCATGTTCTTGCGTATGAGACGAATCTGGGCGCGAATCCGGCGGCGCAGCTCGTAGCTGGCCACCGTCTCCAGGAGTTGCTCCAGTCGCTGCAGATCAAAGATCTCCTCAATCTCCACCTCCGAATCGGAGTCATCCTCTTTACCCTTTAGAGAAGTCTTCCTGGGCTCTTCGCCGCCCCGCACTGGTGTCTTTCTGGGCACATCGAACTTCACAGCAGTGTTGGGATTGCGCGGTTCCACTGGTGAATCGTCCTCCACGGAGGACTTCCTCGAGTAGTGGCTCTTGTTGATCTCGAGCGAATCGCGACGGATGTGCTCCAGCGAGCTCTTCGTGTGATCCATGTACGAGGGACGACGTCCAGTGGGCAGCTCGGTATCCGCGCCAGGAGATTCCTGTGCCGGCTCGAACACATTCCTGCGACTGGCCACATTGCGTCCAGTGGTGCTCGTCGTGGTGGTAACGATGGTAGTGCTTTTCTCTGTAACAGATTCAATGGGTGTGATTTCGGGTTCGGCTCTGTTTGGGTTAGTCTGAGTCGGAGTCGGAGTCGGTTTCGGGCCAGTTGTCTTGGTGGTGGTGCTCGGGTGCAGGTGACGGTGCTCAGTGGTGGTGGACGTGGTCGTGGTGGTGTTGGTCGAGTTCAAGTTGGTGGAGGTGCGTCTACTGGGCGATCGGGAGGGAGATTGCGATGGCGACCGTGACGATGGAGTTGGGGATTTGCTGCTTCTCTGTGGTTTCTCGGTTGTATGAGAAGGGGGTGCTGGTCCCACTACCTCGACGTCCACATCCACATCCTGTACCACCCATTGTTGTTGGGTGATGTGCTCCATGCGCTTGGAGCTGCTGGTAGTGGTGGTCTTTGGTGATGGGGATTGGCCAGAGGGAGTGACCGATGGAGTGGTCTTCTTGGGTCCCAGCTTATTTACATTGCTCGTCTGATTTCTGTACGATCTCTTCTCCTCGGTAATCAAACTGGTGCTTGCGCTTGGTTTTCCTCGGTTTCCATTCATCTTCGTTGGTGACGGGGAGCTGATGGGTCTGCGTTCCGGGGTACGTTGATTAAAGACCGAGGGACGACTGAGGATGTCCTTCTGACGCTTCAATTCGATGGCTGTGGTGTGCGTCTTGGTCATGGGCAAAGGCTCGTCATCGAATTCTTCTTCTTCGGGCGAGACCTCGAGCTCTTCCTCAGGCTGCTTCAGGGATTCTTTGCGCGGTTCCTTTTCTGGTGTCTTTTTGGCAAGCCTTTCGGGTTCCCTTTGTGACAGCTTGGGCTCTCTTCTAGTTAACCTTTCCGGCTCATCCTTGGGCTTAGCTGGGGCTGGCTTGGGCACCCTTTGGCTGACCTTTTCCGGCTGTTCCTTAGCAACCCGTTGAGGTTCTTGCTTGGGCTCCCACTGCGACACTTTTTGTGTAACCTTGGACGGTAACTTGGGCTCCTCCTTCGACTTGACTTGGGGCTCTTTTGGCGTTACCTTCTTGAAAGCTCTTTCAGGTTCTCCCTTGGAGTCCCTGCGGGTTGTCTCTCTAGTTTCCTGCTGTGTGACTTCACTAACGGTCTCCTTCTTGGTTACCGTGCGCCTGATTTCCTCCTCTTCCTCCATCTGGCTTGTCTGCCCATCCTCCACATCTGTCTCCCGCTCCAGCTCTGGCTCCGATTCCTCATCCAAATCCCGCTCCGGCTCGCTCTGCCGCGAAATGTGGCGTTCAATGTTGGCAACCAGGCGCGGCGACTTCTGTGGCACTGTGGGCGCCAGTTTCTCGGCCGTGTCGATAAACTTGCTAACCTTCTGGGACACGCTCAGGATGCAATCGTCCCTGAGGAGCTCCTCGTCGATCTCCTCGAGATTCGGTCGTTCGATCTCCGGTCGGGGGGAGAGTGATGAAGGCCTGGTAACGTTCTCGGCAGTGCGCAAGAATTTGTCCACCTTCTGATTGATGCTCAGCAGACAGTCGTCGTTCTCAGGTATCTTGGCGTGCGTGTCGAACTCCCGGCTGAATGGGGCAGAGGCACGTGGCTGTTTCACCTTTTCAGCGGAGTGAGTGAATCGCGAGACCTTCTCGTGCACACTCAACAGGCTCTCATCCGTGTCGGGTGTATTGACGGGGTAATCCAGACTCTTCGGTGCCTCTACCGTGGGATTGTCAAGGATGTCCACCTCTAGGCCATTGGAGCTGCGCAGCTCGGATATTTGACAGCCCACATAGGCTTGGGACTCCTCCTCAAAGATCGGGATATTTGTCACCTGCGGCTTGCGGCGAGGCTCGTCATCGGGCTCCTGCACCACGTCCGGGTAGCGCGGCTTGCCCGTCTCCAAGTTGGCGGGCACGGGAGTTGGCACAATGCGATCGGGTGACGGTTCCCTCGAGCTCTTCGCCTGCTGAATGTCGATAATCACTCCCTCGATATCGGAGCTGGTGTGGATCCGTTGCTCGCTGAGATTGATCGTCTTGGTGGTGCAGCACTTGTTCGGCCTAGTCCTCTCCCCACCGGGCTTCAGACTACTCATCTCCGGATGGTGGGGCTTCGGGCCGCCGCTCACCTTGATGATATTTTCGCTGGTGGAACGCGTCACCTTCTCGGTCTTGTCACGCCGGGTCACCCGAGGCACTGGTGCCGACTCCTTGCGCTCCGTTACGGGAAGTTTCCTTATGGCACTCGGAGCCGTAGCGGTTGGATTTTGCGGTCGCCTTTCGGTCCTCGGCGACTTGGGAGCCGTGTGATCGATGATGATCTCCGTGTGCACGGAAATGTTGCTAGAACGTCGGCGTTCGCTGCTCACTCGCGAAGGACTAGCATCTGGCGAAGTGGAATCGCCATCGACATTGTCCTCGGGGGCGCGAGACTGTGCCGGTGTGGGAGTTCGGGTCGGCTGGGCCGACGTCTTCTGCTTGCGGGGCGAAGAGCGAAGGCGATCCTTGATGGAGGATGGGGAAGCACCGTTGGCATCGCTGGGCTTACGCCCCTGTCGAGTTGTTGTGGTGGTGGTGCTTGTGGTAGTACGGGTCTCTTCCACAACACTGTCCCGCTTGCGACCAGTTAGGGAATCCTTGCGAGGACTCTTCGGAGCTGGTACTTTGGATTGTGGTTCCTTGGATGCCAGTGGCTGCTTTGCTTTTGTCGTCCGCGAGTTCCGACGCTCAGTTTCGGTTTTCGTAATGCTGCTCACACTAGTTTTCTTCTTTATCTCCGGTTCAGAGTCCTTTTCTGGCTCAGATTCAGTTTCCAGCTTTTCCGGCACTTTTTGGGTGGGCCTTGGAGCCTTCTTGGCCGAGCTAGGACTTGGCGAACGCGTCCTCTGGGTGATCTTTTCCACAACAGTTTTGCCCTGACAATCGATGATCTTTTCGGTGACGAAGCTCGGCTCTAGCTTAGCTGGAATCTTCCTGCCAAAGGTGGGAGAGACAGAAGGTGATGGCGATGGAGACGTTGACTTCTGAGGAACTCTGCGTTCAGGGGATGGCGACCAGGTAGGAGCGGGAGATTTGGAGCCGCCCTGCTTGGTTATAACAATAGTTGTCTGCTCATTAACATTAATTGTCTCAGCATCCTCCTTAGGATTGATGGGGCCCTTCTGTTCTGGCTCCTTTGGATACCTTGGGCTTTCTTGATCCTTCGGGAAGCTGGGACTCTTTTGTTCCTTGGGATATCTAGGAGTTTCCTCTGCCTTGGGATATCTAGGACCCTCGTGCTCCTTTGGATACCTAGAAGTCTCTTGCTCCGGTGGATACTTGCCAATCTCTTCCTTAGTTGTACCTGGCTCCTTCTTAGGACTTTTGGGACTATCCTGCTCCTTGGGATATTTAGGACTTTCGACTTCCTTGGTTAATACTTCCACTTCCTCTGACTCGGTTACATCCACGATGAGCTCTTCATCTACCTTTATCTTGGGCTGCGTACGTACCACAAATGTCTCAGTCACACGACGTGGATGATCATCGTCGTCGTCATCGGGACAATCTTCGATCTTCACTTGGATAGTCTCGATGGTGGTGGTCTCTGTAATATTCTGCTTGTCGTCGTCATCATCGTCATTCTCTGGTCGCTGAGTAAAGTTTCCCTGAGTGTCTCCATCTTCCTCCATGCCCAAGATTTTGCGACAGCGATCCTCGAAGGTCTCCCGACGTGTCAATCCCTTCTTGCGGTAGGTGGGCGCCTGGTTCTCCTCAGGCTCGGGCTCGGCATCGTTTCCCTTGGAAAGGAAACCACCGTCTGGACTCTCGATGGCCTCCTCAGTTCTTGCCGTAGGTTCTTCTTCTGGTTCTTTAGGAGATCGGGGTTTCTTTTCGTTAGTCATTGGATGCTGATTCTGATTATCTCGTTCGTTCGTTAGGAATTCTTCGTGTAGATTGTGGGTAGTTCGTTTTTCGGTTGTGGTAATGGTGCTACGGAAGATGTCGTCCTCGGTTCTGTGCTCCTTTTCGGGACTAAGACGGGGCTTCGCTGGCGTTTCCTTGGGCAACTGTTGCTTTTCAGGACTTTGCCGAGGTGAAACACGTGGCTGAGGTCCCTTTTCAGGACTTTGGGCTCGTGGCACTTGCTTCTCGGGGCTATGACGCGAAGGAACACCAGCAGGTCTGTTTACTCCCGGTGTCTTTTCTGAAATCTGAGTCCTGGGTAATTGATTCTCAGGACTCTGGGCCCTGGGTAATTGCTTCTCAGGGCTCTGGCGTGGCAAGACTTGTGGCTGATGTGCAGTCTGGCCACGCGGCTGCTTGGAGCCCGGCTGCTCCTTCTCTGGACTCTGTCGGGGCGTGGCTCTAGGACTTTTCTCGGGGCTATTGGCCCTGACCGATGGCTGTGCCTTTGGAGCCCCGTTCACCTGCTCGATAATGATCAGATCCTCGATTACCAGCTGATCCTCCTCCACCGGCTGGGAGACACGCCGACCCTCGAAGGTCGTCTCTCTCTGAACGCCGGGAGACTTGGAGCTGCGCCTTAACTGAGGTTCCGGTTCGTCCTGGGGCTGTCTCCTCAGTTGCGGATGCGGCTTCTTGCTGGCTGCAACGGATCAGGGCATAAGACGTTGGGGGGAGGATCGTGATCTCTAAGTGATCTCTACGTGATCTCAATGTGATCTTTCGTTCTACATCTACAACCGGTGTGTGTGCTAGGTGTGTGAGTGTCTACGGTGATAGTTAGGGGTTAGGCTAGTTAGTCACAACTACGCTGGCAGCTTGAACTACGTACGGGCGGGTTAGGAGGTTTCTACAGGCGCAGGCAAGGACTTAGCCTCAGGCAAGGACTGGCAGTGGTAGTAGGTACACCCGTTAGTGGAAAGCTCGAGGGGAGATGAGGAAAGTTAGACTTGGTAGACTTAGTAGACCAGGAGCAAGATCTCTCGCTCTCTTGCTCGGCAGCCCATTTGCATTCCCAATTCAGTGTTTAATTCAGTTTTATTTTTTCAGTGCAGTTTCAGTTTGTGTTTGAACATTTCAGAGTTTGTTTTTCAGGTTTTTTTTTTGTAATTTTTATTTGCAAAAAGTTCCAAAATAAAAAAGAAGTATAGCATAGTTAAAAGTGTACAGAGTTTCTTGATTTTTGCTTGCGGGTCGTGTTGGATTTCAAGCCTTACCAGGGGTCGTCCCAGAGCTCCCGTCCGCCGTCTCGGCGAGGGGGGCTTCTTCCCCCTCTTCGCCCAGCTGGTAATAGTGACGCCGGACACAGGGCGCCTCCTCCGCCACCACCGCCGCCGCCTTTGCCTCATTGGCGCTCACCTGGAGCTTGCGGATCGGCTGGGAATCGGGTTCGGTTATGGTTTCTGTTACGGATTTCCCCGGTTCTTGGTTCTGGTTTTTGTTGTTGGTGGTGGCTGTGGTTGTTGTTGTTGTCTTGGTGGTGGTGGTGGTGGTTAGTGTTGGTTCGTTGTTAATAGTAGGAGGAGTAGTTGGTGGCAGAGAGAATATATCGCCAGGCTTAGTGGTAGTATACGTATACTGTGATAGCTTGTTATCTGAAGGATATACATTCATATACATAGTTCATAGGTTCCAATATTGATATAGCATTATTTATATAGTATATATGTGGGTTTATTTACTTGATCTTTTGTCTCTTTTCTCTAATTCGTACCTGGAGCAGGACTGGCCGGAGCTGCAGTTGGTGCTGGCGAAACGGGAGCTTGTGCTGGTGCTGGACTGGCCCTGGGGCTGCCCTTGATGGTGCTGCTAGTGGTCGTAGTCGTGGTGGTAACCACACTACCTCCGCCCGCCTTGGGTGTCGGCGATCTGGGCTCGCTGGGACCTCGGCTCACCGCCGGACTTGGCTTCTTGCTTGTCTTGCTGGTGGTGGTGGTGGTGGTACTAGTTGTTCCACCTGTCTGCCTGGTCACCGTGCTGGAGCTAATCCGGCTCGATTCCGACGGCGCCTGGCTCTCGTGCGAACCCTCGCGCATCTCCCGGCGATAGGTGCGATTGGAGGAGATGCTCGAGCGCGGCGTCTGATGATGCGACGTTGAGCCCGCCGAAGCAGTGCTGTCCGCAGGGGAACTGCTGCGCAGCGAGGCGGCGAAGGCCCGGTGGGCTGCATCCACTTCGCGCTCCTTTTGGAGCTGCCGACGCGTCACCGTCACCGCCTCGGTGGTCTTGGTGGGTGAACTAGGTCCCGTCGAGTGGGTGCTAGGCCGCGTCTGACTGGGCTTGCCTGCCGGTCCGCGGCTCGCAGCTGGTGCCTGGCTGCTATACTCCTCGCGTGGCTGAGATCGACGCGGACTTACGGGTCGGGGAGAGCCCTGCTCCACCTGCGTCTCCACGATACGCTCCGTGTTGGTCTTGCGATTGGCGCTCTGATTGCGAGAGACTGTCCTGGCGGTCAGTGGAACCTCGCCATCGGGCTGATCCGCACGCGGAGTGGAGCGTACCGAGGGGAAGCCGTGGGTACTGAAGTTGGGCGAGGGCGCCTCCCTCAGCTTTTGCGGCGAAGACTTGGTCTGTGGATAGTCATCCCCCAGAACCTCCGTTTCGGTGGTGGTGGAGCTCGTCTGATGCTGCTTCACCTGGCGACTCTTCTCGGAACGCACCACCACCACTTCCTCGGTCGAGGGTCTCTGGGAGGGATACTCCTGGGTGGGCTTGTTCGGACGCACCGATGGGAAGCCATGGGTGCTAAAGTCCCTGCCCGGTGACTGGCGTGAGGATGGAGATGGTGCTTGGTGCGAAGGTGTCGGTGTCGGTGCCTTCTGCTGTGGCTGCTGCTGCACTCGGGACAAGGGCTGGCCACGATCATCGTACTCCTCGACGGTCTCGGAGGTGGTCTCAGTGGAGAAGCGGCGGCTCGACTTCTTCACCGAGGAGAAGGAGCTCTGCTGGGACTGCTGGGTCACATGCTGCTGCTGCTCCACATTGTCCACCAAATCGCGCAACTGGCTGTTGTCCTGGACATCCTGCTGGACACGTCGCTGATTGTGGACTTGATTCTGGTTGTGGGTAGTCTGGTTGTGGGTCTGACTGTGGCTGGGAGTGAGCTGCTCCGTCTCGTAGCGCTTGTTCTTGACAATGGTGCCATCGGGGAGCCGCTTGACCGTAGTGATCATCTTCACATTGGGCTTCGGGTACTCCACCGTATTGGAGATTATCTCGCCGGGCTGGGCCATCAGGTGCTGGACATGCTGCTGGTATTCCGGCGATGCCTTATCCATGTCCACATAGCGCTTGTTCTCCTCGTAATGCTGCTGGGTCTGGACATTCCGGGTGCTGTTGCTCTGCTCGCGGCTCTCCGAGAAGCGTTCCTCCTGGCGCTGCAGCTGCTCTTGGCGTTGGATCTGCTCCTGGCGTTGGATTTGCTCTTGGCGTTGGATCTGCTCTTGGCGAATCTGTTGTTCCTGTCGCTGCAGCTGCTCCTGGTAACGCTGCTCCTGCTCGCGCCTCTGATCCTCCCACTCCCTTTGATGCAGCTGCTGCTGCTGCTGCTGCAGCTTCTGGGGCTTCTCCTGGCCATCGAGCAGATAGCGCGGCTCATCGCCATACTCCACAGTCGAGGAGGAGGAGACCACCTTGGAGGAGGACGAGGTGGATGTAGAGCTCATCTTCATCTCGGTGCGACCGCTGCTCTCGTCCCCAAAGACCACCTTCTCCTGGAGCTGGGTCTTGGAGCTCTCCGAGGCCTGCTTCACAAAGTTCTTGTCGTCGCCCTGATGCGAGGCACTCGAGCGCTGTTCGTTCCTGCCCTTGAACTCGGCCAGGCCACCACCATTGAGCTTCTCCACACCTGCGATAGTCGGGGTCAGGTGTAGGTATTGGTGTTTGAGGGGTCGTAGGTCGTAGGTCGTAGGTTGAAGGTCGAAGGTTGAAGGTTGAAGGTTGAAAGTTGAAGGTCGAGTGGTGGACATGGACATACAGAATAAACAGAGTTTTGGGGTTAAACACACAAAGAAAAACATCACCGACAAGGGACCAGGGGTTAGGATAAGAAAGACACTGGCTTAGACGCCTCCCTGACAAAGTCTGGGATAGTCCATGCCAGCATCCATCCGGTCAGACACAAAAACCACTGCCACCCAAAGGACTTACCATCTGTCTTGGCCAGAGTTTCGGTGCGATAGGCCTTGCCGTCGGGACTAACCTCCGATGAGGTCTGGACATCCCAGCCCGTGGTACTCGGCTGCGTCAGGGTCATCGAGTGGAACCGCAGCTCGTGCGTCGGGCTGGTGGAGTCGCGAACCTCCTTCGACTTGAGACTCTGGAAATTCTGGTCGAGCAGAGCATCACCGTGACTGGGGGCCAGGGGATCCTTGGCACCGTAGCCAGCCAGGGTTCCGTTGCCGTTCGGCGCTTCCGACATCGTGGTCGTTGTGCTATGATCCGGTTCGTGCCTGTAGAGATTGCAAAGTCGCGACTCGCGCAGCTTGTAGAGATGCGATCGGATTTGCTTTTTGCGTTCGCTGTCCTCGGACTGCTGCCACTGGAAAGGGATCGGGAGAGAAGAGGGACTTATATTAGATATATGTATATATTTATATCTCTGTACATGTGACCCCGTCCTTGAGCCAATTAAGCCCCAAGTGAACTGAACTCGTGCTCGAGTTTGAAGTGGAGCAAAGTGGAGTACCCGGAGCCCCCACGCGCTTGTCGCCGTCAACCAAGCGCTTGGATCGCCATTTACGGCAACCGATCCCGATCTCTTGTCTCTGCCCCGTCTTCGTCTCAGTCGTGGCTCCTCCTCCGCCAATTAGCCGGTCTCAGCCAACACACACACAACTGACTCAGCCCGAGACTGGCCTTAGCGTATATATAGAATATATATAGAATATATATCCGTTCTGGCCAAGATCTAGAGAGATCGAGAGACGCCCCCAACGGAGATCAACGGTTTCAATGGCAGAAGCAACCAGATGACCAAAAATGGCTGGGATTACACACTGACTAAGGGGTAACAAGCAGAACTGAATGACTCCGACTCTTATTGGGAAATGATCATGATCTTTTAAAGTCTCTGAAGAATTAAAAGGTGAAAAAAAGCAAGAACCTTATTTTAAACCATAAAATAGATTTCAATAAAATTAATCGATAAATTCTGGCATTAAAAATAATCGAACAAAATTGATGCTATGCCAAAATAGTTTCTAATTGGTAAAAACAAGTTCGAATGTATACAAAGATCTTGTTCTTAAGTCTTAGTTTTCTTCTTTTAACTTAACTTACTTCTTAACTCCAGTTACATTAGTAAAAAATCGATATTGATGTCTGTCGATAAAACAAAGTCGTAAAAGATTAATGCTTCTGTGGAACTTTAATATTAGTTGTTTCCTTTATTTCCAGAAATATTACTTCTAGGTAAACAAACACATAGGCTGGACTGTAACCGACCCGGTAAACGCTATATCAGTTATTCACTCTAATTCTCTGGCATTTCTATTATCGAAATCAAACATCAAATGGCTGACGTTTTCAGCTTATAAATAAAACATTGGCAATTCCAGCTGACCGATAAGCGGATCGCCAACAAAGAATAATCTAAGGAGAGGGGGTCTCACAATATCGTTAGCAAGAAAAAATAACTAAAAAAAAAACAAAAGAAAAGGAAAAACAAACAAAAATCGAATCAAGTTGAGGCGGCGGCGGTGATATCACCTTTGGCTCAAGCGCGAAAACAACGTCAAATAACATTTGTATTAACAATAATGACACCTCGCTCGATCCACATCTGTACATATGTTTGTTTGTATGTACTTATATATGTATTTATAGCCATGTATATATGCAAAATACTGACTCTACAGCTTCGCTAACTGTTTTTATTTTAGACAGCGAAATGGGGGAAACTTCCTTAAACAAACCCCCGAACAGGAAATGGAATTATGAATTATTAATAATTTGTAGATTAAGATTAAGACGTATGATTCACAGGAAGATAATCCCAAAAAGATTTCGTTTTAATGAAGACAAACTATTTGAATTCACTTGAAAAGCTAGCTATAATTTTTCATGGAATAAGTTCTCGAAATAAAGGTTTAATTTTTAAAGAAATTCTTCTTCTCTGTAGATTAATGTCGACTTATCTAAATATTAAGATAACTACATAGATAACTAGAAAAAAACGTTAATATTTGTACAGTTTTCTTTAGCTTCTCAGAAGATTTGCTGGCTTTTTGTGAAGAAATCTCCATGATTGATAGCCCCAGTTGTTGCTTTCTTTTCGACAGATGGCGCTCTTGCTCGATCGCCGGCCGTCACTTTCAGCGCTTTCACTCGCCCAAATCAACAGATTCGCATTTCCAATTGACAAAAAAACAAAAAATAAATAACACAAATAAAAAGGCAAACGAAAAACAAATGCAAGAAATCAAAGAGAGTGTGTTTGTGTTTTTGCACAAAGTTTGCGGCTTAGCTTTTGTTTGTTTGGCTTTTTTGATTTTTTGTTTTGTATTCAAGAACTGGTCGCGTGGTCGCAGTCTAGACCTGCGTCTTGAAACGCCTCTGCCCGCGTTGCTAGCCCTGCACTGTCAACAATTTTCGAGCAATTTTCTAGCTTTAATAATTAGGAAAAATAATAATAAGTACTATATTTGTAATATAATTGAATAATTATTCTGTATTCATTAATATTTAAAATGTGAAATAATTCTCTTTTTAATCAACATTTCCGTGCAAGGCTTGGTTTTTTCTTTCTTTTCAGTGTGCCGCTGCCTCTGTCGCTGCCCGAATGACGTAATTTCTAAAAGTGCCGTGATAACCAGTTGAGAAGAAGAGGCGGAGGAGAGCAGGCAGATACAGAGGCAAAAGTGGAGGAAGAAGCAGCAGCAGCAGCCGATTTCGCACCTCTGCAGCGACGCTGGCAGCGACTGTGGCAACCTGTTGGGCGTCAACGCCGGCGCTAGCGTCGACAGCGACGTCGACTGCAGGCCTAATGATGAGGAATGATGGGGAGCTGTCTCTGTCACTGTCGCTGTCTCTGCCTTCCTCTCCCTCTCCCTGCCTATCTTTCTCTCTGGCTCGATCGCTCTGCTGCTGCGGATGACGTGACGTGCGAATGCTGATAAATTATTTTTGAAGTTTCTGTTTTGTGTTTGTTGTTATTTTATTATTTATATTTTCGTTGTGCCGTTGTTCATTTTTAGCTGTCGTGTCAGCCGGTGTTGACCTCCGTTTCGCGTTATTTTTTTTTGGCAAAAAACAAATCGTTTTTGTTATTGAAATTAAAGTTTATTAAAAACTTAATTGAGAGGAAATCAACGCAAGGCAGGAGAGAGGGAGAATAAGAGAGAGAGAGAGAGAGTGCTAGGGAAGGTCAAGGGGTCATCATTGCACACGCACACGTAGCCAGAGCCGGAATTGATTTTTTCGATGTTTCTGCATGACAATCGATTTTACTTCGTGTAATATCGTTGCTTTTCCACCTCTAGTGCTTACTTTACAGATAAAGCCTGGCTTCTCCCATTTTATTAAATTCCCATTCCCCAGATTAAGATAACTTCGAAATAGCATAAAAAGAACTTAAACGTGAGAGATAGGCTTTTAATAAAAAATTCCAAAGTTAAGTATCAGTGATAAGTAGTTAAGGGAATGCTAAAATATTTAGTTAAGACCAAAGTCAGTCAGTAAGAAACAATTAAATACATTCGAACATTACTTAAACTCGCATATTACTTTATTTTGACTACAAATAAATTCTATATTTGTAATTAGTCCTAGCTATACCATTGAATAAGAGTGAAATATAGTTACATAGTATTTTTAAAAAGCACCATTAAATAGCGAAATATTTCATTATTTCTTTCAGTATTTGCACTTTGCTGCCGGCGTTAATTGTTAGTCTTTATTATTATTCCTTTTATGGCTATTTCGATTTCAATTCCCGATGCCAGTTCTCAATCTCTGTACCGAGTGCATGCTACAGATATATTCATATATATATATGCATATTAAAGTGACCTAATTGCCGCTGTCCAACCAATCGAGAATCGTCGAATCTAGAATTGAGAATTTTAAATTGTGTCATTGTGCAGCGAGACGGCGACGTCAGAAACATGTTTATTATGTTTGCTTTGCCGCGTGGACTTATTTGTGTTGCTTTCGGTTTCGCTGTCAGCGTCTTATTTTGGGTATGACATCGCCTCCCCAGCGCCCCAGCTCCCCAGATCCCCAGCTCCTTAGCTCGCCCAGGTGAATAAAACATGGCTCCATAAAGAGACCAAGTCGAGTTCTAAAAGTGGAGCACTTTCGTGGCATCGCTGGCTGCATATAAAGCACCCCAGCTAAACCCAAAAACCCCGAAAAACTGGACCCACATTAAGCCTGGGAAATAACTCAATTTTTGGGGTCTCTGCGCGAACTGTGATCGATGGACAAGCTGTCAAAGTGGCTGAGCGTGTGGGAAATTATAATGCCACAGCCGACGATCCAATAGGTGATATATTATAGCCGGTAAGGTGGTGACTGATGTGCAACACAGAAACAAAAAATATAAATAACGTGACACGAATTCGGGTTAATTCTAAATAAATATTTCCATAGCCTAACAATCCATTTGAAATTTAATAACTTTCCTTTATAAATATAATTAAATTATATTCTTCTTCGATCTTTTATAAAAAAGAATGTACTTGCTTTATTATATGAATTCTCTCAAGAATACCATATTTGAATAATAATATTTAAAACAATGCCAGCTCTAATCGTTAATTATTTTGTTTCCACTTATTTATTTGCTTTGTGCACCTTTTAGCCAAAAAATGATCTCATACTGGCAGCCAAATAGTCGGAAATATTATAATGCATGGCGTATATGTATATTTCGAACAATTATCGAAGCCAGAGTCATTAGTGCAGGTGGAGTTGTATATTTTTTTGTAGTTTTCTTGGCGTTTTGTTTCTCGTGCCCGGAAAGAGCAACTTGCCCGGGTTTTCTCAAATTAAAGTTGGCTTAATTCGGAGCCAAGGTTCACATTCTGATTAATTTAAATAAAAGATTATACAGATCCAACATACGGTTGCTTAATGCAAGTACCTTTTATAAAATTATTCCTTCTCGAATTATGTCTACCACTTTTTTCTAGTGTGTGCTATGTTCAGCTTTAAATATTCAAAAAAGAGCTAGTACTTATCGGAACATCTATCTATCACCGACAATGGGGAGCAATTATTATGGATAATTACAGGCTAAATCAAAAATCACATAAAGGAAAAACAACCCTTGGGGCTGACGAGATCTGCGAACTGGTCTCGTTTGGCTGGTGGAAAAGCTCTAGAAAAGCGTAGAACGGTTGCCAAGGCCGACAGCCCACGGCGATGGGTAACTCGTTTCCCCTTGTAATTTGATGCACTCCTCCCTATCTTGATTAGCATATGAACGTACAGTTCAGTTCTTCTATATAAAACGCCGAACCCGAACCCGAACTCGAACCCGATCCCCAACCGATAGTCAGCTGTTCTGGCCGGGATCCTCGATCGGCCTACGAGCCCACAAACACCACAAATTCCCCAGATAAGATCCGTATGTTTTTTCGTTTGTTTACAAGCCACTCGGCGGAGATATAGATACAGCTACATACATAGTTACAGATACAGTGAACAGGTGTCGTTCGCTAATTGAAATAATAAGTAGACATGCTATTTAAATTGATAGCAAACAATTTGAAACGAAATCTATTCAGCTTTCCACTTACACTTACTTTTTAATTGATTTATTTAAGGATATTATATATTATGATATAATAATATAGAATATATTTATGCAAGTTTGGGTTATAAGTCATAATTTTAATTTAAACTATAAAGTTATAAAGTGAAAAATAATTGTATTAAGACAAAGAAACTTTCAAATTTAAATAAACAAATAACATGAGCTTATTTTTTATATCAAATCTAATCCTAATTCCCAATAATTTAACGGGTATGAAGAATATATAAATTTTACTACAAAAATATCCTAGGAGCAAAAGTATCCTTGGAGCCCTATGGAAGCTTTTTAACTCAAACACTTGACCGCATTCCCACAAAATCGATTAAATCGCAACTATAATAACGGCAATTAGTGTCGCTGCTTTATTGATTGGCGATTTGCAGTGTCCCCACCCTATTCCCTATTCCCTATTTAAACTTGATACCCTTTGGTGATGGGCTCCTAAATCGAAATCCACCGTAAGAACGATGACTGTATTTTAAAGACGATTCTACAGTTACTAACTGTTATGCAAAAGGTGGCAAGCAAAAAAGAAAAAAGGTTAAACTGTGCGAAAGTGTGAAAGTTAATATGCGAAGAAGAGAGAAGAAAGAGCGGGAAGAAAGAGAGTTATGTAGCCTCGCAGATTCTTCTTTTCGTGTTTCTTTTCTTGTCGAAATGACAGAAAGATTTACCTCAGGTAAGAAAAAAAACAGAGTTGATTGTGTTTTTTTTTCGATTTTTGGCCAAAGGCTCAGTTTCGAACTCTGCTCCTTGGTTGTTGTTGCTGTTCTTGTTGTTGGTGGTGATTGGAGTTGAAGTTATCTCTCCGCTGCTTTTGTCGTTGTTGTCGTTCAACCGGCAAGAAAAGGCACGTAAAAAAACACTTGATGGCCAAAAAAAAGGTGTGACTAATCCTTGTCCTCTTTCTCCTCTTATTATATTCGATTTTCTTTGTTTTTTGTTAAATAAATAAATAATTTAGCGCAAGAAAAAAAATGAAGTTAAGTGATCGTTGTTGTGACTTGTTGTTGAGCGTTGTTTAGCTTTATGCTTTGAATGTTTCACCGAGCGTCGACACGTTGCAATCGATCGAGCACCAAAATCAGACTGAAGTTTCCAATCAGAATCACAAAGCCGCCTAAAGTGGCCGCCAGCTTAGACGCCGGCAGCGACGCCGACAGCGCAGCGAGCAGTGAAGCGGGCAGCGAGCCGAGATATGACCGAATACGAAAAAACGGCAAATAAACGAAGATGACGCGACCGGCGACACGGAGCACAGTGGGCCGAATAACGTCAATAACGTGTTATTGAATATTAAATATTGAATGAATAAAAAAACCTAAATATTATACAAAATCATAAAAACAATAAAAGAATAATATCGAACCTAATAATACTATTGGAAAAAATAAAGATAATTCATTGAATTAACCAAAGAGCGAGGGCCTTACAAAATTATGTTTGTAGTATAAAACCTCAATAAGGGAAATATATATTTTATCTACATATAATCATATATATTCTTACAAGAACTTCAGCATAATCTATGATCTAGATAGATAATATATCTATCTAGGATTATTAATCTCAATCCTAAAGAAATTCAAAGGAAATCGTTTACCAAAAACGTTAAGGTGTTAAGAGGCATTTCCTCACCTGCAGTAAAAATTAAATATTTTACCTATTTCTTTGTTTATTTACTTAAGCTACGGACATGGCTCATCCGCCGCAGGAAATTGCATTGGAACGTGTTGGATTTTTGTTTTGAGGCTTTTGATAAATCACCCAATGGGTGGGCGTCATTGTTGCAGTAATAATTAATAACAATGTTAATAATAGACACCTTTTTTCGAGACTATTTTTGGACTAACCACTCGACCTGTGCTGCTGCCCACCATTCTTCGTAAAAGTTACTCATCGCTGGCGTTGGCGCAGACGTTGCGCAGACGCAGACGCAGCGCAGACTTAGTCGTGACTAGCAGCCACCCCACTGTAATGTCTAGTCGCAGTCTGTGGTGTCCACTGTTCGGTGGCCAGTGGCCAGTGGCAGTGGCCGCCACTTGCTGCATTTGGCCATTTGCCATACGCGGGTGTCTCCGACTTTATTTTTTATTTATTTATTTTCTGCCTCACTCCGTGTGCCAGTTCAACTTTGGCTCATTGATTTATTCCGCAGTCGATGGCTGGCCGACCCACGCGTTTCTTCGGCTGTCTGTCTGGCGGAATCGAATCGAATCGAATTGAATTGAATCAAATAGAGTCGAAGCCGCAGTTGAAGTCTCAGTCGCAGTCTCAGTCGCGGTCTCAGTCACAGTCACAGTCTCAGTCACAGTCTCAGGGCCAAGAGCCAGCCAACGCTCTCGGCTGATCCGTTCGGTCAGGTTCTGAATCCAGCTGAGCGGTTTTGTGCCGCCAGGGATGCAATTTTTGTTTTTTAACCAGTTTTAAAATAACATAAATATTTAAAAACTCGAAATTTAGACATATACAGTGGGGAAAATATAAAAAGGAAAAACAGTTACACTTAAAGTAACTAAACACATCATATTCTATCTTCTAGTCGATCGAAATCGATTTAAAATTGATATATTATTGAATTATAAAAAAGAATCTAATAGAAACGATTCAGCTTAAATTAATTGTCATGCATATATTGATATTTCTAATTATACTAACTTTTTGCCAGAGATAAGATAAGGAATTGGTTTGAATTTGCTTTCGGGAACTTGAGATAAGATTCGGTTGCCATTACCATCGGAAGTGTATATTAAATTAAGAGTCTTTTTTAGATTAGACAATGTTGCTTATTTATAAATTTAAAGCAATTTACATTTAGCAAAGCTTTAAAATAAAAAGAAGTGGATATTCTATTGTTTTATACAAATAGTATTAATTCCTTTTCTAGGTTTTTCAAATTTATTTTTAGTCTTTGCATCCCTGCCTAACAGGCTATGTATGGTATGGCGTCATTGCCAGGAGCAAAGTGACAAGGGGCGATAAGACGCAGACAGAAGAGAGAAAGGAGAAGGAATAGGCAAAGGAGAACGGCAGAAAGAAATGATGGAGAAGGAGCAGGAGACGTAGCAGGGCAGCGGCGGTCAGCGGAGCTCAGAGGCCAAGAGCGGGGATTGATTCATGGCCAATGAGTCATCACTGGCTTTATCAGTCAAACGGCCGCTGCCGCTGCCGCAGCATCCCAATTTGTCGCTGCTGCTCTTTTCTCTCCTTTATCTCCTGCGCCCGCTCTCCTTCTCTCGAGCAGCGACGCGGCTGCGTGGGTCGAAGATCGTCTGCTATTGCTGTTTCTTCTCTCGTCTGTTACTCTAACAGAGGGTACTGAACATTTTCGGCAAATGTTAAATAAAAGCTCAAGTTTTTATATAAAAATCGAAGAAAGAAAGTTAAAATTACTGTAGAATTTGAAATCTCTTCAAAATGACAACATGAAGTATGCCACAAAAGCTTAAACCTGAAAAGCTAACCGGAAAATATTTCATTACATAATTCTGGATAGTTTTTAGATTTTTTTATTAAAAGAATAATTGAAATTCGTTAAAAAGTGTATAGAAAAATGTAATAAAATGTTTTTCTTCAAATAGAAAATGCAATAACCTCCCAAGATTATTATAAAGTAGTTTAATAAATTAAAAGTTATAAAAAGGGTATCACACCATTCGTTATGAAGCCATCAGTCTCGCTGTTATTCTTCATTAATGCAGTTAGATAGATCATTTTCTCTTTTTTCTATTTTAGTTTTTTTTGGCTCGCTGCGACATTGTCGTCGTCATCGTTTTTCCATTGATTTTTCTAACGACTTTTTAACGATTATTGCAAATGTCTGAGCCAAGTCAGCGACTAGCTGCCAGCGGCCCACGCCACAGCCGGCTACAGTAAGCAACCCCACAAATGACCCAATTTGGTCAGGTTGAACTGGGTGACTAACTGACTGACTGACTGACTGACTGACTGACTGACTAGCCATGCATATGGCTCGGAGTCCGGACTCTCCTCTGGCCAGTTGTCGAAGCAAGTCAGGGCTTTAAAGGCAATTCCACTGGCAGTTGGGCTTTGGGAACGGGGACAGAAGTCCGTCAAGGAGTCAATGAACTATCAACAGAGATGTTAGCCATGTTCTGTGGCAGAAATAATAATAATAATTATTTCAATACAAATACTGAACTTTAAAAAGGTCTCAAATAATTTATTTTGGTATTTTAAGTTTAAAATAATAATTTAAAAAAGAAATTGTGGCAGGGATGCCAAGGAAAGCGCTGTATTATATTTAAAATTAATTAAAAAGCTGTCTAAAAGTATGCAAAGAGATATGTGAGTACTATTTCGTTGCATACTTTTCGACTGCATTTTAAATAGTTTCAAAACAAGGTTATGTTTGTATATATATTTATTTCCAATCGGTAACTCACCATTTTCCTCAGCAATTCCTCATTTTGAATATCACCCAAATCGCATTCCACTTCCATGGCAAACAAAAACTGAAAAAGAGGGAAAATCTTCGTTAGTTTTCAGGAATATAAACCCAGAGACTTCAGCTTAGATAAGAGCAATAATCAGTAAATCAGTTTTTAACCGATGATGCAATTTATTTCGCTGCACATTTCGCAGGCTGATTTATTTGATAATTTGTCGCCGGGGCTGAGTAACACTTACATATATACATAGTATATATATACAGAGCTGTCTGCCATCGATCATGATCAGTGTTATGGGCACTGCGAACGAGGCGAGCCAGAATCGGCTAGAAGCTAGAGGCTAGAGAGTCCCCAAGCCAGAATCGGTAAGAATCGGCCAGCGAGTTGTGACATTTCCCCCCTAAATGGCTACAATCGAACATGGACACTCAGCTGCATAAAATGCAACACTGTGCTACACTGAGAAAGAATGAGGAAAGAGTTCTTCCTAATAAGATTCAATAAGACACAATCCATGTACATAAAGAATGCGTTTTTATTTTCTCTTTTAAATTTAATAAAGATGTATTAAATATTCATTTATTATATATTATTATGAAGTTTTCTAGTTTAGCTATCAAACTTATATGGATTTTATCTCTAGTGATCCCTAAAAACGTTCCTACAATACATTTTATAACATTCATTCGTTACAAAAATGAGTTTTTAAATTTCTATATAATTGAAATTACTTTAAACTTTATCTAAATGGTAAATAAATGGTATAAGTAGTAACAGAGTAATCCATTTTAAGTTATAAGTAAAACGAAATTTAAAACCTATTCAAAAAAGGTCTAGCATGCAAAGAGTTAATTATTAGTTCGCGTAAAAGAAGAGCTGAAGTTTATTTTGTATTTAGCATTAGGATCAAGGCAGCTTTTTCTACGGTGCACCTGTTGTGGCTGCTTTTTGAGCTGACTTCGCTTTTGGTTTACATCAACGGACTCAAGCTCGGGCTCGGTCAATTGGCAATAAATCTGGCGAATCTGGCGAGCCGCCCGGCCAAAAGCCAAACAAGTTCAAAACCACAATTGGGCAAACACAATCACGCTGGCAATCGAGCAATTGAACTTGAACGGCGGCCGTCTCGTCGAATTAGCCAAGTTAACAGCCAAAAGCCAGGCGAAAAATGTCTTGACGCATTTCCATCCAACTGACTGATCAAAACCCTATAGTTTCCATAGCTCTCCCTTCCCTATAGATAGTCTCATTGTTTAAAATGAATAAGTTCGTAGTATATTTCGCTATAAAGCCCACCTACAATGCTCTCATGTTTTTATTTATCATTTAAATCTGTCATCTGCGATCATCGTTTGTTCCACACAATAAACTAATTGAAATGACGGTAATTCGTTTTAATAAATTCCCCCAAAATGGCCTCCACTCCTACAATTTTTCCTCTATATACACCGATCATAATTCCCCTAATCCGGATAACAATTTGCAAGACAATCTATATAAATCAAAGCCTGAACAGACGTCAGACGGAACATCCATTTAACGCATTTATGGGTCATCCATCATAGCTCTGCGACTTGGCCAATAAAAATTAAATAAAGATGTACGCTTTATGCTTTATATATAGTATCGTATACCTTTTAGAAATCGAGTGGGCTGGCGTGTGGCCAATGCCCTAAGAACGCCGCAACGGATGACCGAAAACGGCCAACGAAACCGTCACATTTCGCTGTTGGCCAATTAAAAAACGTTTTATTACCGAAAATCACTCGGTTTTGGTCAGTCAAGATTTACGGCTCGATATAAAGTAAGCATAAAATGCAAATGGACTTTAAAGCTACTAATATTAATGGCTGCATTGTTTATTGATAAAAATATAATCTAAGATTGATATACTTTCAATAATCTTTGATATTTATGATAATAACACTTAAAATCTAAATTTGTTGTTACAATCTCAGTCCACATACCAAATCCCGACTCAATAGGACTAGAAATACGGAGACAAGGGAGATTTCTAATATTCTCGCTAAAAGTTAGGCAAGAAAATGTAGAATAAATACAAAAATAATGATAATAATTGAATTGTTATGCTTTATTACATTATAAACAGTATTATTTATAATAATAATTAATTTCTTACTCTCAAGAAAACAAGTGTTACCGTTTTCCTCTATCTTAACTAGTGTCATAGGAGCATATTATTATTATTTGTAAACTTGCACTTTTGGCGCCAGTTAGAAGGAAAACCGCAGAAGTCACCGCAAAACTGTTAGAATTCCCAACCAACATTGTAGCTTACACATACCCATCCCTATCGCTCTCTCCTTCTCTATTGCTCTCTCTGTCTCTGTACTATCTCTCCCCAAAGTATTCAGTGACGTGGCCAGGGAGCTGGGCTTTACTTTACACACAATAATTTCTTGAAAAAACTATGCAATTTCCAGGAAACTTTTCTCTTCATTACAAGAAAATAATAATAAATATTTCTATAAAACAAACCCCCTGGGATTAAATCCCCCTACGCCCATGCACTGTGCTCACCTGTTTCTGCGGCTGCTGGGTTTTTTCTGCTTCTTATCAGAGACGTCGCCTTCGGGGGCTTTCGTAACTCGAGACGAGACGAGATGATCGCAGAGACAGCTGCACAAGTTGGGAAGTTGGCAAATATTTGAGCAGTTTATATAGTTTTATTGTGTATTGTTGTTTATAATTTTACGGAAAGATCAAGTTGCGGCTGCCGCGGCGCTTCTGCATAAAGTCACTTTTCGCGTCGAGCGGGGTTTCAAACGTTACAGCGTTTCGGATTGATTTGCGGTCTGCGGCCTATGGGTTTTGTTATTATTATTACTGTTCACCGAAATAACAAATTCGAAAACAATAATTTATGTCCAAAAATAATATAGAAAGAAAACACTTTAACACAAGAAAAAAAAAACAACTTTAACAAAATTCGCTGGCAGTTTTTGTGGCGAGAGATTGAGCTCTGGGGGCGAATGCGGATACGGATACGGATGTGGATATGGATGCAATTGATGCGGTTGGCACGAGCGGAGGCTCTGGACTGATTGCAGGCCGCCGTTGCTGCCGCATTTAGTTGCCTCGAGCTCGAGCCCGGGCTCTCTCTCTGCCGCCGGCGTCGCAGCTGCAACGCTCTTATCCACTCGAAGAAAAATCGCAAAGGAGTCTGGCATTTGAAAAGATTTCAAAAATGATGCACAAAAGTGGGCTAGAAAATGTTTAAGGGATCCAAAATACTGGTATTCTTTTGGAATACGATTCAATTGATATTAAATCTCCTTGAATCTACCTTTAGACTTACCTTAGATAGACTTGTATATGAAATCCCTGAAAAGAGACAAACTGCTTTTAAAATTGAGGAAAAAATTATGTTAAAACTAGGAAAATGTTTAAAATATGAAATAAAAATGATATCAAATATTAAAAAATACCAATAAATACATTCGTTTAAAATAAGAATATACAGCATTTCCAAATTCGTAATACAAACCTTAGCCTACTTCTCTTTAATCCCACAACGAACAACCTCTTTAATCTTATCGATTTTGTTAAAAAAGGCAACATCTTACACCAACCTTCTATAAGATTAAGATATTATTTAAGATAATACAATATAGCTTGAACTAAAAACTTACATAGATATTAAGACTCAAACAGAATGAAATTATTTAAATTAGGTCAGTCTAAAGCCCAAGTAGTTATGGTTGTCCCCACCTGTATCTTTAGTTTATAAATTATAGATTAAAATATAGTCCAAGCTGCTTGAAAACAAGAGTTTTAATATTTTAAAATGAATTGAAGTTCTTGTTGATGAACCAACCTTTTTATATAAAATGTTTGATAATAAACTACACCCAAGATTCCAGTGTATATGTAGATATATCTCTGCCAACGCCTTTGCCTCGGCTGATCCTGAAAGATAAGGAAAGTGAGAGCCACCGCCTGAGAGAGGGAATAGCTCGCTCCAGAACTCGATAATCCCTGCATGACTAATGAGCGGAGAAAAAAACAAGATTTACAATAAAAGTAAGAACCCAAGTCAAAGGCCTGCCAAACCCTTTGCATATTTTTCTTATGACACTTTTCGAGTGTCGCGTGTTTATATAAAATTCTTAACACATTCTCGACACATTTTTCTGTCCAGAAATTAAGTGTAAGTGGATACGACTGAAGGTGATATAGCAAAGCTATATGTTTGTTCAAAATAATGGTAGTTGTTATAAGCGAATTAAACTGAATTATAACTGAATTATAAATATATTAAGATTCGCTTCCGTACCTCATAATTTTCCTATTAAATTGGCCATCAGTAACCACTTTACTTATTTAATAAATATACAAGAAAACAATACTAATATTAAGCCACATTCTCTGGCTAAAGTTTAATAAATACCACAGAAGATCTTATGGGATTTGTTCATAAATATTTGAGGATTTGTTTTGGCGACATACATACTTAAACCTGGAGATAGAGGGCGAGATCGGATGGCCTTATCGCCAGTTTTTATCGCAATATCAAAAAATGGCCGCTGCGAGGCTGAGGCCGAAAAAATAAACAACTCGAATGCCAACAGGGTCAGTGGCTGTTTTGGCCAAAACCACCTTATTAGCGATCATCATCGCAACGCACTACGCACTACCCCTCTCTCTTTTCCCAGTGCCAGTGAGTGTGCGTGTGTTGAATGCCAACGAGCGACGGTGACATTAAAATTGCATGAAATTGCATGCTGTGTAAATTCTAGGAAAACATTTGCTTATGCAAGTGGCCCAAGGATAACGGGAGGAGCAACAAAGTTCAAAGAATACAAAAGTATTACAAAAATCTTACAAGAAAGAGTTTCTTGCAGTTTCAGCCAGCAGGCATGGCTGTTTCCTGACATAGCCAGTGCCTATCATCAGTAACCCGCAATAAATAACACAAATACTCAAATACAGGCCCCAAAGTTTAAATGTTTACAGTGCAAACACAAATAAATACAATAAGTTTGCGAAATAAAATAGTTAAAAGCTTTTCCCTGAACGCAGATTCAGGCTACTTAGCAATTAGAAACAATCTAATGATCCGAGTTTGCTCTTTAAAATATTTCGAAGCCTATTTCTAGACTTCGTTTCAAGTGATTCGAAATTGTTAGCCCTGAGGGGTTAATTAGAATAATCAGTATGTGTTAAGGGAACAGGAACGACTTTAGGCCAGGATCTGGCCTTTTGGCTCACTGATTCTTACAGAGCGGGGCTAATAACCTTCTAATGATGGATGGCGGCAACAGCTGGCGCCTCCGCACAGCCAAGGCCCTTTGAGGAGTCGAGTGAAAGCCAGTCGCAGTCCCAGTCCGAGCCAAGCTGGCCACTTTTGGACACTGTCCTTGTGCCTGTCTGACGTCAGTGTACGTAGGCAGTTGAAGAGGCGACGACGACAATGCACACGTACCTGCAACATGTTGCCGCCGCTGCTGCTGTGCCTTAAATGGTCGGGGCAACTTTACCCAATTGCCAACATCACGCACAATGCATCTTATTTTTGCGTAGTTTTTTTCTGTCTTTTATTAATTTATTTTAAGTGATTCACGGCAGCGAAACTGAAATCGAAAACTGCAAAGCTGCAAACGAAAACGAACCTTGGCAGTCCCAAAATTGTCAACACTGATTGATTTGAATTGCACTGCAGAAAAGCGCACAAAAAAAAGGCCGAAAGCAACCGCTGAGCACCCAATTTCCAAGTGGAATTTCACCTTATCCTAGCCTAAATGAAGCATTTAATTGCTTTGCAATGCGATGTAATAAGCATTAAATACAAAAGAACACTCGTATGTACATACATGCATGCATACTTAAGGATGTATGGATGTAAACGGCGAGGGGCTAAGTTGTTGAGTGCAGAAAATGTAGCTAAGCCAATGTAACTATGCAAATGTTGCTAGGGACGTGCTGGCAACATTGCAGACATGCCTCGATCACAGTTATTGTAGCTAAGCAAATATTGCTAGAAACAATGTTGCTAAGGTTCGCCACGATAATTAAGTTAATAGATAATAATAATGGGGAGTTATCCATGCAATTGTATTTAAATTGTCCGAAATCAGATACTTAAGATTATAACATAATCTAGTTCAGCTTGTAACCAAATTTGGTAGCTCTAGCTCTCATAGTTTTTGAGGTTTAGGGGTTAACTCTGACAAACGGACAAACGGACAAACGGACATGCCTAATTCGAGTCGCCTTTGGTGCTGCTGATCTATAATAAATATAGATACATATATACTTAATAGGATCGGAGATGCCTTCCATGTTACATGCAAAATTAAACAATAAATATTTAAAGTTTATTCCAACTACACATATATCATATATAATATATGCATAGATGTACGCTTTATTTATTAATGATAATGGTATTTATTGTTGGTGGAATTAACAGTTATATATTCGCAATAAACACTAAGAACTAATCAGTGCTAAAAACAACTCTTAGTTAAAAACCATATCAGATATGGTTGGAGGCGGACGAGACCCGCTAGCTGTCCGTGTACGGTTACTAAATGCTATATGCTATATGCTATATATATATATATTATAAATAATATATATATGCACATATATATTGGCGATGTATACGATGCATGTAAATGTATAGTTCGATGTTCGATGATATCAATATGAAAGCAACAATTTCATCAAAAATGTGTGCAAAAAAAGGTTTAAATTATAAAAAAAAAATGTATATGAGTGTATGATAAATGTATATACTGTATATATATATATATAGTGGAATATCTGGCTGATCTTAAAGGTAAGGGCTCCCGAATAACTCATATTAATAATCACATCAAAATTCGCTGAATGGAAGAGCTTGAATGGCCTAGACGAGTGAGAGTCGAGTCTCTGGGAAGCTGCGTCCCTAAATACTCCCTAAATGCGGATATGACACCTAACCTTTCGTTATATTTAGCAGCGGCATCTGCGCATCCTTGACTCCGAAGGAGCCATTAACAATATACAATACTTATCCTACTAAATGGAGAGCGATGATGGCGTGAATTGGATCCAGGAATCAGGTTTAAAATGCCCAACACGGCACGCGAAACGATGTCGCCTCGGAATTAGCGAGTTAAATCCTCACCCCCCTAATACTAGTAGGTGTCTTTCGCGGGGAACTACAACTACAGACTAACGCTAGCTAAGCCTACTAACATACTGATGCGAGACACCTTATATGTATATCGGATTGGAAGAGCGGAGGCAGAAGGAAGCTACTGTTGCTACAATTGCCATTCGTTTTAGGGTTCGAGCACCTCGAACGCGCTATGCACAAATAAATCTAGCGAAACAACGTCACATATATGTCACATTTGTAAACGAGGATTGCACACACACTGAGATTATGTAGGAAACTTATCGACTTATAACACGAAATGGAAGAGTCTGATGTGGGGGAGATGAATGTACGGATTCGGTGGGCTTCGAAGGGGGAGAGCGGAAGGACGTCGTCCTTCAGTCTGTCACGCCCAGGTGCACCAGCTGCTGCATGGTCCTTTGCAAGTAGGTGGGATCCGGGAACATGTTGAACTGCGTCTTGTGATCCACACTGTTCCAGATGACAACGTCCTCGCGACCGGTGGTCACCGAGCGACCAATGGAGAACAGCAAGCGGCGATCGAAGGCGATCTTGAGGAAGCGCAGCACCTTGCGTCCCAGTGGGCAGTCGGGCAGATAGCAGATCCTGGGGAAGCCCACGGCGAAGAAGGCGCGACCCGGATGCGGATGCTCGGATGTCTGCAGGCCGGAGGCGATGCTGGGAGAGAGGGAGACGGGAATATAATTCCATTTAAAGCAAAAGAAAAGGGCACTCGTACTCGTAGACAATCTGTATGGTGTTCTGGCCCTCGTGTCCTGGCAAATTCTTGCTTATGATGCTCCAGGACATGCTGCCAATGGGCTGGTTGCCCACCTTCTCGCCGTAAACGATGCCGCACACGGGGCACTCGATGAAGAGGTTCTAAAACACACAAGTACATCATTTTATTTGTTTATTTTTGTCTTCTTGGACGTTGATGCACTACGCTCAGTACACTCAAGTGGCCCTTGCGACACCAAGCACGTGCTTGTTAGGGTTAGGCGTTAGTAGGCGCGATAGCAGAAAGTAAAGGTAAAGTTTGCGAGAAAAAGAACTACTGGCGTGCTGTCTGAAAATGTTTGCTTGCATGCTTGCAGTTTGTTAAGATTAAAGTTTTCAGTTTAGCTTATAATAAGGAGGTTATAATAATATGTTATAATTATAAACCAATTAAACTGAGCTTCCTAACAAGAAGAGAGTGGCTAATAAAGACAAATGCTTTACTGAAATCAGTTTCCTTGGAAACCCTTTATTAATTGGTGGAATGAGCGAATTGAAGGGAGACGAATAGCTCTTTCTTACCTTGTTCAGTTCATTTTGCTGCGCAATTATCATCCCGTTGAGGCACTGCAGATGCATCAGGTGCTGGCAGCGACTCAGGGAAATAGCTGGATTCTGGGCGGAGTGCACCAGCTCCTCCATGCACATGGGACAGGGCTGGGCATTTGGCCACAGAGGTGGCTCCACCACCTTCACAAAACGCGATATCATATCGCTGGCGGGGTCTACGCCCACAATCGAACCGGCGATTGATTGCTGCTGATGCAGCTGCAACTGTTGCTGCGCCGCCTGCTGCTGCTGCTGTTGTTGCTGCTGTTGTTGTTGCTGCTGCTGCTGTCGCGGATGCAGTGGCAGGGGCGGCGGCACTGGCGCCCTTTCACCCAACGACGATGGCGGCAGCGATGGCACAAACACCTCATCGCTGCCCAGCGAACAATCCAGAAGATCGTTCACGGAAATGGCAAAGTTGCGACTACGCAGACTCTCCTTGCTCTCATGGCTGAGGTAAGTGGAAACTGTGTCCACACTGGGCCGCCGGCGATGCGATTTAACACTGTTCGTATCGGTGTCCGAGGCCCGCGTCCGCGAGCGCGATCGATGGGAGCCCATGCGGCTGCTGCGCTGCGATTGCAACGATCCCTCGGAGCAGCGGCTGTGGTGGCTGTTCATGGAAGCCGTCAGCATGTTCTTGGCGTGCGAGAAGTGGGCGTGCGACAGGTGGTTGCCATGGTGGCTGCCATGGTGGTTGCCATGATGGCTGCCATGGTGGTGCAGGGAGGCCGATGATGACGATGAACTGGCGCTGGCCGCCGCTGCCATATTCGAGTGCTTGGTGCTGCTGCTGCTGCCGAAGATGTTCAGGTTGTTGAGTATCTGGCGCAGATTGGTCGTGGAGATCTCGCTATGCTTCTTCGGCGGCTTTCTAGGCGCCGTCTGATGGTGCTGCTGATGATGATGGTGCTGTATCTGGTGGAGCTGCTGCTGCTGCTGCTGCTGGTGATGATGCTGATGCTGGTGCTGATGCTGCTGATGCTGGTGGTGTTGATGCTGCTGCTGCTGCTGCATCAGGTGGCTGGTGGGCAGCGGATGCTGCTGCCTAGTCATGGGCCCTCTGTGCAGGCTGCCCTTGCTGTTGTCACCGCCCAGCTTGGGCAGAGTGTTGTAGCCACTCGCGCCGGCTGAGGAGGAGCTGCTGGTGCTGTTGCTGTTGGTTTTCAGTTGGTTGGCCTGCTGAGGAGTGAGCTTCACCAGCGGATATGGCGCCTGCTGGGTACGACGGATGCTGCGCATGGGGCCGCTCGGCTGGCGCAGCTGGGTGAGATTGCAAAAGTTGATGGTGTAGGGCAGACCGATGTGGCTGTTGCACAAATCCAGCGTCTGCTCGCCCTGAAAATAAATGCAAGCAAGCGTCCATTAGGATTTCCACTGATCTCTAGAGCTTCCTTTACTCACTCTCGCCCAGGCGTCCTCGATGATGCACTGGACATGCATGTTGTAGGACCGCCAGTCACTGTTGCTGTCCGCACTGCCGCCGGACCACTCCCACTTGGTGCCCTTGCCCGCCGGCGAGCTGGGCGCGTAGAACATTCGCCGCACACCGATGACCGTCAGCAGACCCGTCTCCGGCGACTCCGCCTCCGACTCCTGGGTCATGGTGCGCACATTGACATAGTATTGCTCCAGGCTCGGATCGGCATCGCTGAGCATGACGCGAGTTAGCTTCTTGGCGTGCGCACGCTCCAGGTGCTGCGACACCGCCGGCGAATAGGGCAGCCACTTGCCGCCGCGCGACTCGAACTCCCAGACGCATACGGCGTGGGTGTGGTTAACGGGCGGCGTCGAGCTGCTGCTCGTCCCAGATGCGCCAGCGCCAGCACCCGTTCCAGGACCGGAACCGGGACAGGGACCGTTCGTTCCCGTTCCCGCGGCAGCGCCGCTGGCCATCATCGCTGCTCTGTGTATCTTGTCGTGCTCACTTCATTTCCCCTTCCATTCCGATTTCCAATTCCATTTCCATATTCAGCTTTTCGGTCGCCAGTCTCCCTGTCTCCCTGTCTCCGTCTCTTTCGCTCTCGGCTCTCCGCGAAGATGGGCACAAGATAAACAAAGAAATTAAAAATGGTGGCCTGCTGCTGCTGTTGCCTGTGGTGGCAAGTGCATTTCGCCTAGCTGCGTTTTCCCCCGCCGAACATTTTCCACGGCCGTAAATCCGCCACGCAGTAGTCGCTCCGTTTAAGCCGCGATTAGCTTAGCACTCGCGTTTACAGGCACAATTCGGTTTATTTAGCATTTAGCGCAGGCGCAAGAAACATTTATTTTTTTGTTTGCCCAAAGGCGTTTTTCTAAACTTCGTCTAAAAAGCGGAATTTCCCACATGCCAGCTGGTCACACTTAAGCAACAACGTAATAAGACAACGTGACGTAAGGAAATGTGCCTGTGTGTGTCAGGTGGCTCTGCTAACAGCAGTGTGGCCACAAATAATATACCATCTTGCTATGGTAAAATACTACAAATTTATTGTACTCGATGTTTATTTATCAATAGTTCTGGCTTTTTCTATTCTCGAAATCCAATTCCGACAAATTCTGAATTTTTGGCTAGGCTTCTTCACGAATTTAACTATTAAATATGAATGAATGTGTTCATTTTTGTCCTAAACTCGAACACATTAACTTACAATGCGCTGCGTTGTATTGCTGTATTGTTATTTGTTTATTGTTTATTATGGTTAGTAATCAAAATCTTCCTTCTTATCAACTATAAATGCCGCCTATGATACAAAAGTATATGCAGGTATAACATTAGCAAGAAGGTATATATATATATTTTAAACTATTAAATATGAATGAATGTGTTAATTTTTGGCCGTAGGTTAAACCAATAACTTACAATGCGCTGCAAGTACTGTTGGAACCTGGGGCATTGAGTGTAAATTATATTATTATACAACATTTCTTGTTTTCAATTATAATTGTCGCCTATGAAGGTATAAAAAAGGGTTATACAGATTTAATTTCAGATTCATAAGAACCTTTTAACTACGTTACTCTTAATTATTATATAAAATAAAATAACTATTTTACAATATAATAATTAATACAGAATATAGAGCACTTCTAGACTATGCTCATTTTCGCGGAATTATAAATTATAACATATGTATATTAAATATATACAAATATATTATATTTAAATCTATATAGAAGTATTTTCTTTGGCTATTCCTTACCGATGGCCAGCTCTATTTGGCTACTTGCCCGAATCGATAGTTGGCAGCCCCGTATGCAACCTTGCGCTCCAGAGCAACCCTGCGCGGCGCTGCCAAGCAGGCCACTTCCGCCGCTGTCACCATTCCTTTACCTTTTTGACAGGCAGACGCAAAAGCTGGTCTTTCTCGCGACCCGCACGAATCTGCTTTTTTCGGTAGCATCTTTTGATAAAACTGCGTGACAATGGTTGTTAAGAAGGTAAATAACGTTACCGAATCAGTGGACTAAACATTTTCGCACCGTAAACGGCGCAAACGCGAGTGTTTGTGTTTTGTTTGGATTGCTATGGATGTGGTGTTGTGATTGTTGTTATTGTGCGCGCAGTGAGAAGGAAACTAATGAAAGCCCCTCTGTGTTTGTGTTATTGCAGCCCAGGCCAAAGAAGAAGCCAGTGGCCAAGAAGGTGGCCCCCGCTCCCCTAGCGGTGAAGAAGCCAGTGGTCAAGAAGGTTGTTAACCAGCTCTTCGAGAAGCGTCCCAAGAACTTCGGAATCGGTAAGTTGCTCACAGGGAACCACTTCCCATTGGAGTACTAATTGAGCTCCCTTTCTACCATCTTGCAGGCCAGAATGTGCAGCCCAAGCGCGATCTGTCCCGCTTCGTCCGCTGGCCCAAATACATCCGCGTCCAGCGCCAGAAGGCCGTGCTCCAGAAGCGTCTGAAGGTGCCACCGCCAATCCACCAGTTCAGCCAGACTCTGGACAAGACCACCGCCGTCAAGCTGTTCAAGCTGCTGGAGAAGTACCGCCCCGAGTCGCCGCTGGCCAAGAAGCAGCGTCTAAAGAAGGTTGCCGAGGCCAAGGCCAAGGGCAAGGATGTTGAGCCCAAGAAGAAGCCCAGCTATGTCTCGGCCGGCACCAACACGGTGACCAAGCTCATTGAGCAGAAGAAGGCCCAGCTGGTCGTCATCGCCCACGATGTCGATCCCCTTGAGGTGAGTTTCCGATCCTCGGTGGCAGCTGCTCTTCCAGTCACTCCCTGCTCTTGCAATGATGTAAAACTTTGAATTTCTTCAACCGAAAGGCATATCCCGCTCTTCACCGGGCGCGGAGGCTGCCCATGTGGCGGATTGACAGCTGATTTCGTTTAATTCCCGAAGCCAAGTACTTGCTCTGAGCTCTTAATCGCTTATAGCAAGTACCGAGCTTCAAATCCAGGGAATTGGGGACACTGTGCTACCGCAACACGTGCTCTTTTCCATACCAAACACTAATGCCTTTCCATACCCTCCTCTTTGCCTCTATTTTCCAGCTGGTGCTCTTCCTGCCCGCCCTCTGCCGCAAGATGGGCGTGCCCTACTGCATTGTGAAGGGCAAGGCTCGTCTGGGGCGCCTGGTCCGTCGCAAGACCTGCACCACCCTGGCCCTGACCACCGTCGACAACAACGACAAGGCCAACTTCGGCAAGGTCCTGGAGGCCGTCAAGACCAACTTTAACGAGCGTCACGAGGAGATCCGTCGCCACTGGGGCGGTGGCATCCTTGGCTCCAAGAGTCTGGCCCGCATCGCCAAGCTGGAGCGCGCCAAGGCCCGCGAGCTGGCCCAGAAGCAGGGTTAAGCGATGGAGGCTCGAGGAAGGTGGAGTTAAAGTACACATTGGATGGAAATGATTTGGACGCACTGATTGGTCGTTCACTGAGTTTAAACAACAAATAAACATTTAAGTGTACAATTTTTTTGTTTTTTTTTCCTACGTGTGTGAGAGTGTGCCTTGGACGATCCGATTTCGGATCGGCGTTCAATAAATCTAAGTTGTATATCTATATATGACACGTGTTGTTTTCGCCCGATGGACGCAAAGTTGGAAGAGGAATCCTCTAGATTTGGACGCTAAGTGAATCCATCTGCAGAAGAAGGATCGACCAAGGAGACTCCCGGATGAACCAAGGGCAAGATGTTTCATGAAGACTCCACGAAAGTTGCTGCTTGAAAGATGCAGCTGTGCTTGGGTTTCTTGGCAAATTGTTTTCTTAGCTTTGCTAGCTTCCGCCTGCCATTGTTTTCCTGTTTTTGTGGCTGAAGCAACAATTCGGTTGCTTTAGTTGATTGAACTAAATGTTGGTTTTGCCTAATAAACATCAAATGGAACATGTTGCCTATAATTTTCCAGGTTTTAGGGTTTCCTCAGATGCAGTTACTAAAGAAATGAGCAAAAACCGCCCATAAATAATGTAATTGGGAAAGAAAAGGAAATATAAACCAAAAACATTTTAAACCTGGGACTGCAAGTCTGTTCCTCCCATCTGGCAACGCCTTTCACATTCTTGTAGTCTGGCAATACTGCCTATCGATTATTATCGATAATCATTTGAAAATTTTGAATTAGTTTATTTTTTTTTTATTTGAAAACCTTTAAAAGAGTCATTATTATATTTTGGAACGCTCCGTCTTGACCGCCTTCAGCTTGATGCTCTGAATGGCTTCGTTCAGGATGCTGAGCACCATGTCAACGCGCTCCACGGTAGCATTCTCGCCCATCAGGCCAATGCGGAAGACGTGCTCCACTGTGGGCCCCAGGCCGCCGCTGATCTCCACGCTGTACCTGGTGGGGAAATTTGGGTATGGAATCATTGGAATTATGCCACGGAGATCCCCTTGGGAGCCACTCACTTGCGCATGGCATACTCGGCCACCTTCTTCCAGTCGACGCCGAACGGCACCTTGATTGTGTTCACCGTGGGCAACCGCTCGTCCTCGCGCTGCACGAACATCTCCAGGCCCAGCTCCTCGATGCCTAGCTGCAGCCGCTTGGAGCACTCCTGATGCCGGCGGACGACGGCCTTCAGGCCGAGCGCACAGAAGTGGGCCAGAGCCTCGCGCAGTCCGTAGAGCAGGGTGGACGATATGGTGTGGTGATAGATCCGCGGCGTGCCATAGCAGCCCCAGTACTGTCCAATTAGCAGGATATCGAAGTAGTACACCTTCGGCTTGGTCTTCCGCTTCCGGATGTGGGTCAGGGCCCGCTTGCTGAACGAAATGGGCGTGATGCCGGCCGGGCCGCCGAGGGCCTTCTGGGAGCCCGTGTAGGCCACATCCACCTTCCACTCGTCCATGAGGAACTCGGTGCCGCCCAACGAGGCCACTGTGTCCACCACCAGGAAGCAATCGTACTTGCGGCACTGCTCGCCGATTTCACGGATGTTCTGCTGAATGATGCCCGTCGAGGAGTCGCCCTGCGCAATGAAGAACACCCGCGGTCGGTGGACCTCGAAGGCGAATGTGATCTCCTCCCAGCTGAGGGCGCGTCCGAAGCTCGCCTCCACGTAGTGAACTTCGGCGCCATAGCGACGCGCCATATCCCCAGCCCGATGGCCCCAGACGCCGGTTATGCCCATCAGCACAACGTCGCCATCCTGGATGAGGTTGCAGAGGGCTGCCTCCATGCCGCTGTGACCCGCTCCACTGATGCACATGGTGGCGTCGTTCAGCGTCTGGAAGATGTACTTGATGCCCTCCTTGACCTCGTCCATGATCTGTAAGCATTAAGAAGAGCAGGGGAAAAGGGATAAGCCATTAAAAACTTAAACTGTATCCTTAAACTAAAAGTATATCCTTCAGTAACTATTTTAACTTGGGTCAGAAGTTAATTCTCTTAGAATTAAATGTAATTTGGTTGATTTTGGAAATATTTTTAATAAAAATATAGAGAGACTAATCCAATTTATCCTTTTGTACTCCCAACTCGCGATATTTGCTTATAAACTCTGAGTCTTTGGTTTTTGGAGATTTCAAAAGTAATGTTTACTATATTGTTTCCATTTTAAGCTTTAAAGTTTCATCTGACTACTGATCAGTATACAAACTTAAAGAAACCAGAAAATATCGCGAAGTTTGAGATCATGTAAAGGAATAAAGGAGTTAATACTAAATTGTGGTATAAACGAACCCACCTGCAGGCACTCGGGATGCATGTGCCCCAGCACCGGATTGCTCATGGCCTCGAGGACGCGATGGGAGCAGTTGGAGGGTCCAGGGCCCATCAGAGTCTTGCTGGGCACATAGAGGTGCCGCTTGAGGACGAGTGGCGGCGGTACTTCCATGGCTCCCCCTTTCGATTCGCTTCTTGTTTCTCTGTTTACGTAACCAGATCTCTGACACACACACCAGCTGCTGGCTTATCGCTTAATCCGCTGATACAGGTGGACGGAGGGGCGACTTGTGGTGCGACTTATGATACGAATGGAGGAGGCACTGCTGGCTCTCGCTGGGCTGGCTGAGATCTAACTGAAGCGATGGCCGAGCTGCTGGGCTGCTTTATACGTAGCTCTCCACCGGGTCGTCGGGGGATCCGTTCTAGGCGTCGCTTATCACCGATGAACGCACTTGAACAAACGCTAAATGATGCGCTCTCCCGGCTTATCACCTAGCCCCATCGGGAGCAACTGCGTCGTTGGCGGCACCGCAAAAAATACTTGTCGAAATTCACCAAAAAAAAGGTTGTAAATATTGTAAACAAAGTCAAGAAAAAGTACTTTTTGCGGAAAGAAAATTGTTTTATTTTGTATTTCTTATTTATACATTTTTTACATGCATAATTATGTATATTATTGTAATTAAGACACAATTTTTGGTTCGGTGTATTTGTGGCAATTCTTTCGCTGGCCTTCGTCCGGTTGGTTCATTGTGAAATTCACGGAACCTTGGCGATTGTTGGGGGCTGCGTGTTAATAGTTCGGATTTCGGGGATGCTGGAAGAATCTGCAGAGAGCAGAGAGCACCTACCAGTTAGTACGTAGGTGTTAAGAACCCTCCATATACTGATAAGAAAGATCACGACTGGAAGCCGAAAACGAGTTGAGTTTCAGTGCCCCGAAAACTTGCCTAGGGGAAGGGACACTATCTCCTTCCCGCTAGGTCAGAGTTTATGTCAAAAATATAAATATCTGTGGTGAAATTAGTGGCTTAAAAATAAGAATAATAACAAGAAAAACTTCGCATAAGAGCCCGTAATAGTGAAACATCAATAAAATATGTTGTTTGCATTTATTTAGTAAATAGCCTTAGCCCCTAGTGAACCCTTCTGATCCTTAAACTATTCTTTAATATTATTAGAAGAATCTATTTGCAAGGCTCTGCATACCAAAATAGAAAAACCCTTAATAATATGATCTAATTTAAATAAATTTAAGATGAAATTAATGTAATATAAGATTTAATTTAAATAAATTCATGATTAATTAAAAATAAAAGAAGAAAAAGTGTGGAATGAGAGAGAGAGAGAGAGAATCCAAGTATTCGATGTGTCATTTACGACGGGCTGTAATTCAGTTTGCAAAATCTGGCCACACCGAAAAGTATTTGTTTTGAAGTTGGCTGCTAGCACCGATTATTATTATAATTATTTGTATTTCTCTTCCGACTGTTCTGACAAGGCCTTGACTCTCCTATCAGAAATCAGTAGCAAACATATTTTATCCAAATATGGACTTCGATTTTGGTATGGAGGCCTCAGACTCATTTTTTTCCAGGTTGCAGAGGTGAGTTCATAGTTTCCTTCTTTGTTCCTTCCTTGGTGACGAACGAAACCCTTGCATTCCGCAGAGATTCCAACTCTAGGAATCTTAGCCAAATATTTGAGGACGACCTACTGCCGCTGCGGAAGGAATCGCGCAACCTGCGCTATCAGCCGGGGGCTAACAGACCCACGCCCTCAAGCACAGACTCCTCTTTGCCATCCTCGACGTCGTCGCCGGTGGTGCCCAGCAGCTCCAATGCTGCTCAACGCCAGTCTAGCCCCTGGGCTGTGATATTCGCCAAGGTAATCGTTGTATACGAAGGCCAACATCCCCTCGACCGCATGGGCCTGGCCCTGTCCATGCTCGGCCAGAATGAAGCCGTCAACATGATCATCTACAAGCATAAGAACAAGACGATTAGCAACACGAAGCTGAAGCCCAACGGCTTCAAGCTCCACTTGCGGGACAGCTACCTCCAGTTCTATGACGACAACAGGAAGTACTGGAGTGTGCATTTCGTGAAGAAGGCGGACGAGACGGAGTTCATCGAGATCATGACGGAGAATGAGCTGCCGTTCGAGCATCATACTTCCAGATCAGATGGCGATGGCTCTGTGGAGCAGCAGCAGCGGCAGCACCAGGCCAGACAGCACAGGGAGCAGGAAGAGCAGCCTGCAGATCACAAGGAGCATAGGCGGCATCACACAGGACAGCAGCAGGATCCCCGACCAGTGGCTCCACAGCCGATGCCGCGTTCGCGCTCCCTGGCCACGGACTCGTACTTGGCACAGCGCCTCGACCCTGATCAGAGCCCTCATCCTCCCTCTGATAAATCGAACGCCATTTCTGAGGAGGACGTCATCGTGACTCCAGTGCCGCGTCCCATTGGCAGCACCTCAATGAAAGATCATCATGTCGGCTTGGAAGACGACGATTCCGGGTCGCCCCTGGTCTTGAGCAGCAGCAGGACGGAAGTGTCGGCCGTCAGTGTATTCCCAATGCAGGCCGAAGGCATTTTGCGCGCAATAAGACAATTGGCCAATGGTAGGGGCTTATCCGAGGATAGCACTGCCAAGGCCGACATCAGTGCGTTGGACGACGCAGAGGATAGGATGCTGGCGATGGAGCAGGACTTGCTGGACATGAAGAAGAAAAACCGGGCGCTGGTCAAGTCGCTCAGGCAGCGCGAACAAGACCTGATCGACGTTCAAGCCTCGTCGGTAGCTATGTTAGAAAAACTCCTTTCGAATCAGAGTCTAAGTGAGAAGAAGCCCCTACTCGTGGACTCCCCAAAGGAGGAAAGGAGGAGTCGCCTAGCCGGGGAACAGCCGCAGTCGTCGGCGTCCGTGGCGCCTTCCTCCTCGTGTGCCAACTGTGAGCGTGCTGCCAAAGAGATTACCTTTTTAAAGCGACACATTTCGGCCCTTAAGGTGGCGCTTCGAGAGCCTGCGAGTGATATCTAATAGTTACAAATTGTTGCGTTTGCTTTATAAATTGTATTATATTGTATTATATCTGAAAAAGGAGCTGCCTCCGAGCACGCTCCCCAAAATCCATAAATTTATACACCACAAACTCCGGTTGTAGTTCTGAATTTGTTTTGGGAGCTGGGGGCCTTCACGCTTCGCCTGCAATGTACAAGCAATAGCAAGCGAGAGTAGACACTCACACTTTAAGCCTGCACTCGGAAAGTTTCTGAGAGAAGCTTGATACCTTGTATGGCCAAAGGAAGTTCCGGAATCGCTCTTTGATTCTCACGTACAAACTCATTTGTTCTCTTTTGTTGTATATATTTTTCAGATGATACTTTAAGCTTACGATCTAGTAGACAAGTCTAGGGTTTGGGGTTTAGTTTCATATACTTTTTATTAGCTGGGAAGAGTCTGGAACGGGAACTGGCAGATCCGGCAGTCTCGAGTGGAAGTGGAGGAAGGAGGGCAAGGCGTCCGTCCTTCCCCTTGACAACTTGTCGCTTACGCTCTAAAAGGGAAATCAAACTAGTTTAGGGAGAGAGTAGAGTGGGAGCGGAGAGAGTGGCTTTGGGACGCAGCTGTGTATCCTGGTGATCCTCCTTCAGTAGGTGCTGCTGTCGCTGAGACTGCTCAGGTAGCTGCCGGCGGTGGGGGCACCAGAGTTGCTGGCGCGGTGCCGCTTCCGCTTCACCTTCGTCTTTTTGCGTCGCAACATGGCCGTGTCCGACTTGCGCTTGTACTTGCCCTGACGCTTCTTCTTGCGTCCGTACTCGTCGGATTCGCTGGTGCTGGACTCCTCGTTGTCGCTGGAATCCGATTTGGAGCCGGAGTCGTCGTCGTCGTCGTCATCGCTGCTGCTTGAGTTATCCGAGTCGGTGGAAGAGGAGGAAGATGATGAGTCCGACGAGGAGCTGCTGGTGGAAGAGCGGCGTCGCTTTGACTTCTTGCTGCTGCCACCTTGGTGTTTCTTCGACTTGCTTTTGGCCAGATCGGAGGTGTCCTTTTTATGCTTGTGGCTCTTCTTCATGCGCTTCTTGTGCCGCACAGACTTCTTGTCCTTGTCCTTTTCGGCCACCTTGTGGCCCCGCTTGGAGCTGCTCCTCTTCCGGTCCTGCCCCCTGTCCTTGTCCTTGTCTTTGTCCCTGTCCCTGTCCCGCTCCCTTTCGCGTTCCCGCTCTCGCTCTCTCACCTTATTACGCTCACGGTCTCGCTCCCGCTCCCGCTCCCGATCTCGATCACGATCACGATCACGATCCCTCTCCCGCTCCTTGTTCCTGTCGCGCTCCTTCACCTTAACCTTATCCTTGTTAACTGTTGTTGCCGCTGCCGGTTGCGGCGGTGGCACTTCGGCGCCGCCTTTCAGCTCCTGGGCCCGTAGCTCCGTCAGCGGCGTGAGGTAGTCCAGCTCCGAGTCCGAGCTGGTGCTCTCCACATCCAGCAGGATCTCCTTGTTGGGGTCCACCTGGTCGGAAATGCGGTTGTTTTTGTCATGAAACCTCGTCCCATCGCTCACACATGCAGAGCTCGCTTACCTTGAGAAAATTGCGGCATTGGTAGGTCAGGTGACCGGCGTAGCCGCACTTCTTGCAGGCGGCCCGCAGCGTGTCCTTGTTGGCATTCGCCAGCGGGAAGTTCATGGCGTCTGGCGGGGCTCCCCCTGGAATCGTGGAATTGTATCTTTCGCTAGCGCAGCATTTAATTTTAATCCAAATTGTGGCTCAAGAATTGCCGGTAGGGATGTGCAAAATATATCATTATATATCGATATTTCGTATTACAAAAATGAAACATTTTAATATTTTTTCTGAGCTCTGCCCAAAGTTCGGTATATTCATTTTTTTCTCAACCCATTATACATTTTTTTCCTTATCATTGGTAAATATTTACAGGAGTGGTTTGCTGTCACCTAGTGGTGACAGAAATGTTCTGGTATATATCTCATCTTAGTCAGTTTCACCTAGCCGATAGGCTATATTTACCACTAAAAAAAGCAGCTGTTTCAGGTCGGCCATATCGATTGCCGATTACTTGGCATAGCAGGCGTTTTCCAACACGCAACTGCCATCGCAACGCTGAACAGCACTTTTTGCTACAGCTCCGAAATTGCAGAAATTCTACGGAATCCAAGTGTTTTTTCAACGTTTCTGGGAACTAAACAGATTCAAATCGATCCGCGCTGCGCCAAGCGCCCATCTACAGTCGGCGGATCGCAGGAATCCCGGGGAAACCGAGCCAAGAGCAAAACCGAGGAAGATGCCCGTAAAGAACGGCGAGTCCGATGGCGAGGGCGACGTTTCTGGTGCAGAATCGGAGCACTCGAACTCCAGTCAAGCGCACGACACCTCCGATGAGGAGGAGGCCAATGAGTGCGATTCGGACGACTCCTCGGAGCTGGACGCTAGCGAAATCGAGCGGCGGCGGGCGGAGCACATCGAAGATTTGTGTACGCATCAAGGGAAGCCCCAACATGGCCCATTTCTCATCTGGCATATTCTTTGTTTTCAGTGAGCTTGGAGCGACAGTTCAACACCCTGCGGGAGCAGTACTACTTCGAGCGCATCAACCTCATCGAACGCCAGCTGGCGGAGGTCCGTTCCGGGCGTTCTGAGGAGTTTGTTCAGCCGCAAAAGGAGCTGGACAAGGTGTTTCGCACCCGCATCGAGGTGGCCGACGTGCTGCGCAGATACCGTCTCCAGAACATCGAGCACAAGTTCCTATCCGAGGAGCAGGCAGCCGTCCAGCACTTTGAGGTGAGCCCCGCGCTTTTTGGCGCCAAAACATCAATGGGGGCGAGACAGTCCACGCCTCCCAGCCCCCTTCATGGGTTACCTCTAACGTTTATCCCTCCAATTTGCTCAGAGCGAGAAGCACATGACTGGCGACAATCTGCGCGACGAGCTCTTGGATCGCATCCGTCGCCTGGAGGAGGACCGCCATAATGTCGACATTTCGTGGGCTGACTGGGGCACCGACAAGCGCCAGAGCAAGGTGCGCGGACCGGGACGCAAGAAGGCCGTGACCGTAACCGGACCGTATGTGGTGTACATGCTGCGCGAGGAGGACATCATGGAAGACTGGACGGTCATACGCAAAGCCCTGAAGCGATCCTCCTCGTCGGCAGCTGGTCCCGGAACGGGCACGGTGACGCCCACACCGGGCGTCGGTGGTGTCAGCCTGTCCGGCCTGCCGGCAATGGCCGGTGCCAGTGGATAGCGGTGGGGCATGGCCCAAGCCCACGCCCACCTGCGTACCTGACGGCAGAGGAACCTCTGCCACCAGCGGCAGTATAAGTAGAAGTTAGTAGCAGTTAGTAGACAGGAGAGCTCCCCTCGGGCTCGCCTGGCCTCGGTTAAGAATATCTCCTCCTCCTACCATCCCTCTCCCTTAGATGTTAGTTGTAAAGCCCGCGAATCCCGTGCATGACTCGCACATCAGTGTCCCCAAGCCCGACGATGTATGTAATTTATGCCTAACGTTAAGTGCTAAATAATAAAAGGAACTGCAACCCCTTGGGGGCCACCAGTGTGCGGCCAACGGAAATCAGTTCAATTCCAGAGCTTATCTGAGATTACTAAAAGGGATATCCTTGGGAAGCCTCGTCTCAATGAGATTAAACTGTGGAGATAAGATCCCTTAGATTGGAGGACAGTTTGGAAATCTTTGGATAGTTCAACAAAGTAAAGGCTCTTCTCTAGGCTCCGCCTCTTCGAAAGACAAGAAACTAGCATAGATGGCAAGGATATGAGTGTCCTTTATGATCTATCGATAAGAATGTCGCGCTCAATATCATATCGAAAATATCGAAGACTTTGATGTAAGCCATTCTAAAATATCGAATTTACCAAGAAAGAAACATTAAACCTTTACATAAATCAACAAGTTAGAGTTTATTATTATTGACATCGAATTGCTGGTCCTTCAGAAGCCCTTCTCCTTGAGATAGTCCCTCAGTATGTCCACGTGATCGCCGTGGATGTGGATCTGACCGCTCAGCTCGTTGACTCGCGTGGCGCAGAGCTTGCCGTTCCGCGACTGCTCGACCACCGCTCGCAGATCCTTCTCCAGCGACCAAATGTCGCCCTGGACGCGACGCACGACCGTGATACGGCGCTGGCCGCGAAATCGCGTGTGCAGATAGACCGGCACCATGTGATTCATGGTCCTGGCCACAAAGTAACCCGTCTGCGAGCCATTCTCCCTCTGTGGCCGCCAACCGGATGGATACTCGGCCTTCTTCTCAGGCTGCGGCACTGTTGCCGGCGGCAGTAGACGCTCTACGAACCGCCATTCTGGTGGATTGGCCACCACCTCCACGTCCGGATACTGATCAAGCTGCTGAACCTCGCGAGACGAGCGGAAACTGGACAAGAGTGCGGGCTGCGAGTGCAGTTTCCTCGTGAACTGTCGGTGGATGGAATCTACGGATTAGCCAGCCGAATGGCAATGGGAAAACTGCTGCTCACCTGGCTCAGTTTTTGGCAGAGGCCGTTGCCCAGCATCTGTTTTGTGCTGGCCGCCATGGTTTTAATAAATAAACCCAGTGATTTTCGGAAGAGAAAACAATTTCAGTGCGGTTACATATGCGACTTCCGCGGTGTTGGAAAGCGCAGAAGGGCTTCAAGCAAATATCGATAGCTGTGTTGAAAATTGGTTTTTTCCCAGCTTCGCGGCGGGAATTGTCTGCACACTTGACAGCAAGCTGTAAGCATTTTTCTTGGCGCAAAAGAAATAGCGAAAATCTTATTGACATTTTGCTCCTTTATTATTCTTTTTATCAGTGTAATAAGACAATAAGTGAGGAATACGTATTGGTTAGTCGGCAGATGTTGTTAGTCCTCCTTGAAGTTGGCCCGATCAAGCCACTCCTGATCGCGCTCCTCGAGGCGCTGCCGCAGCCGCTCGGCTAGGGCCTCCTCCTCGTCGTAGGGAATGTAGTAAAAGGCGATCACCACAAAGACCAGCATATCGACGAACATGAGGCCGGCGAACAGGAAGAACTCGCTGGCCTGCGACTCAAAGAACTTGAGCTCCGCCACCACGACCACGATGACATTGCCGAAGGCGACGGTCAGCAGCCAGCAGGCCTGCAACACGCTCTTCATGCTGGGCGGCGACTGGGAGTAGGAGAACTCCAGGCCCGTCACCGAGAACATCACCTCGCCGAGGGTCATCACCACGTACTGCGGCACCAGCCACAGCATGCTCATCGAGTTGGGCGCCGTGACCTCGACCACCTGCGACTCGAATCCCTCGCGGCTCGGGCTCTGGCCGACCAGCAGGGCGTAGACGCCGCCGGCCCGCAGCTCCACCTGGACCAACAGCTGGTCGGCCACCAGGACCCTGTACGTGCCTGTTGGCAGCTCATAAAGGTCATGATTGCGGGCGGGCAGGTCGAGGGCCACCGCTCCCGTGGACGCCTCCGTCCACACGACGCGCGTGGTGGCCAGCAGGTTGGCCAGCGTGCGCACGAAGGCCTGCGACTGGTTGGACTTCTGGACGTCGTCCTCGTACCAGTACTTGCGGATCGCGTGCGCCGGACGCAGGAATAGCGAGTGGGCGGTGGCCTCGTACAGCTGCTGGCTGCCGCCCTCCAGAGCTGTGCAACCTACGAACACATCGTGGGAAGGAGATCAGGTGAGCTAAAGCCCGATTCACATTTCCATTCCCCTTGCTTGAGAGTAAGAATCCCGAAGAAAGCCCTCCCACTCACCTTCGGTCAGCGTCTCCACGGTGTAGGTGAGCGTGAAGGCGCCATCCGTGCCCGTAGCCAGGCTGCCCGAGGAGTACGAGTCCAGTCCGCGCAGCGTGAAGCTCTCGCGGGCGCCCAGATTCGTGTCGAAGCGGTACTCGCAGTCGGGCACGCCGCTGAAGACCCGCAGCTGGGTGTTGCCACTGCCGGGGACCAGGGGATACGTGTGCTGAAAAGGGTTCAACCAGGATAGGTCCAGCTGGAGTTAGGTTACCCGCGGACTCGATTCAAGGGGATAGTACTTCCGAGGACTCCTTAGTCCTAGCCCAGAGGCTAGGAGCTCCCCTGCTATGTAGAAAGCACACAGAAGCGAGGGACACAGAAGGAACGAGCACTCAGGGAGGAAGAGAAGATAGCAGGAGGAGAGACAGTGGTTGTATCAATAGTTTTCTTTTATTAGGTTAACTAAATGGATGCTCTGTCATATGCAACAACGCCGCCCCGGGCGGGGACTCACTTACACTTAGCTGGGGAATGGACAGGAGAAGCCACTAAGGACTCACATATACACATCTACGAATACAAGTACGTATAATACACAACGCGGGAGCGAGCAGGATTAGATCAGACTGGACTTGGAGCGGGCTACTCGCCCTCCTTAATGTCCTTGCCCTTGTTCTCGATACCGCCCTCGAGGGGCGGAATCTCGCCCTTGGCCTCGCCGCCGCCCGTCAGCGGCTGGATCTCTTCGTCGCTCTTGTTGGGATTGTTCGGCTTGTAGTAGTAGGCCATCACCATGAAGAGCAGCATGTCGGCGAACATCAGGCCGGCGAAGAGGAAGAACTCGCTGGCCTGCGACTCGAACAGAGCGGCCTCGGCAATGATGACCACGATGACGTTGCCGAAGGCGACGGTCAGCAGCCAGCAGGCCTGCAGGACGCTCTTCATGCTGGGCGGCGCCTGGGCGTAGGAGAACTCCAGGCCCGTCACCGAGAACATCACCTCGCCCAGAGTCATGATCACGTACTGTGGAATCAGCCAAAGGATGTTCATCGTGTTGGGCTCCGTCACGGTCACCATGTCGTACGCGTACGTTCCGGCCGCAGTCTCGGCGATCAGGATCGTGTACACGCCGCCCGTATGAACAATGAAGGTGCCGAGAATAACTTCGTTGACCCTGAGAGTGTACTCCCCCGAGTTGATGCGCGTGAGGTTCGTCACGCTGGCCAGTTCGTCGTAGGATATACTGCCACTGTATGCGAACCACGTCACCCTCACCGCGGGGTCAACGTTGGCCACGTTCCGGACGAGCGGATGGCTCTCGCTCGGCTTGTCCACAAAGTCCCTCTCCCAGTAGTGCGAGTTGCTGGCATTCCTCGGGTTGAGGAACAGCGACCAGGCCGTCTCCTGCGTCAGCTCTTGGCTGCCAGTGTGGCCTTCGCATCCCGCCTGTGTGCTTTGGAGCGTGTAGACGAATGTGGCCGTGTTCTCCACGTACAGGTCCTTCGCCGTGTAGGCGTTCAGGGCCGGCACAGTGACTTGGTCCAGCGCCACTCCATTCAGGGTTCCCGTGAGCGAGTACTGGCAGTTCTCGGCGTTGAAGACGCGCAGCTGGACATTGTGGCTATAGGGCAGGTCGGGATAGGTTTTCTACGACAGGCAACGGGCGACATGGGCGACAGCAAGCGTGCAACGAGAAGAGAAGAGTGGAAGAGATGCAGGTGCAGGTGCAGGTGCAAATACGGTACGAAACAGACATCCTTGGACTCTCTCTACTCACCTCCAGGTTCAGCTCCACCACACCGGAAATGATGAAGGCCACGCCGGCCAGGATGCCGCCCATGGTGAGCTTCTGCAGCGGCCGCGAGATGCCGACGAGGCGCAGGGCCGGATAGAAGGCCACGTCGTACAGCGGAATGAAGAGCAGGATGAGCAGGGGATTGAGGACCTGCAGCTGGTCGGGCTTGATGTCCCAGGAGCCCATGTCGCCGTCCATGCGGGTGGCCTGGAAGGTCCAGCGGGAGCCCTGCTGGTCGAACAGTGCCCAGAAGATCGGCAGCGGCAGGTAGAGGAAGAGGACTCGCATCAGCACCTTGACATCGTCGATCAGCTGGCGGTCGTACTTGGCATCGGCGTAGTCCAGCCAGTGCTCGCGGGGATTGGTCTTCTTCTCCTTGCACTTGGTCGTCAGAGCCGTCCAGATGGTGCTGCTCACCAGGACGACCATGTTGCCAGCCGGGGGCTTCATCTTGTACAACGATCGGCCCAGCACGAAGATGATCACGGATACGATCATGAGGACGGCCGGCACGCCGAAGGCCAGAGGATAGCAGTTGTTGTCATCGAAGCAGGAGACGTCCTCGCGCAGGATCGGCGTCACCGTGGTGGAGATCAGCGAGCCGGCGTTGATCGAGAAGTAGAAGAGCGAGAAGAACGAGGTGATCTGCTTCACCTGCTCGGGCACCTTGAACTGATCGCCGCCGAAGGCCGACACGCACGGCTTGATGCCACCGGATCCGAGGGCGATTAGCGCCAGGCCCAGCATCGTGAACGTCTCCACGGGCAGGTTGAGTGGTCCGATGGCGCCCAGGGTCAGCAGCACGGAGCCGCATATGTACACCATCGACAGGTAGAGGATCGTCTTGAATTTGCCCAGCCAGGAGTCCGAGATGATGGCGCCGAACACGCACAGGAAGTAAACGAACATGGTGAAGACGTGGAAGGCCACGGTGGCGGTGTCCTCGGAGTAGCCCACGACGCGGCTCAGGTACAGGACCAGGACAGCTGCATGGGGGAGAGGGAGAGTGCAGTTTAGCAAGGGATTCAGTAAGGACTCAGCCGGGATCAAGGATCAACGCACTTCGCATTCCGTAGTAGTTGAAGCGCTCGCAGAACTCGTTGCTGATGATGAAGAACACGGACTTGGGGTAGGGCAGTTTCTGAGGATGATAAAGACCGAAGCCGAAGAGGATTAGATTACGCCGCCGCCGTGTCGAACGCGAACTCACCTTTTGCTGTCCTTCAGCCTCCGACACGTTCTTGAAGGCCTCGTCAGCTTCCTGCAGTTCCTTGCCGTTCTTCTCCAGCTCCTTGCCATTCGTGGTCGGTTCCGCCGACACCTCGGGCAACTTCTTGGCCTCCACCAAGGCCTTGCCATTGGTCTCTGCCGCGGGCTGGTCATCAGTGACGTCGGCAGTGATGCTGCTCGGTGCGATGTCCTCCAAAATGGGCGCAGCAGTTGGTGTGATGTCCTGCACTGGCGAAGCCTCATCATTGGACACAGCAGCAGCAGCAGCGGGAGCTGCGTCAACAGCAGCTGGGGCTGGATCCGCCGAAGCAGATGCCACGGGCTCAGCCGCGGGCTTTATTTCTGCGGACGAGAGAGAGAAGAAGTTGAAGGAGACGATGCGAGTAAGGAAGAGGAGATCCCACCCAGCAGGGGCACTTCCTCCGCTGGCAGTTCCATTGCGTCTGTCAGCGCCACAGATACTGATCTGGGAAATGATCTCGAGATCACAGTCCCGGGGCATCATTTCATCAGAACGGGTAAGCGGAGAACCGAGAGACGAGACATTGTGGCCTTGTGCTTGACACCTCTGACGCAGATAAGGACTGCTCTATATTTGGCCCCTAGCCAAAGCCAAATACAAAGCCAATTCCAAAGCCAAAGCCTTTGCCCAGCCCGTGGGCGTGTGAATTCGGTGGCCAGGCATAAATTTACAAGCATTAGCCGCCGGTAGAGGAGAGCGGCACCTCGGGGCTTGTGTGGTTTACGGGCCCAGTCAGTCGCAGATAACCCGGCCGGAGCAGCTCTCTCGCGGCTAATGGGCCATGTGTATGGCTCTCCAGGCCATAAATCACAGGCTGGGGCTGACGATGATGTCTGGATCGGCTTAAGTGGTCATGTCCATGTGCCATCGAATCGGGAGTGCAGTCACAACTAGATCGGTATTTCGGCCAGGAAGCAACTCAGGAAACTGGAGGCAACTCGGGGATTGAGCCCCGAAAAAACCCTATTGGCAGCCTTATCTGGCACGAATCGGTTTCGGGGCTAATCCATCGATGCTTTATCAGCGTTTATGGCGGCCATTAGTGGCAATAATGCGTGTTTGTAGCCATCACATGGCCCCCATAAAGCAGGGAAACAACGCCATTGCACGCACTGCCCTCCCATCCGCCACATCAAACATCCATTAACATAAAAGGCCTTATCAAAGGTTCGTCTACGGACTTGTGCAGCATTGACCCGCTGCGGTGGCTGTTTGAAGTCGGGAGTTGGCCCCAGCTCCTCCACTCATTCATCCATGGCACTCAATCGCACTTGGTACTCCAGTGCGATCTGTGTCAATGTCGCCATCCAGGAGTACCTCTGGCCACGATCTTGGGAGCAAGAGCTACTGCCAAAGCTTACCCGAGGAATCCCTACGACGGGCCGGAACCCACAATCAAGACGCGGCGTTTATTGAGCACTTAGATAAGGCGAAAGTGGAGGAGTGTTCTCGGTTTCACTTTCACGAGATTTCGTTTGCAGTCTCACTTGATTGATGGAAGGGAGTCGGTAGGGTTGGGCAATAGACTTATGTACATATATGGGGAGTGAGATCTCTTATGTTATCTCTTATTTTATTGGGATAGAGAAGCCAGATTGAAGCCCAGAGAGGCAGAGCGACTGCTGGACTAATATCTAATGGGTTTCAATGAGATATAACCCCCAAATAATGTAATATGACAAGTTACAGTCAAATGGCGAAAGCGAACGAGGGTTCTCGCTTTCACTTCAACGAGATTTAATGACAAGCTCTTACGGTTGACTGTTCAATCATGATTTACTGCTTAAATGGTAGCTACAACTTAAGAACTCACTGGAATCGAATGGGTTTAAGAAGTTATAATGCCTCTAGTAGGGTAACGTTACAATAGTGATTCCCCTAGTGTTCCCTTAGTGCTTGGTAGATCTTAGTGCGTACGTGCTTGTACCAACTATAACTATATAGAAATAGAAACGGATGACATTCCCAACGCTATCGCTATCGCAATCGCCTCAGAGCCTAGCAAGTCTCGGGTGGGTTGTAAATTAAGCATCAGACCCCTTATAGCAGGGATATGGATTCCGACCGAGTCCCAGTAGCCTTATTCAGCCGCTGATTGACAAGCGATTGGCATGGATGGATGATAGGAAGGCAGGTGCTGGAGTCCCGCTCCAATTTTAATTACAAATGCTGCGAGACTGTCTCCAGAAATGGCATGGTATCTGTTAGATACAAGCTGGCGTATCTATCTCTTGTGTTCTATGCGGTAGCGCAACTTTGATTGTCTTGTTCCGTTCCGTCGCCGTTCGATAGTGAATTCTGGAACTCAGCTTCAACTCCAGGCAAGTGCCGATGGAATGCCGCAAAAATTACCCTGTAATTGCCGACATTCCCTCGCGCCCTGCCCAGTTTTGTCATTTTGTTGTAATTGTTGGGGGAATACCGAAAGCCACAGCCAACGCCAGGCCGCATCGCATTTGCCTCGCAATCGCAGTGCCTTTTAGCCCGATTTAGTCATAGACAACACCCGCTGCCTGCCTTTGAATATGCAAATGAGGCCGAGTTCGAGCTGACATTGAAATGCAGTATCGTAATTATACGAAAATCAAATAGGTTTCTGTATAATGTACGCATTTCGGCCCAAAATTGGCACTTGTTCCATAAAAGGCAATCCCCCATTTGGGCCACAACGAACCACTAACTCAAGTGGCAACAAGAAGGGGGGCAAGGTGCTAAAGCAAGCCACTCGAGGGATCTTATCGGAGCGATTAGATTCGCGGAGTGCACACGGGTGCCTAGAGCCAAGAATCGAGAATCGAGAATGAAGAATCGAGAGTCGTTTCCCGCTAATGCCAGCCAACAAGTGTCCGCAGATATCCGCTAATCTTTACAACTTGAAACGTGGTTACCCAACGGCCTATATATTCGCTGGCGAACAATAAATTAAATACAAGCTTGCGCGGCACTTTCATTTCGAGGGCACTTCCTCGGGCGTTGGGGATTTTTGCCACACGCTAAGACCGCACACATATCGAGCCTGTTTTACCATTTTCTCATTGAGCGGAGATTCATTGATTGGATTCCAATATAATGACCTCAGCACTGGCAAAGTGCAATACATTCACGCGTCGATATCGAGGCAATTGAAATTAGACGCAGTAAAATAATTAACGCCACTACAAACTACTATAGATGTATGCTCTGCCCAGGCTCTGCCAACTCATCTGTCCGAAAATGTGGGCCACAACTCTCTCGCTTCACCGATCTGTATAATTACCCGCCCTATAAATATTATGACTATTATTATTAGTAATTATTTGAGTAAGTACCATTTTCTTGTTCCGTCATTTTTGGGCTCGTCGGGGAATCCGCAGTTCGCTTTGCATCCGTTACGCGTCACTTGAAATCGAAGAGAAATATTTATGATATTTATTTTTTGAAAAAAAAATAGGGAAATAATTGTACATGGCGACGACGACGGGTTGCATAAACACTGCAAGCTCCAAAAAGAAAACATATTTGTTGTCTGCTATGTGAAACAACAGGTAAATGCAAGCAAGCACGTGCTTGGAGAAAACAAAGCAGAAATAATCCTGGGCCCACATGAGGCGCTTTGTCTTTCGAGAGCTGATTCTCACTTACAAAAGAAAGTACAACAAGCCTCGAGCACCACAATAAAAATATTGAATAATATAAATAATAATATAAATAATAAATAAATCTTTGAGGAAATATACACAAGTTTTCTCAAGGAATTTTATAATTAAAAATGTAAGCAAACCAAGGAGTTCGATTTTCATTCAAGTTAAGCTTCTTTAATTAGTTTGAAATAATAGAATCACATTGAAATGTAGTTTACAGCCTTTCCCTGCTTTCTTTTTTGAGGCTGATTGTTAGAGCTGAAAAGGCATCGACGTTTATCGATTTAAAATCGATGTTTCCTTAAAAAACATCAAAACTTCGATTACTTTCCAGCTCTACCAACAGTTTTAGTTCTTAAAATTCAGTAAGAAAGATTTACAGATGTTGCAACACTTTGTATGACATCAAAAGTAACTGTTCTGAGTATAATTTATATTATATATTTTTCTTGTGTGAAGAAAGTGCTTTTGACGGCCTTTGTTGACTGGTTTCTTATTTAAGTTTTTCTGTTTTCTCTTGCCAAGTTGGGATTGGAGCACTGATTCTTTTTGGCGTGTCATGACTCTCGCCCGCGTGTACTGTCTATGCTTTTATGTCGCGCACTCTCTCGTAACTCACATCAAAACATTTAAAACCAAAAACAGCAAAAAAATATATATATTTGGATCGGAGACGACGTATCGATCAGCTTTGATCGATTTAATGCGCGCCTTAAGTCCGCCAGCGGCGATCAACAGCCTCAGACTGAAGTCGATTGCCGGCGACAAGAAGCCGTTAACGGCTCTGCGCTGCTCTGCCCTCTGCCTGCTGCCGGCTGCCTGCTGCCCGCGGCGACTGCACGCGTGCTGCTGCCGCGGCTGGCGTCGACGTCCGTGCTTTAAAGGATGACAAAAAGCGTTAAGTTAACAGCGATAAGTGAGAAGCGATAAGCCTAATCGTAATCGCAGCGCACAATGTTATCGACAGCAGGTAGAAGTATTTACAGCCCGGGTTTTCGCTTACCCCGAATGAATGGATCCGAGCCAGCCTCGCTTGCCTCTCGCCTGTTATTTATGGCCATCTAGCTGGGTTCTGGCCGTCCTTTACTGTTGCCACTACACTGCAAACAACCAAAAATGTTTTGTAATCCGCGTTTGGGAGTACAAAGAAGATCTTGTTTTGAGGGGGACAAAGCTTCAGCGTTGCCTGCAAAGTACACGCAAAGCAGCACCTAATAAGTTCCACTGAGTAGCGAACGGGAGAGTTTTTCCTGCACTCTGAGAGAGCTTCTTTCCGATTAAAATTGAGCAGAATCACAAAAGCTACAAAACAGGGGCTCTGCTTTAAAAAGAGACCGTCCTTTTAAGTATTTTTCCGTTATTCCTTGGGCTTTGGTTACGAAATCTTAGATTTGTTAATTTTCTATCCTTATTAAAGTCTCAAAGGTATCTTTTTGTTTCCCTCAGTGTACACCTGTCAATGCCAGATCATCGTCCATCACAATTGCTTTTTCAACTGCTTTCGCGGGCTGCTTATCGCCAGGGCCACGCCCCGTCTGTTTTTAGCCGGTGGGCGGTGAAAGAGTGCCTAGTCATTAACTAAATATTTTCGACGCTCTTACAAGTTATCTTCTTCGGCCATTACTGGCAGATCCGTAGCATGAGGGTCTAGACACTGTTCACTATTCTATTCCAGTCATGAATCGAAAAGTATATTTTATAGTATATGGTCTACAGATAACGAAGAATGTGGTTTATGCCACACACTTCGTGATAGAAAACGTTTATGGATAATTCAAGATATCTTCTATAATTCGAAGCAGATAAATTGAAGCGTCAGTTATATTATAGGACCAAGAATAATATATTTTTAATGTGCGTATTAGACGAGTAATTCATTAATTTATTGCAAAAATAGGTGCAGCATAAACCCCTTTTCTCTTCCCGAAAAATCGGTGGCTACACAAATAAAATATAGACCCAAAATGATTGGCGATATTTGGTGTCAATAGCAGATAATAATTAGGACAATTTGGGAAAGACCGGGCTCAAGTCGAGTACATTGATTGTTTTATGTGAATATATGACTATGAACTTCCATTGAGGAAAAGCGTCACCTTAAAGATTGCGCAATGATTCGGCATAACTGCGATCTAGGAGAACGACTCAATTACGTTGAAGTTTAAAGGCTTTCGAAGGACATAAATCGTTTTGCACAAAGGGATTTTCCGCTTAGCCCCCTTTTCCATCCATTTTCACTTCCCCATCCCCACCGATTGGCATCTAATCGGACTTGTACGCGAGAACTCGTGTCGGTTTTGTTTTATGAACTTAATCGCTGTGCCAGCCCAGAGCGATAGCTGCGAATAGTATTTATGGTCGGCTATCATTATTAGCCATGCCCAGAAACAAGTATAAACATCTATTGGCCATAGCCGATTGGCGATAGCCGAGTTATTGTTATTGTTAATGTTCATGGGCGATGTTGATGTTCGGCTAACCAGTATTAGTGTGTAGGCTGTGAGTGAACCTTTTTTGTTTTGCTTCTTGCTTTCGATTTTACGATTGTCATTTGGCTGGCGATTGCATGGTGTCTAGTCCTCAGAGTGCAAGCTATGCGATCGATGGATTGAGTAACACTTAATTAAAGCCATCAAGACAGCGGGCTGTGTGCTGTGTGCTGTGTGCTGGCTTGCCAACTCGATCGATTGCGTGTCGACACACATAAAGATATGGCTATCAACCCGGCCGAGGAATGCAATTCCCAGGCACTGTCCGTACAATAGTGCACAGAACCCGTCCACAGTATATGCCACAGATGTCGATGAGGCAATGCCTCGTCCAAAGCGAAGATGATGAAGCATGAGGAGTACTAATACAATACTAATAATACTAGTGGACCTTAGCCCAGGTGAAGAAAGATCACATCCCGGGGACCTCTTGCGAAGGGATTGGTCAGGTGGTCAGGTGATAAGATTAGATTATGCCAAATCGCTCTTCGTGCCGATTAAGTAACCCGGCCCATAAATATTAATCGCGCAAGATTGGCCATAGATCTCAGATGCAACACGCAGATACTTAGTTATCGCTGTAGATACACAAACTGGCATTCGTAGGACAATGTCTCAAGTGGGTGTGATAACGCGGCGCTCGTGGTGATCGAAGGTATCGAATCTGATAACAATCGATTGGCTTTGCACACCCATCACAAAGTAATAGGGATTGCATGTCGTCTGCTTGCCTAATTGACACTTTAACGTGTCCATTTAGTTCTCATTTGGCAGAACAGCATTCCACATTCCGATAAATAAAGATAAAGTGTTTTAGAAACTAATAAGGCAGGCGAATAGTTTATTTTCATAGGGCAGAAGTTGAGATTTCGAATAGGAAAATCGTTAGCTTTGCCTCAGCTGTCTTAGAGATGTTTCAAAATCGGAGATTCTCTCTCAGCTCGACCCTTAACCACAGTGAGTAGGATGCATCTCTTCGCAGGCTGACGTGCCTACAAACCCCTTTCTTTACTAGGACACTCCATGAGAAAGAAGTTCAAGATAATCAGGGACTCTGATTTGCGACAAGTGAGTACTGCAGTTACAACTTCGATATCTCATATCTGGCGCCTCGAAATCCCCCTATTTGGGTGGAAAACCTCAGTAATCTCCATGCGAAACAATAGCCTAATACAAGTCATAAATCTTTAGAGCAGGATAGATTTATGGCGGCCTGGGAAAGTCCCACAAATTACTCGAAAGCCGTAAAGAAAACAAATACAGATAACGGCACACTTGGCACTCTGTCGATCAACAGATATCAGGGAGATAAGATAGATCCAGAGCTGCGATTGTTTTAGCCAATTCCACGAACTACCACAGGGTTAACACTCTAGGTGGGTTAAGCAGAAGCGAAGCTATGCTCTTAAGGGTTAAATATTATATATATAAATAAATATGGAAGAATAGTACCGTTAGTTAGCTAGGTGGGAAGAGTACCTTTCTTGGACATTTGTACCGGCAGATAAGGTCAAGTAATCTCAATCGAAATTGTGCGAATAGGTACATAAATGGGTAATAAAATAAAAACATGTGCCCAAACCTCCTGGAAAATGTGTTTGTCAATCTTCGTGTGAAAAATGTGCCAGGCAAACAGCTGTCACTGGAAGTGGACTAGCCATCCAATTAAGGGGACACCGAGAGCGATAATGCTAATCGGTGGCTTATCCAGTCGCTCTGACACACGACCACGACCACGATGACACACGAGCATTGCGTCGTCATTTGAACAGCATTGAACTTGACTGAGTGAGAGCTTCGCACGGGAAAGGGGCAGAGGGCGCAGTGCAGGCTGAGCTGCAGTGCTGATCTTCAAAAGAGAGATGGGAAGAGATGGGCTCTACACTGCGAAAAGAATAATTCAATTGATTTCGTAGCCACATAAATGGTACATTTATTAAACTTGTAAAACTTAAGTAACCTGAAATTAAATAGAATGCATCGCAGGCTAAGAATATTATCTGGATTTGCCTAAATCGAGCTTCGTCTTCATATAAGATCTACCCTTTTTCCTGCAGTGTAGAGAGCGCCGGCTTAAAGCGAGAGTGTGGCTGAGCTCAAAACAAAGTTTGAGCGAACATATTGCTCTCTCTCTCCACTAGCCACACTCTCCCCATCTCCAGCGGCTGCTGTTTATCTAAAAATTTAATTTGATTTTTGTACTTGCTCGATTTGTCTTTTTTTTTCTCTTTATTTTGTTTCTTTTTGGGGGAGCGCAGCCTCTGCCGTCTGCGCTGCTCGCTTTAAAAAGCGCAGCTTGCAGCGGCAGAGCATCATTTGGCGTCGGGCAGCGGCGGCGTTCGTTTTATGGCGTTTATGTCAACGTAGCCATCATCCTCATCAACCCACCGCCCTCAGCCCCCGCCCCCGCGCGCATCTTAATTACACCTGTTTTGGAAGTTTGCAAAAAATCTCAGTGCAAAAAAAAGAGAAGAAATTACAAACCTTTGTGTTCTCCGTTCCCCTTCTGTTTTCCGTTTTTATTTTTTATTTCGCGATCTGTCTTTTTGTCGCCCCAATAATGTCTGCAGAATGTTGTAACGGTAAAAGCGGTGGCAATGCCAAAACGCAGGAGCAAGTGGAGAAAGAATTGGAAGCGAATTCAAAGAATTTGGTAAGTGGCAAAAAAAAGCCAGAGTCGCCGCAAACGGTACACGGAATGCACACAAGAAGGGCAAAGGCACAGTGGACAAAGAGAGTGGAGAGCAGAGAGAGAGCGACTGCTTATTATCACTCTACTTTCCTCTGTCAATTCAGAAAGTACAGTGCGCACAAAAGCACACACGTACTGTACGTGTGTAATTGTCGTGTAATGAACAGAAGAAGAAGCTGCGAAACTCACAAAGTTCCAATGACTTCGCTGGCGCTGCTTCTGCTTCTGCCTCTGCTGCTGCTGCGGCTGCTGCTTCTTTCACTGCCCCAAGGCTACTGATCGCAGCAGCGGCGACGTCGCAGCGCTGTCGACCTTGAACGTCCGCGAAATGTGTGTCAAGCGAATCGATATCGATATCGCTATCCTTTTATTGCCTGCAAATTGATTGAATTTATCAATTGTCAAGTGTCAGCGGGAATCAAAACAAGAATCGAACGGGGGAATCACGGGCTCTAAGCTTAATGGGAGCCCAGTGAATACTCTTTGCTGTGATTTTTAAGCCAAACATCCGAGAGGAAACTGTTTTCAAGCCAAGTCTAATGGATATCACGTGCAAATCGCATTAAAAGCACTGCAACAATTAAAGCTTTAGAGATAGCTAGACCCTAAAACGTGTCTCTTACCACCTTTCTAGCCACGTGCCAAATGTTACCTCAATCGGACACATATTTCGTTCACAAGAGTGCATTTACATTATTTAGGAACTGATAACCCATATTAGATATATTTCCATGAACTTAACCTTAACTGTATTATCTTTTAGATAGCAGCATCCACAAACAATGTTTTCTTCTGGCTAGTTTCCTAGATTTCTAGTCTAGTGTCAGTTCTTGACCTTAACTTTCGGTATACCCAGAGAACCTTTTGGCTACTAGAGGGTATTAATGATGTTGACCCACTTCGCAGCCCTAGCCACGCGAATGCATTTACCCCGAGCTTTTGCGAATGCTGCCCCTTTCCCGGAACTTCCCCAACTCGATAGACAAATCTGAGACCATCAACAGCTGCTCACATGGCGCTGATCAGCTGGAGCTTCGATCGCTGTTCTTCCCGCTCCCATCTCCGAGATCTCCCAGCTACTATCCATTCCGATTCTCCTCTTCATTGTTTGTTAATTCATTTAACAACTGTTTTGCGGCCAAGAGAAAGGGGAGAAATGCGAAGAGAGGGCGAGAAATCGAACTTTAAAGCTTGGCCCCAGCGCCGGAGAATTCTTAGTTCGAACCCGAACGCTGTCTTTGCCGGACCAAGCCCATACCGCATCTCCGTTCTCCACGAACTGCGAAGTGGCGTCTTTTTTGGAGTCTGCCCAAGTAGAGATCAGGCCAAATAGGGTCCCCCAGCGAGTGTTACGCAAACAGCGGCGATTATGGCATTTGTGGCCACTGCAGTTGGCCCGGTGAATTGCAAATCAGCAACGGTGAGTATGCCGACCTAGGCCGTGGCGTGCACAGAATTCTCAATCATCAATGGATCGGCTCGGCATCACACCTGCTGGCAGGTGGACTGCTGGACTAGGCACGGCGCGAAACCCGTTTAAATGCCGTTGCTCACCTTGGCCAAGAGACGCGCCAAATCAAAACAAAAAGCCGACAGAGACTAGCGACTAGAGACTAGGGACAGGCGAAAACAAAACAAAACAAACGCAAACGAAACACACAACAAAATGGAAAGCCGAAACGAAAACGAAAGACTAAAAGCGAGACGAAACGGAGCCGCGATTACCATGAGAATAAGCATAGAAAAGATAAGGGTAAACCGAACGTCAAGCTACCCTAACCTGAAACAAAGACGAGACTCCAGACAGAATTTTAAAGAAGCAAACAAACTAAGCTCCTTGAGGTAGCTGTTAATAATTAATCCCTTAACTAACATCAAGTTTGTGATCAATCAATATTCCTCTAATACAGTTTTCATGCTCCAAAAGGAATATGAATAGTAGTTTATTGTACATATCATCTAATAAGAACTTGGAAAGATTTACGCAAAAAACTCACTTAAACTAATCCGATTTGTAGTAACCTTTTTTTTCCAGAACCATTCAACCATAAATGTATAGACAGCTTATTTATTTTATCACCCCTCAATCATTGGCAAAGAAAAAAACAGAAGGAATAACAATAATTAGGTTTTGTTTTTCCACACTCTAGAAAGTTAGTTACAAAGATTCGCAACCTTATTGCTATTGTGGCCTCTGATTGTGAGTTACAAGCTTTACATAAAGCGTTAGATTTACGACGAACCCATTCAAACTAATGTCAGGTATGGGTAGAAAGTGGCGACAATGGAATGTGTGAAGCGTCAGAGAGTCGGGGCGTGTTGCACGGTCTTCCAGCCAAAAGCTAGACGTACTTTTGGGCCCACAAAAAATTACTCTAGTCAGCGCATGAGGCGGCGTTTTCTTAACGCCTAACAACAGCATCGATAAAGAACTGAGAGCTGCGATCTGATAAACCCAATCGAGCTAGACGAGTGACTTTGGTTCGTTCTCTTTCGCTTCAGGTTCCGGCGCAGGCATCTGCACCCCTGCCGTATCCCAAGTCGGTGGCCTTCATCATCAGCAATGAGTTCTGCGAGCGCTTCAACTACTATGGCATGCGCAGTGAGTAATATCGGGGCAGACCCTCTATATATGTACTTATATATCCCTCTCCTTGGCAGCCATCCTGGTGCTGTATCTCACCAACAAGCTGGGCTACAACGAGGAGACCTCGACGGTGCTCTTCCACACCTTCACCATGCTGGTGTACATCTTCCCCCTGATTGGAGCCCTCATCGCCGACAGCTGGCTGGGCAAGTACAAGACGATCCTGTATCTGTCGCTCGTCTACAGTCTGGGCGGCATGATTGTGGCCTTCGGGGCCGTTCCCCTCGAGGGGATGCCCGTCAAGTGAGTCCAAATCCCGCTTCCTGTCTAATCTTTCTAGTAAGCTTGCTGTCCTCCCGCAGAGCTGTGACCATAGTGGGCTTGCTGCTCATCGCCATGGGCACGGGCGGGATTAAGCCCTGTGTGTCGGCCTTCGGCGGCGATCAGTTCTCGCTGCCCGCCCAGAGCCTGCAGCTGGCCAAGTTCTTCTCGCTCTTCTACTTCGCCATCAACGCGGGCTCCATGATCTCCACCACGGTCACGCCGATCCTGCGCGCGGATGTGCACTGCTTCGGCGACACGGACTGCTTCTCGCTGGCCTTCGGCGTGCCGGCCGTGCTCATGATCATCTCCGTTCTGATCTTCATGGCCGGCAAGCGGATGTACCGCTGCCAGCCGCCAGCGGGCAACATGATCTTTGGCGTCTCGCGGTGCATTGCGGACGCCTTCCGGGGATGGCGGAAGCGCCGGCACACGGAGCCGCAGGAGAGCTTCCTGGACTACGCGAAGCCGACGGTGGGCGAGCGGATGGTGCGGGAGACGAAGACCCTGGTGCGGATCCTGCGCCTGTACCTGCCCTTCCCCGTCTTCTGGGCCCTGTTCGACCAGCAGGGCTCCCGGTGGACCTTCCAGGCCACCCGCATGGACGGCCTGGTGCTGGGCTATCAGATCAAGCCCGACCAGATGCAGGTGGTCAATCCGCTGCTCATCCTGGCCTTCCTGCCGCTCTTCGACTATGTGATTTACCCCCTTCTCCGTACGATTGGCATCCGGCGGCACCTGCAGAAGCTCACCATCGGCCTCCTGCTGGCCGCCCTGGGCTTCTTCCTGTCCGCGGGACTCGAGCTGAAGATGGAGCAGGCGGCACGCGGGGTTGTGCCCACGGAACCGGGCATCGCCCATCTGCGTCTGTACAACGGGATGCCCTGTGGCTATGAGTTCACCAGTGACTTTGCATCTTCCTTGGCGGCGGAGAAACAGCCGAGAATCCTAGAGCCGCTGGGCATGTGGGCGGATCTCTCGCTGCCCGTGCCAGCGCCCAAGGAGTACGCCTTCAGGGCGCAGCCCACGTCGGGACAGTGCAACGTTATCACAGGCAAGCTGCACCTGCAGCCGGGCAAGTCCCTTGGATACTTTCTGGCCCGGGATAAGCTCGTGGAGTTTGCTGATGGCCTGGAAATGGCCTCCAGCGAAAGCAGTCCTCCGCTGCTCCGGGCGCTGCTGAACACGCCGTCCGAGGAGGGACCCGTCCTGCTCAAGGCCTCCAACTCGGACACTACGGCCGTCTCGTTGGACAACAGGAATGTGTCGCAGCTGCACAAGCTCGCCGTCGGCCAGGGCGAGCTCTACATTAACGGCGTAAAGGCGGCCAGCTTCGAGGCCAGGGGCGGCGCACTCTACAGCCTGCTGGTGGCGGGCAATGCGCGGGATGGCTACCAGCACAAGATGCTCGAGGTGGCGGCGCCCAGCGCAGTGTCCATGATGTGGCAGCTGCCACAGATTGTGGTGATGACGGCGGCCGAGGTGATGTTCTCGGTGACGGGGCTGGAGTTCTCCTACTCGCAGGCGCCGGCCAGCATGAAGAGCGTGCTCCAGGCCTGCTGGCTGCTCTCGGTGGCCGTGGGCAACATGCTGGTGGTGGTCATAGCCGAGTTCAAGTTCACCAGCTCGCAGGCCGGCGAGTTCACGCTCTTCGCCAGCCTCATGCTGGTCGACATGCTGATCTTCCTGTGGCTGGCCCGCAGCTATCAGTACAGGGATCAGTCGGAGGACCTCGGCGAGGAGGCGGAGGCGGTGGAGGATACCGCCCAGCAGCTGCCGCCGCCGGCAAATAAGAAGCCGCTGAAGCCCATCAACGGAATGGAGGCGGAGCCGGGCTATGGAGCCTATCGCAACCACGCCTACGACAACGACTTCTCCGAGGCCTAATGCCTGTTTTAATTCCTAGTCCCATGTAGTCCTAGTCGCATTTTCGTATTTATTTTATTTTCTGTTCGCATTCATCTTGTAAATCTGCTGTAAATACGTTCGTTTGCCAGCGAGTATATGGCCATGTTTTTTACCCAATTGTTTTGTAAATAAATAATACATTTTATACGTTTTAATTAACTAAGTAGCTTCGTTTTCTCACACTTAAAATTGATTCTAAAATAATTATTTATAAAAGGAAGGACGATTTTACAAGTTTCTTACACTCCTTTTTACGCATACAGTGGCGACACCTGGTGACGCACTTAACATTCACATGCTGAGTGCTGACTTGACAAGCTGCAACTGAAAGAAGAGTTTAGCTGGCCCAATAACTAAAAAATTTCGGCAATTAACGTTACTTAGTATTACTAAATTTAAAATATACAAAATTAAAATTATAAAGTATCCAGCGGAAGGAAGCGGGAGAATTTTAAGCGACACCTGGCGGCACAATCCAGATACTTGCATGAGTTGGGAGCTGCGACATAGTGGAGCTTAACTTGGCTGGCGGACAATGACAGAGAAAAATACCGGAAATGTACTTAAAATTACTAGACACTGTGGCAGTGCCGTTCGATCACGCTTAGCCCAGACTCAACCCCATTCACAATATGCAAATGTTTTAATTAATTATAACTAATTGTGGGATTTAAATACAGTTGCTGTGTATTTCTAAGCCTTTTTAACTAGATGATGCTTATTATTCAAAATTAAGACTTCGATTGTCGCCAGGCTGAACGCTAAATATACCAAAAAGCGTGTCGCGGTAGGGCAGTACTTCCATGGGCATGCCGAAAAGGGGAGACTTCGCCAAATGGCAGCACCAAACGACGTCGGCTTTTGCCGAAAAGAGAACTTTATGTGTCACAGAAGCCGAAGAGAAAAGTTGCAATAGCTGCAGTGAAAAGTCCATTCTATTTGTGCTAAAAGTATCAGAAATGTTTCAAAATAAATCAGTTTAAGTTGTCTGTGGGGTGGACTAGTGGAAGGCTCTAGAAAGTGCTTAGTTAAGTTGCCTAACTAAAAGGGGAATCAAAATTAACACAGATTAAAAACAGCGTCAATCCGTGGGGCATGGCATTGCCAGCAGTGCAAAAAATTCCAAGGAGAGAGAGAGGGCCTACGGAGAAAACTGGCCTGACCTGCGTTGCAGCTGCCGTTGCCGCTGCATTATTGTCGTTATCCGAGGCCTTGAGAATAATTGAGCCCCTGGGAACCCGACAGCCCGAACCCAAACGACTTAGGGGATGGACAGCTACTTCTACCTAGAGCGACGACCGTCGTCTACCTGGAAAGGGCCAAGGAGATGGAAACCGAGGCTTCTTTCGCGCCTCCGCCGCAACATCGGGTATCAGTCGCTGCAGAGCGCTGCAGGCCAGCGGCATGGCGATAGATAGTTCTCGTAAGAAAAATAACTACCGAAGTTCCGTTCCAGAGAGTGTACACATTTTTTTTTTCCAATTTTTTTCTAGTGGACATGTGATTTTTTTTGTAAACTGTGAAACTGACTACGGAACCGAGATGTGATCCGGCGGGCAGGGGCAGCTTCTTGGCACCCAAACTCCCCCCATATTCGGCGCTTTGCTGCAATATTCGTGGCCAGAACCACCACTTCAAGTGCATCTTCTTCGCCGCATCGAGCCATCAAGTGATAAACCGGAGCCGTTCCCCTGGGAACGAGCATAAGAAGTAGAAGAAACCCCCTCCGAGCTGCATTCCTGTTTCAGGTGGCGCCTTCCCCTTGGTGGGGCGAGACGCGGCGGCGCTGACGCGTCCCGTTGGTGCAAGTGGTGCAACATGTGCGGCGGCGAGCAGAGTGGATAGACTCTATCAACCGAAACCTTGCAGCTCACACCAGCCCCTATGGCCAAGTGGAGAAGGAGTCCGCCGAAAGGGGACGACGACACCCACGACATGAACACACACTACGCTTGCGATGGAAAATTCTGACCGGAGCGAGAGAGGCAATCGAATATCCAGGGCGTTCGCTTGGCTTCGCCTGCGCTTCGAGACGACGCGTACGCATACTTCTATCGGGCGCTTGCGGGGCCACGCGAATGCGAGCGAGACGAACATACTGTAGCCATGGGAGAGCCGGGCTCCCGCTCTCCTCCAGCCCTCTGACGCGTCGGCCAGGCGTTTGCATCGCAAGCGGACGAGCGAGACGGCCATAGGGCGGACTGCAAGGCACCAAAACGAGAGCGCTAACAATACAAAATGCATATATTAGACAGAAACAGCATCTGTGAAAACGGATGCCAATAACGCCGGGCGTCCCTCCGCACGCATGCACGCACAGACCGCACTCACAGACACCGGCAGCGCGTCTTCTGTTCTTGCCACAACCGGAACAGGAGCTTCCGGAGCGGGGAGTCCCCTGACTAAGCCAGGATCTGCACCCACGCAGATATAAACCAACTCAGCTCCGAGCTGTCAAGATCGAGCCACAGCTCTATAACGACCCCAGAAAGTGTCATCGTAACCTTCACCCCTTCATCGGAGCCATCAAACTCATTTCTGGCCCATCAATGCTACGATATTGCTTCGCTTTAAACTCCCCAAGAACTCGATGCTAGATTTTTGCCAAGAAGCTGCCGCTTCCCCAAGGGGAACACTCGGACTGGGACCTGGGACCCTCAAAGATTAGAATTGTGAAACAGACTGTTTAGGAGCCATGCCGCCGCCTCCCGAAGTCCAAGCCACGAAGCTAAGCCCAGAAGAAGCTGCCTCTACATAGACTCGATGGGGTTTTCAGAAAAGATTGTGACCAGCGAAAGGACATGTGTTGCGCCCAAGTTTATCCATGAAATTACCTCAAGCTAAGTTCCGAAAAACCAAAACCTCATTTCACTGCCACTCATAAAGCCAGCTCAAGAATCAGTCTAGTATTGATTGGCACTTTCTTCCCTCGAATTCTCCAAAATCAGTGCCTAGGAGTCGCCAAAAGAAAAAAGATAGAAAAAACTGGCAAAAGTTATTTTCCTTGGCTTTAGTTCTTTCCTTTTTGGTTCAGATACTAACCCAATGTTACTTCCAGCCAATTAATCAGTTTTATAGCTGAAAAAGCCTTTAATTAACCGTCAGGAGGTGAGTTTTTGTCTTCGACCCTTGGACGGCGTTTAGTTAGTTAACCAGAAACCAAGACACTATCGACTTTGCCCATTACTAAAACACTAAAGAAGCAAAACAAAAAGTTATACGAACTGATCATCAGTTGAGTGAAAAAAAGAAACCAAATAAGTGTTCAACAAAAAAAGAAAACAGAAAAAAAGATCAATAACACTCTTGAAACGTTCACTTCGTGAGCAAAAGAATGAAAAGAAAAAAAAGAAAGAAAAATAACAAGCTCTTTGCTTGGTCAATCGTTTGACCTGCAGCTGGCTGATTGCCGATGATCACATTCTTTGCTTATGAAACAAAATATTTGCTTAAACTGATGACAAAAATAGTGAAAATAACAGCTAATAGAAGGGAAAGTCAACTGGTATCTGGCTAAGCGCTTACTCCAAGGCATAGAAGGAGCGACAACGAAAAAAAAAGAAACAAGCATAAGCCTGTCTTGGCCCTGATTAATAACCTATTTTTATGCTGTGTGTCCTTTCAGATAAGTGTTAGCCAGAGACGAAACTTGGAGCCTCTCGGAGCCAAAGTTTTCAATTAGTGTTTTCATTTTGCTTGCCCGGCGATTTCCAGCACTTTTGAAATAGAGATATTTTCCAAACAAAATTAACTAAATAGCCTGGCTAATTCTTGAACTATAGTTCCCATTAAATTCATTAAGTTGGTGAAGTTAGCTTGAGGTCGAGCCTAGTGTTCCTTAAGTCTCTGTTCAATTTGAATCCATGTTGCGCTCACAGTGTCCTGCAGTTGGAAGGGTCTTGCCTCCGAGTCCGATATGCAAGCAGATGTGAATGAAATAGATTTGAAGAGTAATGTCCATCCCCAAATAGAGGCCACAGCCAAGAAGCTCCGCCCTAAACAAGAGAAGAGCATATAGAACACGAACTAACCAATATACTTGCTTTCAGTTCCGCCATGGAGGAGTTCCTGTTGTTATTTGTCTGTTTTTAATCCCCTTTCCTTTTCTGTTGAAGCCTCGCTCTGTCCAGACTAAACTGTCGTCTAGTGTGCACCCGACTCCCGGTCTATCCATCCATTTATGTGTATCACTTACCACATTTTGAGTTCTCAAGCTACCAGCTCTTCCTGTACTCACCAGACACCTACTAACCCTCAGACACTTCTCCTATCCGAACCTCACGCTCCCACACACTCCCAATTACGAAACACAACTCACATACGACACAAACTCGTCGGTTCGTGTTTCGGGAAACGCGTCAAAGCGCGATATTGAAACGTTTTCCGAAACAGAAGAAAAAATGAAATATTTTCGAATTGCGAAGAACGATCGTTGAGAACGGTACTGAAAGCGTTTGCTTTGAGCACGGTTCAAAAAAGAAATAATGAAAAACAATTAAAGAAAAAAAAAAGAGAAAAAAAACTAAGACACATTTACAACAATAATATAAGAAAAAAAGAAAAAGAATATAAGAAAAGAAGAAAAATAAATAAAACTTGCTGCAACGTTCTACGCAACTTCGAAAAGAAGAATTACATAATATTAAATATTCTCACAAAAAAAAAAAGCAAGTATGATAAATGTGTTTGCAACGTTATACGAGCCTTCACAAGAGTGCCCCCAAAATAACGAGTGATAACGAAACTGTTATACGTCCGAGCCGATTCGCAAAGAAACAAAAATGTTTATTTCGCGGAGCACTCTGTGTGAGTTTTGTGAAGATTTCTTTGAGAATCGGCATGGGACTCTATTTTTTTTTTGTATTAAACAATCATATTTTTAACACTGTGAAACATTTTTGTCTATTGATTTGGGTTGGTTCTCTGTTTGCATTTTCAGTACAGCTAAGTTACAGATCAGCAAAGCGGAGAGAAAAGAAAAACAACTACCTCACGAATTATATAGAATATATAATTAAACAATGAAAAGCTATATATGTGTATGTACATACATCCTGAAATGTGATGATTCCCTAAAAAACACAAAAGGAAACAAGATACTAAAGCGCACATGAAACAATTATAAAAAATCGAACAAAGAACATAAGCAAAGAAAAGCAACTGATTTAAGGACGATTTGTTACCCTTGAACAAAATATTTCAATACAAATGAGAAAATTGGAATAGATAACCATGTAGCATTTTCAAAATAACAAATGTATTTCTTCCATTTTCTGTAAGGCATACCAATAATATCGATAAGGATTATAAAACACAAGTTTGACTGCAAGTGCTACAAAATTTCGACCCTATCGAAAATAAACAGTTTGAACGACCAGAGATAATCGGCCATCAACTACTGCCTTCGAAGCGCCAGATTTGAAAACTTAAGCAGTTGGTAAATTTGTAGAGCCTGATTTTAAAATTGGCGCCTTATTGATGCCTACAACAATAACATTTGTACAACAACAACAAAACTATCGTTTTAATTCAACGAAATCGGCCAACGAAGTGGCCGTTCCTCAGTTTGGAGTACCAGGCGAACAGAAACCAGGAGAGCGACGATCCGCGGCATCGTCATTGACAAGCTAGTGGTGGGAGAGAAGCTCTTGTAATAATCGATAGCGCAGAGTTTGTCGACTATCAACTGCCTCCTAAGCGCCAGATTTAAAAAATCAAGCAGAGTGATCTATCTCTTTATTATACCTATGTCGACTCTATTAGATCAGCTTTTATGTAAAATAATGACGAATTTATAGCTTCATTTAGTAGTTTTGACCAAATGTTAGTCTGTGGATTTTAAAACTGGCGCTCAACACTTAAATATAAACGTGGTATTTTTCGATACAAATAATGCGGCCACACTGTCTTGGCTTTGCAAGAAGCAGAATTTGAGGCCTAGAGTCAAAACATTTAAGAAGATCTAAGAACAACTTAAGAAATAAAATAAACTTAAAAAACAAGTTACACTAATATCCCGGGATCAGCAGCCGTCATTATCCGGTTCCCAGAAGGTAGCAGTGGAGCAGCAGCTCACGAATGGAGTGTTTGTGAGTGTTTGTGGCGAGTTTGAGGTGCTCGAGAATCGCCATTCCATTCTCCCTTTATTATAACTTCAGTGCTTCAGCTTTGGAACCGCCTAGTGTGGAGCTGGACAGCTTGGGTGCCTTGCGAGATTGCGGCTAACACGAGCGCAAGAGCTGCTGCGGGACCTTCTGGCCAGTTTGCCACAGCACTCGGCGGCTGGAGGTGCCAGTTTGGCAAACAGCGAACACGAGGCAAAGTCATAAACATCGGATTAGGCGCCAGGAGCGCCATTGAATTGTATCCATAGTCATAAAGACGATTACGGATCAGACAGCGAGTTGATTGCGACTTTACGCAAATGGGACGCCATTCGAGAGACGCCAATGGACATCACAGCGAGCAGTCGCATCAACAATGCCATGAGGAGGCTGGCCGTCTTTTCGGCAGGTTCCGATTTGCGCGTCGAAAGGGATACAGGGAGAGATCCCGCCGCTCTCCATCCTCACAGTCTACTCTCAAGGAGTAACCATAGCGCCGACCTGCTGCCGGACTTCAATGTTGAATTCCGAATCCCAGCAGCAAACTATAAAATAATTTGCCTGTCAGTGCAGTATATTAAATAGATTTTTTTATTGATTGGTAAATTTGAACAGCTAGATTTTTAAATTGGCGCCTTTTCGCGTCCTACAACAATAACATTGTACAACAACAACAAAACTTCGTTTTATTTTAACGAAATCGACCAGCGAATTGGCTTTTTCTCAGTTTCATGTACCAGGGGATCAGAAACCAGGAGAGCGACGATGCGACGATCTGTGCAGCATCAGCTCTGACGTCATAACAGCTAGTGGTGGGAGAAAAGGGATTTTTCAAATCTGGCGCCATGTGGCAATAGGCACAAGAAGTGCGATAAGATATTACAATCGCTTTTCTCCCACCACTAGCTGTAAAGACGTCAGTGCAGATAATCGTCGCTCTAATGGTTTCTGTTCGCCTGGTACATGAAACTGAGAAAAAGCCAATTCGGTGGTCGATTTCGTTAAAATAAAACAAAATTTTGTTGTTGTTAATGTAGCCGCATTATTTGTATCGAAAAATACCACGTTTATATTTAAGTGTTGAGCGCCAGTTTTAAAATCCACAGACTAACATTTGGTCAAAACTACTAAATGAATTCTCGTACACCACCCTATCTATCACTGAAATCAGTGCTACGTCGAGTTTTTGCCGGTTTATTTTTTTGTTCAATACTTAATATAATTTTATAATTTCAGACTGTAAAATTATGCAATTATTATATATTTTTTTAATTATAAAGGTATACGGGGAAACAAATAAAACTGCAGAAGGCAACCTCCTTGCAGTATAATTACAGCCTGAATGTGTAGTTAGCCAAGTTCTATACCCAGCCCGACATGGTTTAAGATATGATCTATCCAAGTGCTAAACCTGTCCACATATTGGCTTAGGACATGGTATTTTACAAGTATGAAACTTGCTGTTGTCTACAACAATTACATTCTTACAACAACAGCATTTTTCGTTCCAATTTAACGAAATCGCCCCTCGAGTTTATCGGTTCACCTATTTCAGGTAACAGGCCAACAGCAAGTAGTAGTAGAACGACGATCCGAGAGCTGTTATAATCTGCTATGATGTTCTAACAGAGTTAGCCAAGTTCTATACCCGACCCGACATGGTTTAAGATATGATCTATCCAAGCTCCAAACCTACCCACATATTGGCTTAGGACATGGTAGTTTACAAGTTTAAAACCTAGCCAAGCTTTATACCTGTCGCGATATGGTTTAAGTTCTAGAAAAAGAAATAAACCACGATGCGCTGACATTTTTCCGTCCAAATTTAACGAAATCGCCCATCGAGTTTATCGGTTCACCTATTTCGGGTAACAGGCAAACAGCAAATAGTAGAATGACGATGTGCACTAACAGAGTTAGCCAAGTTTCATACCCGTCGCGACATGGTTTAAGTTCTAGATAGGAAAAATTTGATAAACAGCAAAGTTCCAAACAGAGGAATCGACTAAAGTTAGCCAAGTTTCATACCCTTCGTGACATGGTTTAAGTTTTAGATAGGAAAAATTCGATAAGCAGCCAAGTTTCAAACCACGAAATCGATTAACACTTTAAAACTAAGCCGAGATTTACTCCCATCTCAGAAAATATTGATATTAATGAATTAATTCCGCAAATACACCCCACAAATCCCTCTTTGATAACAAGCCAACATTATTTATTTTTATTTTTTATTTTGCATTTATTTATTTAGAAAAAAACGTAATTCTTTACCATTTTTTGTGGATGCTTGACATCTCTTTTCATCGTCACTCGTATTCTGCAAGGAGAAATCTTTTAAAAAATCATTATAAAAATAGATATATATGTGTATATATTAGCTGTATAGTAAGTATGAATGTATAAATGTAGATATAAACACTATAAATACACGGAGTCGTTTAAATGCAGTAGCTAAGCCTAGTTAAGTACGTAATTATGGTCAATGTATAAAAAATATAAAAAATACACGTATAAAAACGTTGTGTGATTATATTAAAAAAAAAACTGGAATGCGAGCGTCGTTGGACAACAACCCGCACAAGGAAGCTCAGCGACTGAGTTTCAAACTTTAAAAAAAAAGAGATACTATTACTACACAAAAAATGTGATCAAAAATCGTTCGAGTTCGGGGCTTTCATGGTTTCAAAATCCCCAGAAAAGGCGCTCCCACTTTGGGTCACTTTTTCCCAGAGATTTCAAATCTCCAATATAAAAAAAAAACAAAAAAAAACTCTTAGGGTTAGTTGGAAGCGAACTGCTGGCCGGGAATGCCTGGGGTGTTAGTGTCCTTGCAAGTATATCCGTGTGTTGGGAATGGGCGCGTGCACAATATGCTTGGGGACTGAGATGCGTGCTGGGATGGGTGTGGATGATGATGGTGGTCGGTGGATGGGTTGGCACAGCGGGAACTTCTCATGTGGGACCATAGAAGGACTGTGTTCCCTCTCGCTATCCGTTATCCTGGCAGCAGCACTTGTTCCTTCGGGTCCAGCGGCCGCCGTTCCTCCTCCTGCTTACGGGCTAGTTATCCTGGCTATGTACATCCTTGTGGCAGCATTGCGTTGCTTGAGATTATCGGGTTCCATGTACGGCTAGAAAGTTGCACTCGATCTCCCGGGACGGGGACCGTGGTCATCACCTGCGCTGGTTCAGCATCTGCAGGTAGTACTCGCAGTTGGTGCAGTAGACCGCCGGCGCGATCACGTGCCTCTTGCGGCACAGATTGCACTCGACGGCCTTGGCCGAGGCCTTCACAATGGCATTGTTGTAGACGCGGGTGGGTATGGCAGTGATGGCGGCTGGCGCCCCTCCTGGCGCAGCTCCTGCCGGGCCAGGAGCGGCCATAGTCGCCGCTGCCTCGGGCAGTCCGTTCTGCAGGGCCAGCTTGGTCTGCGGCGGCGGCGGCGGCGGTGGCAGGCAGTCGGCTTCGCCCTTGGTTCCCGGCTCAAAGCTCACCTTCTTGGCGGCGGGCTTGACGCTGCTGGCAGCCAGCAGCTGTTGCTGCTGCTGCAGGAGTTGCTGCTGGTGCTGTTGGACATTGGGCAGTGGGAAGTAGGGTCCGGGAGCGGGGCCTGGAGCGGCAGCGGCAGCTCCTGCCGGATAGCCATGTGGCAGGGGCACACGCTGGTACGGCGAGGGCAGAGGCACTTGCTCCGTGACCGACACCGAGCCGTTGCTGAAGTAGCCCAGGCTCAGTTGGGGCGCCTGCGTCTGCTGCTGCTGCTGCTGCTGGAGTTGCTGGTGCTTCTGCAGCTGAACGGAGTAGCTCTGGGCCATCATCTGGTTGTGGTGCAGGGGCCTGGGCATGCTGATGTACTGGCTATCCATTTGCTGCTGCTGCAAATGCTGCACCTGCTGGCTGGCCAGGCCGTTCATGCTGGTGCGATGCTGCAGCTGCTGCTGCTGCTGCTGCTGCTGCTTCTGCTGTTGCTGCTGGCGCATCAGCTCCTGGTGCTGCTGGATCCGCTGGACATAGCGCTGCATGTCCGCATTGGGAGGAGCTGCTGCCGCAGGCCTGCCCAGCATGGGCGATGGCTGCTGCTGCAACTGTGGCTGCTGCAACTGTGGCTGCTGCAACTGCTGTTGTTGCTGCTGCTGCTGCTGCCTGGGCTGTGCCTCCGACTGCAGCCTGAGCATGTTCTGCTGCTGCTGCTGGATCATCTGGGCGGTGACGCCGCCCGCCTTCTCGTTGGGATGCTGGGCCGTGCGCAGGACCCGCTCCAGGATGGGATTCGGTATGAAGTCGTCGTCCTCCTCGTTGCCGGCGGTGGCCACCAGGATCACCTGGTCGCAGAAGGAGACGCTCTTCTTCTTGACCCGCTTGGGCGGCTGGTTCTGCTGGAGACTCTGCTGCACCATCGTGTTGAGCAGCTCCACCTCGCGGATCTCCTCGGCTATCTGCGACTGGCTCATCTCGTACTTGGGCTTGGGCAGCACCAGCTGCTGCTGCTGCTGCTGCTGGTGGAGGCTGGGCCTGGAGTCCACCTCGTCCACGTCCAGCTTGGCGCTGGGCAGGCCGTTCATCTGGGTGCGCAGCTGGGCCGCCGGCTGTGAGAGCAGCTCCTGGGAGGCATACGAGCGGATCTGCGACGTCTGCTCGAAGCGATGCGCCAGGTCCCGGACACTGGACGGCGAGGAGGCCTCCAGCTTGCGCTGCATGGCCCGCAGGTCGCTGGCCTGCTTCGCCTGCAGCTCCTTCAGCCACGTGGCGTCCGCCGGATGGCCGCCGTTCGGCTGCTGCTGCTGCTGCTCCTTGCGCAGCTTGAGCAGATGCTGGCGCTGCTGCAGCTGCGCCAGGATGCTGGTGGTTCCCTCCAGCGAGTCGAGCTGCTGGCGCTGCTGCTTGCTGGCCGCCTCCAAAGCCTGCAGCTGGCACAGCTGCTGGTTGAGCGGCTCCAGGTCCAGCTCTGGCGGCGGGGGCGGCGGGAAGTCCTCGCTGGCCTGCCGCGAATGGCAGGCGGAGTGCGGCGGACTGGGGTACGGCGGCAGCTCCATCGGCGGCGGCAGGGGCAGGTCCTGGCCCAGCAGCTGCAGCTGCTCCTTGAGGGGACTCTGCTCGGAGTGGACCTGGGCGCAGGTGATGATCGTCTGGCAGGAGTCCTCGCTGATCGAGGTGTTCGAACTCATGGCGGAGAGGTTGGAGAGGTTGGCCTCGTGGTGGAACTGCTGCTGCTGCTGCTGCTGCTGCTGGGGGGTCAGCGCGGAGCTGGTGCGCATGGGCGGCGGCGGGGCCACCTTGGGCACCATGGTCAGCTGACGGCCGCTGCCGTGGAAGCTCTTGCGCATCAGCTTGCTGCGCTCCAGATTGGGATTCGGGTTGCTGCCAGCACCGGCTCCCACCTGGCTGGCGCTCCCTGCTCCCCCGTTGGGATAGTCGAAGTGGCCCTCGGAGATGTAGCCACTGAGGGCGGAGGCATGGCCGTGGCCCAGGCTGTGCTTGCCCAGACCCACGGCGCTGTCGTCCACGGAGCTGCCCAGGAGCAGCTGCGAGCCAGCGGCGGCGATGGCGGGGTAGTGCGGATGGTGGTGCGAGTGGTGGGGATGCGGATGGTGCGTGGCCTCCGTGAGATCCGCCTCGGTGAGGTCCGGCATGGAGCGGTTCTTGCGGCGGATGAGGCCGCCCATGAGCAGCTTGCGCCGGATCTTGTGCTGCTTCTTGCCGCTCTTGTCCTTCTCCTTCTTCTCGTCCTTGTCCTCCTTGTGCTTCTTCAGCGTGTCCTTGGCGTTGACCAGCAGGGTCTCGGTGAGCGAGAACTCGCGGGTGAGCTTGTTGCGGTCCTCGCTGCGGCTGCGCTTCTCCTTCTCCTTGTCCTTGTCCTTGTCCTTGCGCCCGAACAGGGAGCGGCTCTCGCGCTCCGGCTTCCCGGGCGTCGCCGGCTTCTCCCGCTCCTTGTCCTTCTCCCGCTCCTGCTCGTACTCGATGGCGTTGTCGTCGCAGGCCGCGGCGGAGGCGGAGGCCAGCGCCTTGAGCGGACTCTTCCGCTTGGGCAGCGTGGCGTAGATCTCGATGCTGGCGGGGATCTGCTGTTGCATCTGCTGGAACTGCTGCTGCTGCGCCTGGAACGCCTGCTGCTGCTGCTGCTGTTGCTGCTGCAGCTGCAGCTGCTCCTTGTCCAGCGTGCGGTCCTTGCTGTTCTGGCGCACGTGCTTCACGCTGCTGGTGCTGCCCTCTCGCATGTGCTTCAGCTCCGGCATGGCCTCCGTCTCGGCGCCCTTCTCCACGAGGATGCGACGGTGCAGGCTCCGCGCCCGCATCACGCACGTGTTGTGCTTCATCCGGGCGAAGGTCATCGTGTGCGGATTGCTGTACGGCGCATCCATGGCTGCCCGCGCCCGCCCGGCGGCCGCGTTGCACAGCACCAAGGCGGTCTCCAGGTCGTGCGACTCCTCCACCAGCCGCGACTTCTCCAGCAGCTGGTCGGCCTCGTGGCAGAGCTTCTCGCAGTCCCCGGACAAGGCCAGTCCGTGGCCAGCATGTCCGTTGTGCCCGCCAAGTCCGGGATGTCCGGGATGTGCTGGCATGGCTGCCATGCCCATGGCCGCCTCAGGGATCTTGGCCAGTTGCGGATCCCGCAGCGTGTGCTTCGGCGGATACGAGTCCGTGGAGCTCAGCGAGAACGAGTCGTAGCCGGGGTCGTAGGGCAGGCCGTGGCGCGTGGGGCTCTGGGGCACGGCGGCCACGCCCCCTCGCTTGGCCACCATGTACAGATAGGGATTGTCCAGCGTCGTGGAGCTGGCGGAACTGGCGCTGTTTCGGTCGCCGGACCAATTGCCCGAGTCCCGGCGCCGCGGCTGGTTGAGGTGCTCCGGCATGGTCAGGCCGTCGCTGGGCGGCGAGCTGCCGTTGGAGGAGGTGGAAGAGGAGCCGCCGCCGTGGCTGCCATGGCCCGAGCTCGACTCGGCGCTGTGGCTGCGCTGTAGCTGGAGATGCTGGCGCCGAGCCAGCTGGGCACTCAGCACCGCCTCAATGGGCTTCCGGCTGAGAAAGCCGCCGTCTTTGTCCGCATTCGGGAGCGTGGCTCCAGCCACGGCTGAGCCTGGGCTCTGGACCTGTCCCTGGCCTCCGATCTTGTCCTGAATCACGCTCAGGTTCTGGTACTGGGCACTCAGCACGTGCTCCACGGTCTTGCGGCTGATGTAGGCGTCCGTCTCGTCCGTGCCGGGGAAGATGTTCTTCTGGATGACGCTCAGGTTCTGGTAGTCGTTCGCCGGCGAGCGCAGCGGCGTCGGCGTGATGGCACGCCGCGTGTTGCCCAGACAGGGCTTCTCCGGACTGGGGGTCACCGCCCGACGCACCACGGAGGCGGCGGTCACGGGTCCGGGCACGGCAGTGGGCGGCATCATCGCCTCCAGGCCGCCGGCGGAGGAGGCGGACGAGGAGGAGGGCTGCTGGGGCACGGCGTAGAGCAGGAGCAGCGGCTGGTAGCGGCCGCGGCTGCACTTGTCCACCACGCCCTCCCAGCTGGGGCCCACCTCCTTGACGTTGGCGTCGTCGAAGTACACCCACACCTTGAGCTTCGTGTGGAAGAAGAAGGTGGTGTAGTGCTTGCCGTAGTAGGACACGATGCCCACCAGCTCGTGCTGCGTCTGCTGGGCCCAGCGCTGCTCGCTGACCTGGTGGAAGACGTCGCCCAGGCGCAGGCTGGTGCCCACGGCCTTGAGCACGGCATGGACCTGGTCGGCCGCGGGTCGCTCCGAGTCCCACACGATGCCAATGGACACCACGTCCGGCCGGTTGAGCAGGGCGCGGCAGATGCCGATCTTGGCGCCGCAGGTGTTCTAAGGGGGATAGACATTAGAGACTCATTAGGATGTGGATCTGGGATTGCCGAAGGTGGATTACTTACCGGACAGTCGCGTATGTCGCCCATGTTGCCAGCCGCCCGCAGGAGCTGGCCGAAGCTCAGCTGCTGGTGGGACTGGAGGGCCAAGCTCTTCTGGGAGGTCAGGGCCGAGGCGGACACGTAGTGGACCATCTGTGGGGGAAACAGAAGCAATTAGCCAGCTGCCAATATGGTCAAGACGGAAGCGGTACGCCCACGAGGCCCACAGCCTCCACTGGCTCCCCTGACGTCAGAGGCTGGCCCCTTTTAAGGGTCCACAACTGGCCAGGTCCAAGCAGAACCCGTTTCGGCTGCTAACTGTTCTTGGAGCTGGCAGATCGGACATGGGAGCAGGGAGCTTGGAGCAGACAGGGAGCCTTGGCAAGTGCAAGCTGCTGCAGGTGTTCCAAGCCAAACTGGAACCCACGCCAGGCCACGAGCTCGTCGCTGATTGGATCAGAAACGAGTTCTGCTACACTCGCAGAAAAAGAGTGTTAGCCAAGGGAGACCACAGCCATAAATCATGGCGAGAGAAACGAGTAATTCGAGTATTCAAACTAGAGACAAGAAAGAGCTAAAAGCCAGAGATAAGTTCTCGCTAAATAAATAAATATGAAATATTATTTGAAGATCCATTACTTCCCTCTTCAATCTCCCTTCATTTCTTAAGAGTTAGGGCATTCACATTTGTTGTATATTCCCCCAAAAGACGAGGGCAGACACTCACCTGGGTGAAGGGCAGCTGCTCGGAGTTGGCGCCGCACTTGCAGACACTCTGCTCGATGACCCGCATGGCGAACCGGCGGTGGGCTATGCAGGCAGCCGACTCACACGAGTCGCCGTCATCCGGCGAGATGTGCGAGTGTACGCGATGGAGGAGCAGCTCGAAGCATTCGGCGGCATCGCCCAGACAGCCCAGCGGAAAGCGGCGACCCGCCAAGGGGCCGCTGGCCAGGGCACGACGCAGTGGCTCCGGACACAGGGCCGGCTCCGAGCTGGTTTGCAGCTGCTGGAAGAGTTCCTGTGGGGACAAGGAGATTAGTTAGATCGTTAGGGAGCAATCTTGTGAGGATCTAAGGCCTGACTGGCTAAGAAAATAAAGAAAATGAAGCTTCTGCTAGGTTTTGTAACTTATCTAAGTTCTTAAATAGATTAAGGCTTAAAAGGATTAAAAGTAGAAACAATCTTAAGCCTCTTAACTTAAAAGTATTAACTACTTATTCAAGATGAGAGTTAGAGCTTTAAAAATACCTTAAAATCAAGCTGGCAATTACCTTTCTCTGATTATTAAACTTGTGCATACTCTTAGCTTTTTGATTAAGAAAAGGTTTCTAATTCTTTATACTTCCTAATATTAATAAATAATTAATTAGCTTAATAACTATTTAATTTAGGTAACAATTTCCTTGATTTATCCCTTTTCTTCTTTTCCCCCAAAAACATTTCCAGGACTTACGATAACCGCATTGATGCAGCGATCCCGCTCGGCATTTCCGTGGATGTTGGCCATGTTGAGGCCGCCGCTGGTGCCGCTGCTGCCACTGGTGTAGCCCAGGACAGCCAGCTCCACGCTGCTGGAGACCTTGGCCAGGTGGCTCACCGACTTCTGCTTGGACTGCTGCCGCGTCAGGGTGGCCGCCTTGTCGCCCAGTCCGCCGTCCGGCATCATCAGCTTCCGCGGACTGCTCCGCGGCAGGGTGCCGCCGCCATGGCCGGTCCCCATCATGAGGTGCCCCAGCTGGGGATGGTGCAGGGGACTGCATCCCGGTATCGGAATGGGTATGGGGGCAGGAGCTGACGCAGGGGAAACGGGAATGGGACTGGCCACTGTTGGCGGCTCTGCTCCTCCTGGCGGCACTCCTTCTCCGCCGCTGGGACACACCACATTGCTGGGCTCCTTCCGCTTGTACCTGAACTTGATCATCCTGAAGGCTCCTCCTGATCCTGCTGCTCTCCACTCGCTGGAATCCTAAAGGCTCCTATCGTCGCCCCACATGCCACTGTGGAAGTTAGGTTTCAATTAAATATTGCTGCAAATTCTCTTTTCTTTTTGGCCAGAAAGGGTGGCAAATCGATTATTGCCCAAGTCAGCTCAACAAAACCAACAAAACCCCGCAAAAAAGTGAAGAAATTAGCAGCGGAAGTGCCAACAAAACGGCGGCGTCAGCCCCCAAAGAAAGCATTAAAAAAAACTGCAACCCCCAGCATTTAAAGAGGAAGTTGGCCCAAAAGGCAGAGCTACAGAGAGAGAAATGAATCAAAGGAAACTGACCATAGGAGCCAGTCTTCTTTGGACTTTTCCCCGCTTTTTTGCTGCCCTTTTTAAACCCTTTTCTTGCTGTGCATTGGCCTGAACTCGGACTTCTTGTGGGGGCACGCGTATCACTAACAGCTGCGACAGGTTTTTATCAGCAGCGGCACTTGGCTTCGGGCTTCGGGCTTTTGGCTCGAAGACCTGCCTTAGTGGCACACCCTGAGCCAACGACTGGACTTGACTTTCGCTTTTGGTCGACAGATCGCGACCTCATTTGCGGCCAATCGAAAGTTTCGCCGCCAAGAAACCGGTCCACCGGGCCAGAGTTCTCCTCGATCCGCCCCAGAAACTTGAACTCCAAACTCAAATCGAGTCGATTCAGCGTCTTTTTATAGTGTTTCAAACTGCGAACAAGCGAATTGCATGTGCAGTTACCAGTTGCCAGTTGGCAGATTGCAGTTTGCAGTTTGCTGTTTGCAGTCAAAAGTCTCAAGTCTCGGGTCTCAAGCCTAATACTGCCATAACATATTGCCGCCTGACAACCGCTGACGCCTTGAAAATGAAGTGCAACCCGAGCCACAAGTCCGCATATATCCACATATAGCCAGGTCCCCAGCCCAAGCCCAAGCCCCAGTTAATGACTCTGGCCGGAGTGAGGTCCAGAGAACGTCACGGCATGACGCCATATGTCGCATATGGCTGAGATCTTTTTGTATTTCGTATTTCGTATTTCGTATTCCGAGTTCTGTATTTCTGTAATTACAATGCTTTTGGCTCAAAGCAACTGCCAGCAGCACTCATACGAACAATGAGCAGTGGAGTTATGCAAAAAAATGCAAAATGCAAAGTTAAGAGTCACCTTTCTATATAAAATATATTTTTATTTAAGTTATTAAATAGTTATTACAATAGTAACCATTTAATATCAGTTGTAAAGTCGGAACTCTTTAAGGAAAAGTAGAAACGAATTTTGGGATTCATTTCGTCGGAATATATTTGTAGTTCCAGCTTGACCCTTTCTCTTTTATATGTATTTATCTTTTCTGATTCTCTTTATATCTGCTTTTAAGCTTCTACCTGAATAAAGTGAAATAAATACAGACAGACAATACCTGGAATCGAACTGGGAATCGGCACAATTAACACTTGTCAACTGTTTGAGTTGTTGAGGGGCCAGAAACAGGGAAAAGGTAAAGGGTTCCCCCTGTGAGAGCTGTGAGTTCATCAGAAAATAAATATCAGGCTGTACTTAGTACAAATTAAATAATAAAGTAAGAGAAATGAGACTAAAACCTAAGAAGTTAAACTAAAAATTCAAGGCATTTACAAGTTGATATTTGTGTGAATTCTGGGTTTAAATTTGAACTAAGACTCAGTTTATTTATTGTTTTTATAAGTTCTATCTTATCTCCACCCCAAAAAATACAACAAAGGCCCATAAAAAGGCCACACAACACAGCTGTAGCTGTTGTAGCTGAGTGCACTTTTTTTGTAGTTTGAGTGACATTTCTGGATTTCTGGACTTTATGGCTTTTAGGGGACCCTGAAGTTCCAGCGGGAAATGCTAGGTGCGCCGCCGCCGAACGTAAAAAAAATGTTTAATAAGCGGAAAAGCCGACGAGCGGAAGTTGGTCAGTCGGTGGTTGGGGGGGAAAACCTCAGTGATTTCCTAATTGTTTTTCCCCGCCTGCAGTTGGTTTTTTAACGTAGTTAATTGTCCATTCAATGGACAAAACAGTTGCATGCAAATTAGTTCGGTTGCAGAGTCAGAGTCACGCTAGTTAATTACCATTTTGGCCAAGGGGAATGGACCACAAAGGGAGCTGGCTCTGGGCTGCCAGTTTGGCGAATCATTTAGGCCACGCAATTAGCCGGCAATTGGCCAACAAGTTGCCCCCAAAAGCAAACCAGATATCGATCAGCCTGGCTAACTTTAGTTGCAATGACACAAAAGATGATATCTTACTCCCTTCAGGCTCCCGTCTTCCTACCAAAATTATGAAGACATTGGGCCTCAGTTGGCTTTGGTAGATTTTACAAAAATCAATCTGTGGCTCATGTTCCGAGTTCGAGTTTTGATTTGTGTTTGCTGCTTTGGTTGCTCGATTTGATTTGCCAGACTGGGGAACTGGCAGTCCTTGAGACCGCCACTATTTATAGATCTTTGCACACATCAAACGCGCAGCGAGATACGGAGATACAAAGCGAGAGATACAAACACAGATACGCAGATAGAGAGGGATTTGGCTCTCGAAATGCAAAACAAGTTAACAGACTGGCCTGCAGCTACCTAAATGTTTTCATTTATTATTATTACTCCGCCGCTGGCTGTTGTTCTTGCAGCTTTTTTCATGATTTACGTCTCTCGCTTGTTAACTGAATTTTATGGCCAAATGTTTCGCCGCTTCCGCAATTACGGCCGACAACAAAAGCCGAAAGAACTGACCTTTTTCTCAGCCAGAGTGCAAGTGCTCAGCCAGGGGAGGTGGCAGATTTGCCCGATTCTGCTGCTGATTTTCCTTTAGATTGCCACGGCACAAAGGAAGGCGAGCTGCACGGCAGGTAAGACCTGTACTCGAATGTGGGAACAACACACGTGCAACATGCAGCACACAAAAGATGCCTCCAGCGGCGATGCCAGTTAGATAGATGGATGAGCCAGGCCTCACACTGGCAGAAACTCCTGCTGCCAGGTCAGTTTGGATGTAGCAATACACAAAAAACACCTTTTGCCTTTTGCTTTCGGAAGCCAAATACTAAATATTCATTCTTCGAACTAAGACTTCAGGTTCCAGAGGCGACAGAGAAAGCAGGAATGCCAGAGACCTGCTGAAGAGCGAAATTCACAAACCTTTGAGATATTAAAAGCCCGAAAAAGGGAAGCGCGGGTCACGTTCTAATCGAAAGAAAAAGAAAACAACGAACTAACTAAGCTCCAGGCAGACGTGCCTCTGTAATGAATATTTGTGACTGATTTCTTGGCCCAGAAGTTATGGCAAACAAAGGGTTTATCTGTACACCTGTACTGCTGCCTTATTTCTCAGTGTAGAAGGGCTGGGGACCTGCCACTGCGCACGTGAGGAGACTGGCGAGGCAGGGCTCTAATATTTACATATGCCAGGCATGCGCCGGGGCCCAGAATTAGCCATAAATACACATATCTGCCGCTGCGTTCGGGCCCATTATTATGCGACTTGGCCGCCTATCGATGGCTCTCCGAAGATGATCACAAGAATGGTAATGCTGATGAGGGGCCAGGCCAGGTGACATGTGGCTCCAGCAGAAGAAGCCGATGGCTTGCATTTCAATTGGAGGAGTGTCTCCCAGGCCGGGTCCATGCAAATTGAAAAAGCCAACTCTAGCCCCGTTCCCCCCTCCAGAGGGTAAAAAATTGCACTTAAGTGCTAGAGGAGAGACATCGCGTGCTTGCGATTCCCGGGACTTTCCCTAGGGAAAGACAAGTGGCTCCCGTCTCCGCCATAAAGAGGCACCTCTTGAAGCCTGCGTGCGCTGCGCAGATTAATCTTTAATAAGCCGCATAAATGCATTAGGCATTAGCGAGGGCCCACTGTGCGGCTACAGGTTTCCACGAAGGCTGCCTGCCATTTACATACCAAAGAGATCTCCTCACAAAAGGCCAACCGAAACGAGTTGGGGGCCCGCATGGCCGAAAATCAGAGATCGCCCATAGATGTGTATAAATTATAGAATCGATAACTGAAAACTGGTAAGTAGTAGTTCGTTCGCTGGCTCCTTTGTTGAGCTTCTCTAATCCCCCCAAAACTGGCCAAAAACAGACTGCGGCTGCTGGTTCTCAACTTACGCAAACAAAGTAAGTATTCCACATGCGCAGATCGCTTTTCGATAAATCCAATGCTGACTTTTGTATCGTTTTTTTCTGATTTTGGTTTAAACAATTTTTTGCACTTGGGGCCAGTCAAACAAGTTTGTTTGTGGTTTGTAAACTTTTCGAGGAGCACTAGGAAAAAATATCACAAGGCGAGGACTTGTACTCGTGTGGTTCGGGGAATCAGCGTTCTTTATTTGCCGCGCGCGGGATTTTGTGTGTTTGAGAAGAATCTCTCTCTCTCTATCTATCTCTTTGAAGATGAGGCCGAAGACTGCTGTGAAGAAAGACTGTAGAGCGACCGCGAAGAAACACGTCTGCACTGCCTTGGTTTAGCCTCGCAACTGAAACTCGTTTTGGCCAGAGTCGGAGGCAAGAGCTCTTCGCGCGTGAGAGAGCGAAACAGGTTTCCAGGGGAACGGTGAACCGCTCGGGTTCTGGGCTTCGGTCCCGGTTAAGTCAACAACAACTGCCAGTGGCTGGCCGGCGAGGGGAACCCGACTCACCTGAGCAAACCCAGGCCCGCCGAACCCGAGACGAAAACCCAAACCCGCAGCCACACGGGGGAGTATAGCTTGTACCTTGTTGTGGGCCAAAACAGGTAAACGTCTTGGCCGAGCAGGTAAGCGATGCGTCTCTCTCTCTCTGTGGGTTCTCTCTGGGTTCTCTGGCGTGATTTCCAGACTCTGGGCACCCTGTTTCGCGGCTTCAAGTGACAGAAGAGCAGCCACGGAAATGTCCAAATCATCATCGTCAGCCCCACCATTCCAGATAATCATCCTCTTAGATAATAGGAGTCTGTGGCCATGGTCAGTCTCTTCGGAGACTGCAGATCGCTTCGGACTTTGTGAGTCAGCCTACCTAAGATATAAAAAAACCCAAAGCCCAGCGCAATTCCAGCGAAAATCTTAATAAATTGAATAATCGATAAAACACAGCAACAAATCGGAGTTTTAAAACCAAGAAAGAGGCCTCCAAATTTGGGAACACTCTCTACCTTTCCTAAGCAAGTTTAAAGTTAAGAAACAAACTCTTGTTTCTAGTCTTCCAGATATTAAATGCAGATCCAGCATCTTGAATCTAGATTCTAGATAGTGTGAGTTCACCCACAAAGAAACCCTAAAACAAAATGAAAGAAAATTTTGGGTTTATCTGAGTGGAAAGCAGGGGAGTGGGAAATGCAAGACACGTTCCAGTTCGGTTTATCGGGTCATAAAGATGCTGCACCAGTGTCTTCTTCAGCTCTTCAGCTCTGCAGCTCTCTTCTCTTCCCCGAAAGCAAGAAGAATGCCGCCTTTTCTTTCTTCGCTGGGTTTCTTCTTATTTCTTTATGCTTTTTATGCTCGACACCCGCCACAATTTCCATGACTCAGGAACTGGAGGAGAGTTGGGGCCTCGGGCCAGTGACTCATGGCAATTGATTGATTGCTGGATGCACTCCGAGATGCAGCAGTGAAAGGGGTTACTATTTGCATAGCAGCTGCAGCAAATATAAAAAACCATTTGAGAACAGCAAAAACATATATAGAAGGTATTTTTTGTGATTAAAAAAGGTTAAAGTTTAAGCATTGAGGAAATAATTCAGAATATCTCCAAGCTAGACTCGACTTGCGTTACTTTCTTTGAAGATTATGTTAGCTATGAAAAAACTGTTAAAACTCCACCTGATACCTTCTTTCTCTGCACAGAACACAGATCAATCAACCTTTTGGCTGGCCAGCATTGAAATCGGATAGCGAACACAAAGCCCGACTTGATGGATGGCCAGGCTTGTCTTTCTCTGAAATGTCAACTGAGAAATTAGCCAAAACATTTTGAATCAAGCAAACTATTCAATAATTAATGGGCGCTGCATTTCTTTCTTATAAAAATAAAAATATCAACATGAAATACAACAAAACAAAAGTGAACAAAAAACCTTCGCGTCGCACGTCGAACGGCGAATAAATTGAAGAGATAAAAGACAATAAAGCTTGACAAAATTAAAGCTAAAGACAGTCATGAGTACATGGGTTTTTTAACTTGGCCAAAAAAGGCAGTGAATCATGCCAAAAGCAGCCCTGCTGGCGATCTCAGAGCCCTGAAACTCGAGGCCTTTATGGCCCAGCCAGAGGAGCCTGCCGCCCATTAGCACCTGCGCCTCCTTCACGCTCGTGCCCAGCCCATATCATGGTTATATATCCCTATATACACACTTATAGGTATGTACATATGTACCTACTGCGCAATCCTACCTTTGTTCATGTTAATTTCGTTTTTATTTTATGGCCCCGCGCTGGGCAAACAATGAAAACCCCCGAAAACCCAAAAAACCCTTGAGGACTGCAGCGCCCTCGAACATTTCTTTGTTTGCACTTACTTAGATGCGTTCGAGATTAGGGAGCGAGAAATCTGGAGTATCTGGAGATAGTCTGGAGATACTCTTGAATAACAAACAGAGCCTAGTACTTGGGGTTCTGATAGGGAGCTGCACAGACAGAAAACGCATCTCTTTATAACCTTTATAATGAAATCTTTCGGGAATGAAAGCACAAATATGGTATCAATATGATAAGATTACTAATATGTATATTATAAATTATAGTTTAAAAGAAACAAAGAAATAAAGAACTACCTCTTGGTATAAGTATTTGTAAAATGTATTTGTTAAAAGGCAACCTTATTTATTTATTTAGTTTAATGTTGCCCAAGCTTTATAACTCCTGGAAACCATTTAAAGGCCATTAAATATAATTATACAAGTGTCTGTATCCTTTATTCTAATTCTGTGTGCGCTGATCTCGTCCTTAAATGCGGTCTAGACCGCCTGAATGAGCCGTTTCCCCGTACAGAGGACACTTTCTTAATGACTTTGTCCTTGCCGCTGATCACATTTTCCCAACGAGCCGCGTTTTTATTTTTATTTTTGTTTTCGTAGCGGATGAGAGTGATTTTTCGTGAAAAGTGCGCGGACTCCTAATGGGAATTGTGCATTGAGGCAAAACCGAGGGCGGTCTCTGGCGAAGACGGTTCTTCGGCGGGAAGAAGGCCTCGCTGGTTCTTAACCCTCCAGTGGCCACAAGCGTGGGGAACGCTGAACGCTGGTCAAAATGCGATCGCAATCGTGGGAGTTTCCCAGCCAAAAAGGCCAATGTCTTCGACGATTTTCATAATTAAATAGTCGTCGTCGTCGCCGTCGACGTCTTCCCGCGGGAAATGTTGAAGGAAGGCGAGCGGAGCAAGGTGGAAGGGAAATTAATTTAGAAGCAAGAGGCGGAGAACTCAGAACGCCGGCATAATTAATGCAAAAAACTCGAAGAAAAACACACAAGACAATGGCAACCCTACCCCTTACACTCTCATTTCGACCATCGTTTAATGTGTGTTGTGTGTTGCCATGGATTCTCTGGCCAACAAACTCGAACTCAAGGTGTACAGCAGTCAAAACAAAAACAAGCCCCACACTTTCCACTGACGACGTCGACGACGAAGACGTCATCAATGTTTGAAGAGTTCAAAACAGAGAGCGGGCCAGAGAGAGAGAGAGAGCGCGCGCAACAGGGAACACCCTGTGCTGAAAAGTACAGTCCCGCTCAGCGGCTGTTGTCTCTTTTCTTTTTCCTTTTCCTTTTCTTGTTGTTGCCCAGAGTTTTTCCCGAACGTCACGAGTTTGTCGCTCGCCCGCGGCTAACACGAAGCCAGAAGAAGATGTAGCCAAGATGTAGAGGTTCCTCCTCCTCCTCCTGCTGCTCTTTCTGACCGTAACGACGACCCTGGTAATGATGATGATGCCGATGATCATTATCCTCCGGTCTGGTTTGTGTCTTGAGCCCGAGGATGCGATCCCCCTGTTCGAATGGAGGGATCACTTTGCTTTTCTCTACACAGTTTTCCGCCTCACGAAAAGTCTCGCCCTCGGTTTGGTCATGATTTTGCATTTTGGCTATGAAATAAAACATGAATTCATGGAGGAGGCTCTACATCTTGAAATGAATCTCGAATTAATTATTGACCTTTTGATAGACTAAGATCAAGGCGAAATATAAATTATTTTCTCGGGACTTTTCATTTGTTAATTAAAAGGTTTTCTGACCAACTTTAATAAATAAACAAAAAAAGAACGAGAAGTGAAGTAACTTGTATAAGAAAACTATAAGATAAGAATATATTTTGAAATCAAATCTTCTATTTTCAACAACATTTCCTACCATTACGCTCTAGTTTTAAGTATAAACTCTTTGAGGACCCTTTTTTCTTCCCTTTTTTTACATATTTTTTTTTAATTTCGGGTCAAAGTTGATTGACGTTTCCCCGCAGGATTTTCATTTGCATAATTGTGCACTGACTCCTTGGCTTAATTCGAGTTTTAACGAGGTGAGAACAGGACAAACGAGCCGCAATTAATAGGGGCAGGGACCGACGGTCACGCTACACGGAATCGGGGGTGCTGGACCCTGAATTATCCTGGGCCAGGATCTAACCACCACCACTGCACAGGCGAGCATGTGGAAAGCAGGCGGAAAACCGGTGGAAAACCGGTGGAAATCCTGTGGAGGGGGTGTGAACCTGCGCCGGGTCAGGTAGACAGCGGAAAATGTTGCATTTGCGATTGGCATTGTCTGGATATGCCGGGATTTTCCCCCGTTTGGTGGGAAAAATGAAAATTACACAGAAAAAATAGGAATAGAAAAACAAAGGAGTACTTGAACAGCTGACAAGGACAAGTAAAGAAAGGCTGCGTGTGAATAAACGATGATTCAGCATCAGTTTTAACTTCAACTTTGTTTCTACATTTTTGTGTGAATAAAATTAAGTAAATCAATAAAAATTCGACAATTTTAAAACTTAATTTAGCAAGTAAGAGGAAGAAATCGGGACGCAATAGATTTATAAATGTCTTTTAATTCCTTTTGTTTTCTAGGGCAAACAGTTCTTCCTCTTGCGCATAATTACTCTCTTCGAGCGCCATCTAGATAAAGCCTTTGGCAGCATTTGGTACTAACTCTACTTGCCGGCCTAAAAGCAGGCTGTACATTTTGTTCGAACTCGAAATTCGAATAGCATAACTTCACATTTGTAAAATATAATAATTAGATCTTAAATCACGTAGCATTGCTAGATAAATGGTTATATTATTTTAATTAAATTATTATTATGAATTAGAGCTTTCCTCAAAGAGTAGCCCATATATTAGGCCAGGTTTCAGCTTTAATATAAATTTAAACTTACATTTATCCTACTTAGAAATTATTATTTTAATAATTATCTTAACTTAATATTGTCCATTTATTTAGGTAAGTGAGCTTTGGTAAATTCCCTGTTATGATCTTAGCTGCAATTTGTAACTACTTTATAATAAATGCTTAGAAAATATATCTAAAATTGGTTTACTTACTAAAACTATATAAAAATATTAATATTTGATAATTTAATAATCCTGCCTTTGTATATATTTAATTCTTGAATTTAAATTCAAATATAAAGCTAATATTTAAATTTATTTCATTTTGATTTCATATTTAATTCGTGATTTTCTTTTCATTTTCTTGATAAACTTCGAAACTTCGAATTGCAAACTGTTCTCAGTCCCAGTCTTAGCCGATCTACGCTAGGTTGCTGTCTCGGCTGACCAGCGCTAGTATATCGTGTTTCGAACTTACCTTTAGAGCGCAAAAGATGCAGTCTTGGCCACCGCAAACATGCTGATTTAGGCCGCGAAACGATCGTCGAAAGGCGTCCAAGTGCCACAAGACCTGCAAGAGAGAGAGAGAGGAACAGAGAGAGAGAGGTAAGTAAGGTGAGAAATCTCAGAGCTGTGTGTATAACAGAAGAGCGACTGGAAAACCAGTTGCGACGACGCCATCTTGCCAAAGATCGGAGACAAAGGCTCAAGAGAGCCAAGAGCCCAAAGCCAAGAGCCGCAGTAGTTGCCCAAAAGTCGCGCCACAAAACCAGTCTTGCTATAAATGTGGCCAAAACCCGTTTCGTACTTGGCCACAAAGCTGCAAAGAGCCAAAACAAAAGCCGAAGCCAAAATCTTGGTACGCTCCAAGCTCCCAGACCCGCGCCAACAGGCCCTGCTGCCGCACCGAAAGTTAATCATTTAAGCTCCCATTTTTTGTTTTCCGTGTAGATGGAGACTGGAAAACCCGTCTCTGGCAGCTCAATTTTTGGCGGCCTTTTTTTCGCTGCTTGGCTTCGTTTCGTTTCGAAGTCATAGTTCATCTGGGATGAATCATGCCCCCGCCCCCTCTCTCTATACGAGTGGATCTATCAATTAGGCCCTGGCAAGGCCCGTAATTAACATTGGGTGAAAGCCCCGCCGCCGTTCGATCTAATGCCCGAAAAGTACCATTCAATTTGGAGCAATTCCCCAAGTCCCAAAACCGAAAACCAGTTTGGGGAGCAGTTAGAAAACCTAGACACGGCACCCATATTGTCCAGTCTGCGTCCGAACCAAGCCAATCTGATGCGATCCCAGCTGCACAGCTTCGAGCACGAGCCTGTTTTTTGTGTGTTGTTTCTTTTTTGGCCAGCCAAAAATTTATAAAAAAAGAAAGAAAAATAAAAGGGGCAACTGACCACAGATGTGTGTATCTATACGCAAGCCGAAATTCATAGGGAGACTGTTAGAAATCAACTGGAAAATTAGGAAAAACTCAAGACGCTCAAGAGAATTGCAAGAAGCTACAAAGGTGCTAAAACAAAGGCGTTAAGCTTGGCAGGAATATGTTAAAGTTCGTATCTTAGAGAGAACTTCCCTTCGGTGGGGAAAGGGAACAGGAAGCGCCAAGAACAGGAACAAAGAAGATGAGAAATAGAGGCGGAGGCAGGGAAATGATTTCCTGTCTTTTTGGGCATTTTACAAGCCAATTAATCTCCATCCCATCGATGTCCAAGTCCCAATTGACAAGTTCACCAAAATAGGAAGTCATTAGTGTTTCCATTTGTTCCTCTTCCTCGTTTGTTTCCCTCCCTCTTCAGGCACGTGCTACTGGGGCTACTGGCCATACTGATGGCTCCACTCCACGCCCAGCCACTGCCCACACAATATAATAGTTGGGTTTAATTAATTAAAGCTTGGCCAAATGTGGGTGGCCCTTTCGGGGGCAGCCACACGGCCCACGTGTTGCTCCAGCGGAAGTGCAGCCATCGGACCAAGCATGTGGGCGGCCACTGGCCATTATGGTTGACCAGGCACGGCAGGTGCGATAGCTGCTGATTTATGCTAAAAACTAACTAATAAATAGGTGTTACTAGGGCTTAAATATATTCATTAAATTAATATGAGAACTCTAGTATTTCATTAAGAAGCCTATCTTTACTACAAAGTTCAAGCGAAGCAATACAAAATCCTCCTCTGTCACATTGCTTGTTCCCTTTTGTTTAGTTAAAAACCAATCTTTTGCACAATATCTCTCCCTCCTCCCCTTTGTTCCGTTTCTCCCGCATTTTGTGGATTCATTGGATCTTTTATTTTGGCCATGACTTGGCAAGAGTCTCTTTTTTGGTTACATAAGCGGCTTGGCTTAGTGGGCCAGACAGAAAGAAGCGATGTTCGAACCATCGGAGATGAGGAAGAAGAACTAACGCGGGAAACGGCAAAACCAAAGACTTAGGCGACAAACTGCCAGGGAAAGAAAAACTGGTACTTGCCTTTTTTCTTGGCCTTTTCTTTTCGGTCAAAACACACGAATAAATGGTGCTTGTGAAAGTTAAAGATAAACCGAACGAAACCAGCCAAGAGAAGAAAAAAAACCAAATGCCCAAAATTTCCCTTCAAAGCGGCGGCCACAACTGCGATAAGTCGGCCACAGACGAAGCAGAAGAAGAGGCGGATAAATTGAAAAAATATTTTAGCTTTTTAGCTTTTCAGCTTCGATCATAATTTATGCCCAACTCGCAACCTGTTGCTGCGGCTTCGAGTGTTTATTTGTTTGCTGGCTAGCAACAAATTCTGATCTTCGATCGCCGCAGCTGCGCATATTTGCGGGCACTGGGAGAAATATCACGCGGAATATCTAGAAAATAATTCATTTATTTCGCATGGATCAGGTGGATTAACTATATGCAAATCTGCTGAAATATATACTAAATACTGCGAAGCTGTACAAATAATATAATGTAATGTGTCATCAAATTTGTGTATAGTAAAAATAAAGAAAACAAACTTATCAACAGGAACACAAACATGAAAACCGAACAGGACTCTTAGCTCGACGTTCTTCCTTTTTGCCACTATCTTCCCTGCTATTAGTTGGCCTAAGATATCTTGAAAAATTGTAAATATTTGGGACAACTTCGATTGCCAAGGAGGCAGTACAAAAAATACTTGAAGGCAGCAGATTCTATACTTAAATAAAGGTTAAATATACTAATCCAATAACTAATAAACTGATATAAATAAAATAATAACAATAATGAAATAGAGACCTACACTTTACTTTCAACTAATTTTATTTGATTTTTAAGACAAGGCAAGTGGTTTCAAGGAATATTAAATAAAACAATGTATCTAGCCTCATAAATCTGTTGTTAAACATTATATTATTTAGCTTTTTAACCCTTTCTTTTGCCTTATTTAGATGTCACATCTTAGAGCTCTCGTAGCTGTTGTATATAAGCAACAAAATAAATGGAATGTATACAAAAAATGCCTCCAGGTGCTTAATAATAACTTAGATAACCCAAAATTCATTACAATTTAAATTTAATCCCACAGTTTATAAGATTTCTTCAAGTATTAACACCTTCGTTACCATAATCAGTTTTCCCGAATATTCCTCAAGTATTTCCTTTGTTATCACTTCTTGAATATTACTTCCCCGATGAAACCACATTTTGTGGGCTGTGTAGGTGATAATACCCTGCTATATGGACCTCACCTCCATCGGATAGATCCGATCGCAGCCTCATTCGAATTGATTAGCATACGACGACGTCTGCGGGTTTTTATTTGTGGAATTTCTTTGGAAATAAATGTGAAATGTGTGTTTGCGTTTGTGTTTGTCTCACTTCCGCGCATTGAGCTATCCAGCTAAGTTAGTATGCAGCCTTAACCCGTGTGAGCCTCCTAGTCGAGCGTTAAACAATTGCGGCACGCTGGGGTTAATGCTTGCAACGCGCTCGCTGGCTGACATAATTAAGTTGGGCTGAAAGGCTGCGGGGAAACGGCAGAAACAACAAGAGCACGTCGGCGTAGGAAATTCAATTAAATTAAAGCGAAATGTTTAACGAGACTTGCGACAGGGACAGGGAAAGGGAAGGGAAGGGGTGTTGTGCTGGTAATAGCAACAGTTTTAGATGTTTTCCCAGGATAAACACACACTGGGCCACAGCCGTGACAGGTAGAAGCGGAGAGCGCGGCAGCAGGTAACCACCAGCAGGGCCTTTGTCCCTTATCCCGGCATTATTGTGTCACGCTCGGTGCAAGGAGAGAAAGGAAGCAAAGGAAACAAAGATCCATCTCGGGCCTCGATCTGATCTCAAGTGGTGCACCCGCTGTGGCAGTGCCACAACACCATCGATCAACCCTCGCACTTGTGCAACGAGAGTAATAAATGGAAGCCCAGCAAGTAATACAAATAATGGGGAACCAGGCAGAGAGAGAGTCCGAAAATTATTCCAAATATTAATTCTAAATACTGAAAATCACTCCAGATACCCCTGAGAGTATTTTCTCTCTCTGTATTCATAACTAGGCGTAGTTGTGGCTTATGCAAGCGGCGTAAATGGAACTGGTCGGTCGCCTTATAAACGCTTCACTTTTCGCCTTGTTTATTTCTTGTCTTTCACGGGTCTTAACTTTCGGGTCTTCTGTGTGTTTTTTCTCTTTCCTCGGGGGGTTGGGCAAGGTGCGGGCATTACATGATCGTCTTAACGACACTTTTGCACCTGACCAACTCCGGGGAGACCTGAGATCGCCGACTCCATTTGTGGCTTAATTTCCATCGATTTGGCTTTATTATATCGGCGGAGAATCAATCCCTAATGCTGCCCTGCTTTCTTTTGATGTCAGCAGCCACCTGATGATCATATCTGGGATCTTGTAAGCTGCTCTCAACCTCAAATCATATTCATATTCGACAACTTTCTTTGCTAATTCCCAATGATGGAAGATCTTGGTTCTTGGGAAGAGTTTAGGTTGAACTCTTGGGGTTTTTCCTGTTTAATAGCACAAGTTGGACAGCCTTTTCTTGGGCTTACTGATGATCCCTCGCTGATCCTGCTGGCTTATCTCAGCTCTTTCCCAGAATACTCCCTCGTTAACCCTTACTTCCCTTATACATTTTGTGTTGATTTTAAGCGCAAGCCGTGATTTCTTGTGATCGCTATGTACCATAAAATTCTCCCATTCCAGAGCCTGTCTTTCTGCCTCGTTGCACGCCACTTGACCGAGTGTTTTATTTGTGTTTATTTTGTTGGTTTTCCAAGGGGATGGCGGCGGCATTTCGGAGACAATTAAAAGTGCGCCCACACAACAGCAAGAACTGACAGAAATTGTTTCATTTCATTCTTTCGTTGCTTTCATTGTCAACTGCAGTCGCGTTTTAATTTCTTACTTTTCCGGGAAGCCCGAATGGAGATAGAGAACTGGGAGAACTGCGAGAATTGGAGAAATGGGGAGGGGAAAAGCAGGTATTCTCAGTGGCGAAGTTGACAGTTTCGGAAAATGCTTTTTACGGCTACGGTTGACCCCTGGTGACCTCGTTTTTTTTTTGAGCTTACCTTGCAGGTCTGAAAGAAGGCGCCAATATTGTTTTTGGCATTGATGGCCGAACCTGGCGTGGCATTTGTGGATGCTTGTTGCAGTTGCAACTGTAATTGCTGCTGCTGTGGTTGTTGCAACATTAGCTGCTGCTGCTGCTGCTGCTGTGCCGCCAGTGGGGCATGGGGCAGCGACGTTTTAATGGCCACCGTATCCATCTTGATCGCCCTTTTTCGTCAGTTTTTCCTCTATGCTTGATTGTTGTTTTTTTTGTCTTTTCTTTTAGCACATTTTGTTGTTGCTTTTGCTTTGTGTTTTTTCTCGTATCCTTTGCCACTTCCGCAGCAAAAGCTGAAGATGGGGAAGCACAGAAGGGAAGTTGCCGCAACGGCAACCCCTTCGATTCCGCTTTGTTGTGTTCTTGGGCAACGTCTGCGCGTCTTCTTTGCACTTTTCGCACCTGTTTGCGTTTAGTTTAACTTTTTTCTCTCAGCTTAGTTACTATTTTGTTTTGGCTTTAATGTCACGCTCACACACACACACACAGGAAGAGACGCAGGCAGCGCGGAAGATGCGATCGGAGGGCAGCTCTTTTGGCTCTCAAAGTAAATCATTTCCTTGGTTTTTAAGCACACACTCGGCACATTGCACAAAAAACAAAACTGTTTCGGTCTTCTCAGTGTTTGGCAAGTAAGAAAGACAGGCGGAACGGAATAAAAAAAACAATAAAAATAAACGAAACTGCCGGGGCGAGGCGGCAACGTCTGTCGATGTTAAGAGCGAAAACAACACTAAGGCAGAGTAACTCACTCCGTGGCGTCGGAGAATTTCCTACACAATTTCCCCTCGAGTTCGAACTTCGAACTCGGCGGCGGCTCAAATGGGCACTTTTCGCGCTCTTTGGGACATTTTCGAACGACACGCTAAATGCGTTGCCTACTTTCGGGTGTGGCTTAAAAAAGGAAGCCCATATTTTTTAATAACGAAACTTCATAGAAAACTTAATACAAAAATAACACAAGGCAATTAATATTATTTAAATTTAGGAAAAACAAATCTTCTTCTTTTTAATTTAAGAAACTTAAACATGCTTTGTATTCTTTTACGTACAAATGTCATAGAAAAAGCCTCAATTTCGACATGTCGAACTTTTGTTTGTGTTTTCTTGGAAAAATTCTGATAGTTATTAAAGAAAAGCTTAACAAATTAAAGAAAATGTATTTATAATTAAATCATCAAATAAATATTTCTGCAAGCTGATTCTGATTTACTTTTAAAACTTAGATCTAAAAACTATTCCAACTCCCTGAAGTTCGAAAAACTTTGACGAACCAAGTTCGAAATTCTCTCAGCAAAGCTCAATCTCTCTGACGCTCTGAGCAAATTTCCCGACAGTCAAGGGAAATTTACTCTTTTCTCAAGCCAGTCTTCGTTCCCCCGGCAAATGAACTTTCAGGGCAAGCCAAGTTGGAGCTTGTCCAAGTCAAACCCAACGAAAAACCAGAAATCTCCAAGACTCAGGCTTCAGACTCAAACCCAGAGACAAAATGGCGAACGTTAAGATCTCGCAGCATAGAAAACGAACAACGAAAAAGCAGAAACACAGAAAATACGTAAATGAGAAGGAAGGCGCAGAGCGAACGAAAAACACGTTTCAAGACTTCAACTTAACGAGTTTTGTCCGCCGTTGTCGCCGTTCCAAAATCAACGTGCAACAAGCACAAGCAGCAACAGCAGCAGCCGCCAAAAAGGTAGAAAAGATCGAGAGAAACGCGAAAATACACACAAAAAATATGCCTATAAGTTACTTAAATATCTACAAAGTTATAAAAGTGTATATATATATACTAATATTATTATAATATTAATAATATATATTAAATTATTTATATTTAGTAAGTAATTTGGTAATTTTTTTAAGGAAAGTGCACTTTAAAAATCATTTTCATTATATTTTATTATTAATATTAATAAAGTTCAACATTTTCTTTATGATGAATATTTTTTTATAATTTTAAAGCACACCCACCCTTTTTTTATTCGTGTAACAACACAAAAATATTGTTATTGAGGTTGCCAGCGGGTTAGGGGGGGGCTAAGCGGGGGCGATGTGTGTTCTACGGGTATATATAAAGGCATATGTATATGTATATAGTATGTATATGCTATATGCTATATGCTGCTCGTGATGCTGGAGACCCGGAGGCTGAGGTGGCTTCTTCTGCGCCACTGCATCTTTATCATCTTCTCTGCTCAGCTTCTTACTTTCTTGTTTTCGGACTGCGCATCTTTTTTTTATGTTTGGTTCATGGCCCATTAGCTGCATTTGCGCGGCTTTTGTTTTGGGGGCCAGTTTCTCCAGGGAGAAGCCTTGTTTATGTGGCACTCGGGGCAGTCAGGAGAAGAGAATATTGCGCGCCAAAAACGCCACGAAAATCGAACCCAAGCCGATGCGCGCGCGCCTTCAAGATACAGGGAGCTTATCATTAAACAAAAGACTCAGAACACGAACGCGAGATGCCCAAAAGCCGCTTAAGGGCTTTGGGATCTTCCCCCAGCCTCCTCCAGCACACAGAAAGAATATACCGCCATAAATCGGTCATAAATCGCCTGTCGCTTACCATAAGTAAATAGCTATCATTTTAGGGGACTTAAAACAAGAATTTATGATATTAACATATGTATATATCTACTTATGTTAAGTTGTGTCTCTTTAAGCAATACCTTGAACTAAGTGCATCAGAAATGAATTCGTAGTTTTCTTCTATGAAGAGTACTCCAAAGATGGGCTTTCTATAAGTTAATTTTCCTAGGAAATCCTTAACTCTTAAGCGGGTAGAATACATTTGATTTGAGTTTCCCAAACATAGAATAGGATATCATATTCCATTTTAATACAAAGAATGTATTATGGATTAATAAATGACATGAAAAATGTGGCAACTGTATAAATATTTAAAGTTAATATATACCCAAGACCTACATGTACTTTTTTCGAAGATATTGCAACCCGCTTAAGCCAAGTTAGTTGGTAAACATCCATAATTCGATCAGTATCTGATTAATGATGAATGTATTTGTGTCTCCCCTGTGACACGTTATCTCTCTTGATATTAAAGTGCCTTTTAAATCGTTGGCGACTCCGAAACCTGAGACAATTATGATAATTCTTACGCGCAGTTGCCTGTTGTCTGTCGTGCAACAAATTGTGGCAATTACTTTGGCATTCTCACACACACACCTGCTCATGCACCTGGCTAATTAAATTGAAATTCACAAATTTGAAATTCAATTGCCGCCGAAAAATCACTTGACGCATTCACATCGATTTCCCGCTGCTGTCCGCTGCCAATAATTTGCAATTTTCCGCGAGAACGGCTCATTATGACCGAGCCCCGGAAAGTGGGCGCAGTTGGGTTACTTTTGGGGGCGTGGCAGCGGCAGTTTTGCAGGAAGGTCGCCCCCAGTCTCCACGGCAGTTGATCCACATTAAGACGGTTGCCCAATCAGCCCCTGGTCTGGCTTCGGTTCGTCATGCCTGGTAAGATCAGGTGGAGTTTGGCTAAAAACTGCCACCACTGAGTGGTCCCAGGGATTCGGAACGAGATTGTGATTAGAATGGGCAGCAGAGAAGGTGCTGGTCAGTGGGGGCAGCCTGGGGCTAGACACTCCTCCGATCCACTCCCAGATACGGGAAATCAAAGCTGTTGAGCAAGCTAAAAGTGCAAAATAATGTTAATAAATACTCCTATATCTTACTCTCCCTTTTTGGCTTAATTTATATTTAATTTCTGGTCTCTAAACTTCAGGCAGGATCAACATCATCCTTTGGCATCAACTCCTCCTGTTAGCCCTATCAACACATTAACTCATTTCGACCGCAATTAACCCTCTGGAAAGCTGAACGAAACCTAAAAATGCCTGTCAAGTTCTTTCGACTTGCCTCAATTTTGGCCAGACATCTGCATTGGCAGGACCTGCTGGCACTTAGCCTGAAAGTCTCCTCCGTGCAGCTGAAACCGAAAAGGACAAAAAACGGGCAGCTGGTTTTTGTCAGTTTTTCGAAGTTTACAAAAGATAAAACTTGGGTAAACCAGGGGTACTTTCCCGGCAAGACTCGGGCCTAGCCGCCAATTTATGTGCACAAATTAAAGAGCGAGCTAAAGGCGCGCAGAAGACCCGCACAGGCACAGATAAAGCTACACAGGAAAATAAAACAGATCCAAATATTAATCTTAATAGTTCTGCAAGCCTTTTCTGGGGCGGCACTTTTTCTCCAAGTGCACGAGCCAAAAGAGAAACGATACAAAGAAAAAAACGGCAGCATAAAGGCAATCAAAAGGCTGCCACATAAATTTATGAGCTGCGTCAGCCAAATCCCCGCTCGCTCTGGCCAAGAAACCTGGCTAAAAAGCGAGGCTATCGCGGGCATGTGGACATGGACGCGTGCTGCTCCGTAAAAGGGGCTTCGAGAGACGCTGTCCGAGGGGGGCCTCTGGGGATTTGAAGGGGAGATCCCAAGGAGATCCCAGCGAGCGCGCGCGCGCTCATAAAACTCGTAACCAGGAAAAGGAGCCTGGCCAAGAACTGGTTTGGCGGCCCCCACACTCCTTTATGTTGCCATGTTTTGGCCCCGAGTCCCTGTCCTGCCCTCCCCGGCTAAATTTAGCACGAGCTGGCCATCAAGCTCAGCTGGCTAAGAAGAGTCAAGGAGCTGCAAAGCTGCAAAGCTGAAAAGTTGGCAAAGAACAAGCAAAAGGGCCCAGGCCAAAATAGTTTTTGGACTTTGAACGCCAGTTTGTTGTTTGGCTTGTTGTCTTCTTCACTTAGCTTAGCCGTTTGCGCGCCATTTTTCAGGCCCAAAGCAATTGCAGTTGCAGTTCGAGTTGGCCATCTAAGTACGTGCGGCTGTATGCATGGATGTGCATATGCCCAAAGTTGGACATTGGCCACTGGAGGGCACTCACATCGGTGGCTAAGGTAGAAGGAGAAGGCAGGGATGTACACTGGGACTTGTGCCCTCAAAGAACTCGAAGAAATTGAAGGCCTCTTAAAAGCGCAGCTGAGAGTCAGCTCTAGGGATAATATCATTGATTTGGGGTAACACTGACATGTTTAAAACTGGTATTCCTTAAATATATTTACTCGTAATATATTAAAAGAATCCTTCATATATTTTCTTGGTGAATAGTTGAAGTAAAAGACATAAATAAATGATTCTGCATACTTAAATAGGCTTGATCATTATTTAACTCATCAATTACTTAAATCATTAACCATTTCTTAAACTTGTTAAGGCTTTAAGCTTATATAAAAGAATGGTACTTGTTCAGGTTATTTGCTTAGCTTATGTTAAACAGTCAAGCCGAAAAACCTTTCAGAAACCTAGACTGACAGCTTATCCTAAGCTTTTCCTATCTTATACAATTTTACAACATTTTCCATATAATATTCCTTGTATCTGAAGCCTATTGGGGAGTCGCCTTGCCTGGCATCGTATTAGTACTCGAACTCTAACTCGCTTGGCTTTTGTTTGTTTTCTTTTTTTGTTCAGTTTGTTTGTTTTGTTGGCGTTCGCTTGCCTTTCGTTTTGCCTTGGTTCCTTCGCCTGTTTGTTTATTTGTTTTGGTCTGGTTTTGGCGCGTGGACTGTACCAAGATCAACATCGCAACTGCAGCAGCAACTGCAGCAGCAGCAACTGCAACTGCAACTGCTGCATGTTGCACTGAGCCGGCTGCTGTGCAGGCAGCTTAATTGACGCGGCAGGCAACGACGTCAATTAATAATGGCAACAACGGACCAAGCCAACTCTCCTCTCCGCTCCCTTTCTTCGCTGTGGCCTTTCCTTGGCTTTTCTCCGGAGAGGAGACAGTCGCCGCGACAAGCAGCATAAATTGCAGTTGCCATTAACAACGGCAGCAGCAGCAACATCGCCGAGTCAATGGAAAATTTATGTTTGACTCGTGCCCAAGCACTCTCAGAAACTACACAGAAATTACAGATATAAACCCTATTTATGTACAATATTTCAAGGATTTCCCACCTTAGGGAGAACTTGAACCAGCAATATCCTGTCTCAGAAGCGCAACTGCCAGCTTCAAGGGCTTTCAACCAAGTTTCTACTCTTGGGAATCGAGTTCTCCTCAATTTCTCCAAGTGCTAGCTCCTGAACCTCTCGAACAGGCGTACACATGGCCAGTTATCGACAGTTTGGCCGGTCATCGTCATCAGGATCGTCTTCGTCATCGGGCATGACGTTTGCCTTCGCCTCAGTGATTCCCAAATGAAGGAATGTGTGATTGCAGATCAAATTACCAGAAGAGGAGAGAACAAAGCCAACCCGATCGGACTGATCGCTGATGAGAAGTTCTTTAGGAGTCACATCCTTTTGTGCTGGCTAATCTTTGCCCGGCTGCCTAATGGGATTAAACTCATCATCTTGGCTAGGGATGACCCCAAAAAAGAGAGATAAGGATACCCTCAGGTATCCTTAATTCTTCAGTTAATACTATTAGAGACTGAAAGCCTTTGTGACATTATTGCAACCCGAGGCAGAAGTCTATTGTCTGCTAAGAGGATTTCGAAAAATACGCTCTATAAGAGTGACTTTAATTCCCTGAAGGATGAACATAATCCTAAATCTTTAATTAGTTTGCCGTTGAGGTTTCTCTTGACGACTCAATAAATGTTTAAAAACACAAATTGTCGCGTAATTCAAATCAGCATTTAGTAAATATTTATCTTAGTTTCTGTATAAAATACGAACTGCATTTGTTCCTTTCTTTATAACCTTTTTCCCTTAAGTTCTGTCATAAAATACAAGCATGATTCAATATGATGATTTACTCCAATAATAAATATAGAATATAGGGCTTCCTTGAAACTCACATTCGACTTAAAACTTATTTTAATCACCGAAGAGGTTTTCTATATAAAGTAAGAGATGTACGAAACAAATGGCAATGATGAGTCTTGGTGTGAGCCACCTGGGGCTGCCTTTCTCCTACTCTTTCGGAGTAGAATGGCTGGATCTGCTCCAGCTCCTCCTGCTCCTCCAGATTCCCCGCCTGCCGTTTGCCTAATTACGAGGCTAATCAAAGCTCGATGCGAGTCAATTAAGAGACGGCGACGACGACGACGATCCGTGATCGGTGGCTCCAATGAGGATCTCCACAAAGCAATGACAATTGCTGTAGCCGACGGTGGAGGGGAACGGCTGTCTGGAGCCGCTTTTGGGTGCAGTGCAGCTGGACAACCGGTTTGGCGCGTGCTCCTGCTCTTGCTCTTGCCCTTTCCCCCTGCCTCTCATCGCCTCTTCTGTCTTGTGTGTTTTGCACAAATGAATTAATTAAAGACGACGACGGTGAGGGGAAGCGCAGGGAGATGAGATCGGATGACCAGCCTGGAGCAGCTGCTCCTCTAGAAGTACTCCTTGGACAGGCGTGCGCGCTCCTCGGCATTCCGCCTGTTGGAGACGCCGTCCGACTCGTCCATCATGCTCTCCAGCATGCGCTCCTGGTAAGGATTCAGCTGCGCCAGGTGGATTTCCCGCGTGGCCCGGAACCTGCCGCAGTTGTACAGATGCTCGTTCTCCAGCCGCACATAGTTCCAGATGAACCGTCTACAAAGGATGTGGGACTACACTCAACAAAAAAGAAGAAAGCGACACGAGCTACTGAGAAAAGCGCTTAACTTAGCACCAGCTTGGCAGGCAAAAACTACTGATGATTAGGAACTATTTCCTGACTAAGAAAGACGCTCAAGCCCCTCTCACCTGGTGATCTCCGCTAGGCTGGTGATGGTCCGGAGATTGTACGGCGCCACCAGGTTGTGGTAGTGCATCGCAAACTCCACGGCCCACAGCCAGCGCAGGCAGAGGTTCTCCACGATGACAAAGTAGTAGAAGCCCTGCGGATAGACGAGCTGCTCCCGCAGGAAGATCCGGCGGCCGTCCATGATCTTGAACAGGCCAAAGTCCCGCAGCACGTCCCACAGATAGGTGTAAATGGTGGCCACCACGCAGCTGGCGAGGAAGAGCCACGTGAACGGGTCACTGAACGAGCTGTCAGGCCCACCTGCGGACGGTAGGATCGGGCTGAGTTATCGATAATCCGTATTCAAGGACACTCCGGAATACCCTCCGATCTCTGGCGCAGCGTGTCGAAGAGGACCACCAGGAAGGACATCGAGTACTTCACCGCGTTCAGCAGGTAGATGGCGGACTTGCTGCCGCTGTCACGGAAGCGCCTCAGGCACTGGGCGAACCGGAACCAGGCGGGCAGGCAGCGCACAATGGGCACCACCGCGTCCAGGTAGAAGCAGTGGAAACTCCGCTCGGCGCGCAGCCAGCAGAACACGTAGAAGCGCACCATGAAGTAGTGGTCCACGATGCAGTTGACCAGCGAGTTCAGCTGGTCGCCCATCCAGAAGTCCGCGAAGCCCACGTAGTGCAGCGGAGCGGTGACCACGCGGCCCAGCAACTTGATGGTCCACCAGCGGGCCGGCCAGTTCAGGATGGGCAGCGGCACCACCAGCAGCCCGGTCATCGTCAGGATGAGGGCCAGCGGGAAGGCAAAGGGATCGCTCAGGCGCAGGAGGCCGTGGAACAGGAAACCCAGGATGGACAGCGTCCACAGGATGCCGAACATGCAGGCGATCTCCAGGATCCTCGACGGCTGCAGGTGGTTCCTAGGGTCGATCTCGAAGATGAGGATGTGGTTGACGCCCGCCCGCTGCCAGCCGGCCACGTTGGCCGCCATGTACAGGTTGAAGATCACCCAGATGAGCGGGCCGCGGTACAGGCACATGAACGCGGCCGTGTCATCCGCGGACGGAGGCCGCCTCCAGTCTAAGGGGAGGAGGAGAGACGCATCAAGAAGGGACACGCTCGGGAGAGACGCCGCACACAACCTACAACTGATCGCGGTGCTTAGGAAGAGCATGAGGAGCATGCCCAGGGCAAGGCCCGCCCGGAAAACACCGCTCGGCGACGAGGGTTTCCACAGCGGCGGCACCCGGAGCTTGGACATGGCCAGGGCTCGGTTTCCGCCGGCCAGGTGCGTCGTGAAGAGGTCCTCCACCTCGCGGATCATGCGCTGCAGGAAGCGGCTGTCCGTGAAGACAGCCTCCGCCACGTTCTTCTCGAACCAGCGGGCGGCGGCTGAGCGCAGGTTCTTGTCGTACTTCTTGCAGATCTTCCGGAAACCCGTCTCGTTCAGCGTCTGGTAGTTCTGGATGAGCACCAGGCTCAGGTAGAACTCGCTATAGGCCGTGCTCAGCTGGCGCTGCGTCATGGTCTTCTTGGGCGCCATCAGCTCGTGCATCCTCTGGCTCCGATTGCTGCGCTGCGAGTGCATGGAGGTGTTGCTGCCCGTGTAGCCGGGGGCTCGGGAGAAGGCCAGCATCTGGAGCTTGAGGTGGCCGTGCTGGCGCTTCGCCTCCATGAGCTTCTCCTGAAAGAAGTTGTTGACCCGCGTCAGCTCCAGCTCGCACGCCATGAGGAAGCGCTCCTCGAAGGCCTGGTAGTAGCTCTCAACCTCGTAGTCTGTCGCCAGGATGGTTGAGGGCGCATCCTCCAAGGCCCGCCTGATCATGTTCTTGAGGTACTTTTGGCGGGGAATAGGAGGGATAACAACCAGGAGGCTATTCTCTGCAGCTCCTTACCCCATATCGCATGTACTGTTCGCGCCATTCGACGGTCAAGTGGGACTCGAAGGTCTTGCCAAACTTCATAGCGGAAGCACCCAAGGCGTGCTTCTAGGGCTCTGATCTCCGTCAGCTATCCGGCCCGTAATATTCGAATTCGTCAGCTTTTACGCTTTCTGACATCTTTCTCCGAACTGTTTGCATTATTTACTTAGCCAATTAGATTTCCAAGGATACCAAATATATTAGGGGAGAATCCCGGGAAATCAAGGAAATTGTGCCACTAAGTGTTCTTAACTTATATTTGCAATATTTGCTTACTTATTAAGTTGATTTTTGCTTTCCTATCAATTCTTGTGGCGAATTCTGTCTAGAAGTTCGGTTTTCCCCCAGCTAATCTTACCTTTATTCTTAATTTCAAAGAGTATATGCCTTTCGAATGCTTTATAAAGGGTAAAACATACCTGAAAGTAAACGAAAAACATTGTTAAAGATTATTTAGTTAATTATTCTTAAGAACTATATAGATTAGGGTATATAAATTATAATTTGCTTAGCGGCTTCTAACATTTTATAGGTAACTTAGAGCTCATCCTAGCTTACCTAAAATTTAAATACATTTTGTACACTTTGTGTCACTTTTAAGCAATTAAATGTAATTTCTTCAGTTAAGATCAACTTGAATTCCCTAATAATTCCTATATAAATTACTGTTCTTTAGCTCTTTCGCCTAAAATGAAGTTAACTTGATTGGATAATAGTGAAAATAACTAAATAGAAGACACTTCTGCAGTTACTGCGTTGATATATAAATTAATCCCAGTCAGCAGAGGCTGACAGACACGCCGGCCCTTGAGTGACTGGCTTTCGCAACTTCCCCCGATTGTGATTCACTTCCTCGATCCCATTATGCGTTCGCACGCTGTTCTGCTCCGTCGTCTCTTCCTGTCCAGCCACAGCCAAGAGCCGAGCCAGACCAAGAGACCCTCCCAGAAGGCGAGTGAGTCAGAACAGAACCTACATACACTGAGAAGCCGAGCGGAGAAGGCCGGAACTCTTATCAGTTGCTTCCGATTATGAACTAGCAAAATATACACTAACACAAATTAAATACAAATTAAAAATAAAATAAAATAGAAAAAAAAGTTACCGCGACTTGGGCTCGTCCGGGAGTTGAACCCGGGACCTCTCGCACCCGAAGCGAGAATCATACCCCTAGACCAACGAGCCGGCTCTGACGTCCCCGAACTTTTTTCCTACCACTTTTCACTCTTATAACTCTGGACACTGTCCCTAAGTGCCAAAAAATACCACAAAAAAACGATAAATACAAGAAAATGAAGAGAAGAAACATTCTACTCTCTTCTGGGCTCCTTCTTCGCCTTTCTCCGCTTGCCGTTCTGCGTTCTACGTTCTCCATTCTTGGGATCTTGCGGGGCTTCTGAGGGTCGCCGCTGCTCGAGGGTGACGACGATCAGCCGCCGCCTACGACAAAAACAAAGATCTCCTAGAATGGCAACCGCAAAATAAAGCAACAAAAAACAACAAATAATAAAGAAAGCTAGCAAGGGATAAACAATTCTCAAGAGCGCCTCTTTTGTTGTTCTTCTGGGGCTGGAAGCTATTACGCAACAGTTTGTGGCCTGCACTTAAAAAAAGGGTTTCTAAATAGAAATTTTAAGGTTTTTTACTTCTGTAGTGACTAAATTCTTCAAAATGCTTTCGTAATCTTAAAGATTCTTCAAGGGTTTGTTTAGAAAACATAAAAAAATTCAGTAATAATGCTTTTTAATGTTTATTTTGTTCAGAAACCTACAAAATTAATGACTTTATAGAACGAAATTAAAGATTTTATATTGATTTTGTTCGTGTTTAGCATGGAAAACTTATTAAGAATAGGAATTTGTATACTAAGAACAATATTTATTTATTTATTTTCTTAGAAATCGTAATTGTAATGTTAAGTTCTAAGAAAACAAATAAATTTGTACAATTTAAACAATTTAATTTATTTTCTAGTTCTGCGCAGTGGCTGTCATTATTTATGAGACACGCGAGAGGCCGTGAAACAATTAATTGACAAAAACCGGCAGCCACCGCAAATCGATTTGTTACTTTTTGTACCATTTAACCCGAAGCCTTTATAGTATTAAGAAAAATAAATGTGAAATAAACTCCGATTGGGGTCGCAGGGTAGCGCCCCTTCGCGGCCAATTGGAATTCGGGCTCAGACTCGGATTCGTAATTAATTAGCGGCCTGGGCGAGGCCTGGAGCTAGACAAATTGTCCCGAGCTTTGCCTCGGGTTGGAGTACCCTGTAAACTGACTATTTCTATCAGTAAATATATAAAAATGACTTGGGCGTTGTCAGAGTGAGTCAGAAATGGACATAGGACATTAAAACAAATATTTAAATGCCTTCCTTGGCTTCCTCTTTCAATTAAACTCCATTAAAGTGCAGAAAAGCAATCAATCTTAACTAAACTGAGAAAGATCTCTCTAGAAAATGATCAATATATATATTTACAAGGCAATTGCATATGGGAAAAGTATTATTATTATATATTATATAGTATCAATTGCTTGGGCCTTGCATAATGCCAAAGTAAGAGAAAATGAGCTTGGACCCATTACAATAACGACTTCTTTGTACACCTCACAATTAGAAATAATATTATTAATAAGACATAGTCTGCACGAGGCCAGCTGGGGAGAGGAAACCCAGCCCAGGCCCCGATATCATCTGCCAGCGTCCAACTGCTCATTTCGCAATCAATCAATTAGGGGGGACGATCGCTTCCTCTCGCCGGTGCCCGGAGACAATGTGTGGCGCCAAAGCGGAAGCGGATCGGGACAACAGGAGGCGGTGTACGGTGCCATCCACCCAGAGCCAGCTTCCGTTTTGATTGGCCAGGCCAACAATCACGGCTAGAACTTGTGCAACTTCCGTGCGCAGCCCATGGAAATTATGGCATCGCATCGGCTCCATCTGCAGCTCCTGCGCCGGCTGTAATTACAAATGTCAGTGCCTCAATTGCCAATTGGCAATGCGTAATTGGCTAATTGAATTGCCATTGATCGCTGGATTGAGAGCCGAGCACACACACAGTCGCTGTAACTGCCACATCCGATCATCCATCTTGGTTCCCGCTCCCCCCATAATTAATCATCCAAAAATCTTTCACAGAAAACATGAGCCCTCTTTGGTGGTGGTCCAGTGCCCTCTGATCCCCTCGGCTGTGGGTGGTTCTCCAGCTCCAAAATGCTGGCTAATGACGCCCCCGTCCAGAGAGGCTCAAAAAGAGACCACACATCATCATCAGCATCTCATCGCTCACGGGCTTTTCTGGGGAGTTCTTAGTTTTCCAACACCATGCGGGATGCTGCTGGAGAGTTGGGGAAAAGTGCTGAGCTCAGGGGCTCCGAGAGCTGCGAGAAAACTCAATGGCCGCCGGCTCAAAACTTGATTTGGCCACCGAAATTGCCGATTGGAAACTGGAGCAGCCTGGCGAATTCATATCGCTGGCAACAGTGGGTTAAAGTCAATTGAAAATGCGAAATGTGTCTGACTTGAATCAACGGGAATTAGGATGTTTAATAACATTGAAGGGAATACAACTTGTAATTCAAATTAACTTGAACACAAATAAAATCAATTTCCTTTTGTTATTAGTTTAAACTTTAAGAAAAATAAAGTTTATAACAATAACAATAACAAAACAAAGTGCAAAGAATGCACTTATCAAATCATGTTAATTATAATGCTCTTAGTCACAGAATATATATAATATAAATAAGTAAATTGCCTGCAATGTACGAGCATTTAAAGCGAACATTCGAGTTGATTTAAAGCTTTGAAAAGATTTAAAGATTTAAAACTAGCTTAATAAATAATCATAATAGTTATTTTAGAAAAACTGCAATAGTATAATTTAAGATAATAGAAAGTTACTCAAATACCCAGCCCACTGTGCGCAGCCAACCTGTTGTTGGACTCGATATGGCCGAAAAAAAAGCCCCAAAAGAAAGCACAGTGCGAAAGTAGAAATTGAAATACTTGTTGAGGAAAACTGAATAATATATATACATATAGACACATATATACTGGTATACTTGTAGAATCGCAGACAATACAGGAAATGGGCATTATTCTGGGCCCGGCAATAACAATTACGGCTGCAATAACCATTACAATTACCACCACAGCGCTCTCTCGGAATTCGTAATCTCTGGCTTTCGGCTCTCGGCTTTCACCTTTATCTCCCGGCCCGAAATTCCGACCGATTCTCGGTCCGAGCCAAAGTCTCGGCCACGGAAATGGTAATGGAAATGTTGGTGGAAATGTAAATGGAAATGTAAATGCCGTGTAAATACACAGCGGCGAGCGGCTAATTGAAAATGCAACGGAAACGGCGGAAGTGCAGCGCCTCAATTCGATTCGATTTGAATCGATTTCGGGTTTTTTCTGATTGATTGTGTCTCAATTAGAGCCAAATTGCCCCGGCAACTGTGACACAACACACACACAAAATGGGAAATTGTAAATGGAAAATGGAAAACAAACTCGGATCCCTAATGAGCAGGGACAATCGGATCGATTAGCTAATGAGATCGCAGCCAACGGATCGAGTTGGTTAACATGCAAATGGACATTTCGAAAGCGGAGCTTCGGTGGGAATAAAAGAAGATGCTGATGCCAGTGTTAACAACCAAGTAACCAACACTCCTCAGTGTAAATAACAACGGAAACTATAGGCGGATTTTGTATAGAGTACTAGTCTTAAAAGCCCCGGTATTGATTTTATTTAAATCAATTACTCCCCCTTTCTCTCTTCAATTATTATATATTTTATTACACGTTTTTTGCTCATCTTTTGTCAAAGAATTCCCTCCAAGACTGGCGACTGTTAATTGCTGTTCACAACTCGTCAATTGCTCGGACAAACAATAGACAAACCTTATTCAAATTCGGTAATTGTGGCCAGCAGCAGAGTCACGAAGTATGTTTGTATCGGCAGCAGCCGCATCATCATGGCCGGCATTGTTGTTTCAGGGCCAGAAAACAAATGCTGGCGGGGTAACACCCGCATACTTAATTCCCATTTTGGCCCGTCTTCAGTCTTGTTTCGGTAATTGTGTGGCAACAACAGCGAGAAACCGAACAACGACGGACAACATCATGTTCGGCCATTCGAAAGTTGTCCATGTTCAATGAACCCCTTAAACTGTTACCATTTCGAGTCCGAGCACACGACGTGCACAGTCTTTCCTTTAATCGAAATTGAATTCCTATTGGCTTCGTGGAAATGTGGAAAAACGGTAGCCCAAATGGAAAGTGTTTTCCGGTCTCCCGTTCGTCTCCTCCTCAACCCGTTTTATGGCTCAATTAGGCCGCCAAATGAAGTTGCCCAGAAGCATTCCCATTCGAGATTACTTTGTTATTGTTTATTATGGGCCACTCTTTCCCTGATATCGCCACATGACTGCAAATTACCCAAGACTGCCTAATGGGGAAACTCAAGAGTCTGTTGGAAGTCCTAAGCTAATTAATACCGAACTGCATCTTCATAATTGTTTTGTAATAAGTTAAGATGCTTGCTTTTCTTTTACTTATCCAGAGGTCAGTCTACAGCTGTTCTAACATCGGTTTCGATTTCGATAGGAATATCGATAGGCAGTACTATTCTAAATACGGGTGACTCCTGTCTAATTTTATTTGTCAACTTGTGTCAACCTAGCAATCACAGAATCGTCATTGATAACTAACGAAAAATGGATCTAATATATTTTATTGTGAGGAACTACTGCGGCGGACGAATTTACATTATATTCTGTGTTATCTGGATTTGTTCCATCATTTTTTTTGGGCCAACTTCGGTATTCTCACATTTCTAATGACAGCCAATGGGCAGTCAGTCGCGCGGTCGCCGCGGGGAAATCATCATTTGCTTTTGGCCATAAATATCAAATTCATATTAGTTGCCAGCCAAGTGGAACCCCTTCGGTTTATCGTGTGAACTAATCTGAGGGGAGTCGCTGTCGGAGTCGGAGTCGGGGGTCGGGAGTCCAAGTCGGAGTCGCAGCTCGGAACTGGAGTCGTCGTCGTCGTAGCTGTGAAATGATGTGCGAGTCCGTGAGCATAGTACTTCCTCCCCTTTCTGGGACCCTTAATATGGTAAGTATATATTATATATATATACTAAGTATCATGGACCGATTGTTGACCGTCTCGTCTTCGCAGCTGAAATTGAAGCCCGGCCCGGGGAAATGTTGCTGCGACTGCCGGTTGTTTGCAGCTACTTTATTACACCACAAAAGACCCAAGACGCTGGCGAAGAAGCGTCTTCCTGAAGGTTTCTGCCCTCTTACACTTGGCAAAAGTTTACTTAATTATAAATGCACGTTGCAAGGAATACTATATTTGATTGTTAAAATTATTAAATATTAATCTAGAAAACTCTGAATATATTTCTTCAATAATACAAGATCAACGAGGAACAGTCTCGTCTGTGGGATGAGGAAAGGAGAACAGTGAGGCTAAGCATATACAAGAGTTAGCCTCTGAGGGTTTTTTCTCCCAGTGCAGGCCTTGCAGTACATGCTTTTTGTCGTCGAGGGTCTCTCGTCGCAGTTGAGTGCCGCCGACTCCGTTCTGGCCAAAAGAAACACATTAAAAGCATATCAGGTGAAATCATCGGTCTGTTCTCAGCGTTTGTCAGTTGCAGGTTGCAAGTGGCAAGTGGCAGGTTGCAAGTAGGCAGTTGCCAGTTGGAATACGCTTCGACTTTGACCAACAAATTTCAGTAGATAGCCAACAAGCCGAGTTTGATCTCTGTCGCCTCTCTGAAGATCTTCGGCCACCAGACAATGGAGCTGTGGATCGAAATCAAAGCTGGCCAACTGTCATCAGATGTCTCTAGCTTTTCGGGGCCGGGCCCACGCGATTTGGCCACATTTGATTGCCATTGTCTTGTCGCGCTGATTTGTTTCCATTACCAGGCATTGTCTACGTCGTCGTCTCCACTCAGTTTTGGAGCCAACGACGAGGGGTATATTTGGCTCTAAGAGGGTTTTGCCCATAAACTGGAACTTTCGTGGCTGCAACATTGCTAGCCATTGTCTCAGTAAATCGGATATTTCATATATTACGCCTCTTCGGCACTTAATATACCTTGCAGATCGGAAACTGTATTGGAAATGCAACATAACTATGCTATTTGCCATAGAAACTATGGAAAGTCATAGTAAAATGTAAATAACATTGTTATTTTTAAGCCTATAAGCTTATAACTTGGGATATAACACTTCAAAATAGTTATTTACAACATGTACAAGCTTTGTTGGTATTTATTATCAGATAAGCCTCTGTGGGGCTTTAATGCCAACGAATCCAACCAAGAATACATGAACAATAATTATCGATAATGGAATAAAACCTGACTAGTGTGTCAGGTCTGTGCATCCCCCAGGATTAGTCAGTAGATGAATCCCATTCGAAGGTGCTTCTGCTGGAAGCGGAGTGGCACTAGATCCTTGGGCTCCGGCTCCAGGTGCAGCAGCTCCTCGATGGTGTAGCGTTGAATGGGCTTGCCCTCCTTATCGACATTGGGCAGCGGCTGCTGCGGCACATAGAGTGTCCAGACTGGCATGCGACCCCAGTGGGTGAGATTGCCCCTGCGGCGCTCACCCGGCAGCACCGGGGGCGGCGCCTGGTAACGAGGTGCAATCGGCTGCTGGCTCTGTGGGCCTGGACTGCCATCCTGATTGGCCATTTGCTTGGCCCGGCGCTGCTCGTCCCACTCCTTGGCGGTGGGAATATAACGCTTGGACTTGGACGAGTTGGAGCCCGGCGGCGACGATGACGGTGTGCTTGTGGGCGATGATGGCTCCTTCGGCGCCAGCACCTTCCTCTCCACACTCATCTCTTGCAGTATCTTATCGATGCGCTCCTGCTTGGCATGCCGCAGGGCGTCCACGCGGGTTCTTTCCGCCGCGGAATAGCGGACGGGAGAGCGCGAAAGGTGGACAACTTGCGGTGGCTCCAAGGCATCATCGGTTGGCACATTCGGGAGCAGACGACCGGCTCGGGACCGGCGATTTTCCGCCAGCAGCAAGGCCTCCAATGCCACCTTGCGCTCCTGTTCGCGACGAAGCTCGTCGCCAGCGGAATACCTCTTCTCGTTCAATAAGCGCCGCGACTCCGAGGCTGAATCGTCGATTGGTGAATAATTGGAGAAGTTGCCAAACATTTGCGGCTCGGTGGTCTCTGGCGGAACTCCCTGAAACTCCTTGGCATTCTTACCAGCAGAGTGGGAGCGCATAATCATGTATTCATTGTCATTGAGCATGACCACCTGGGAACCCTGGTCAACTGGGGATTTTCGATATATTAATTGCAAGAATTTGAAGGACGGGGGAAAGGAAGAAAAGCTCCTCGCTACCTTTTATTGGACCCTTGGGGAATCCCTGCCAAGGCGGGCTCATGTTATCATCCGAGGCCCCCAGGTCCTCATCGGAGTCAGCATTCACCTGGGTTCCGATTGTCTTCTTCTGGGGACTGGGATTTTCCTCCAAGTCATCATTACCGGGAAACATGGTTTCCTTCCGCAAGCGCCAAGGCACGAACTCCTTGGCATTCGCATTGAGCTTCACTGTGCCACTGCAGACATCTCCGCCAGCTCGGTCACTTTCGTTCTTGATATTCTCATTGGGCTGTGGTACCGGCTTCTCGGGAAGCAGTCCATCGGTAGACCCAGAGCCACGAATTGGTACTGGCTTCTCGGGAAGCAGTCCATCGGTAGACCCGGAGCCACGAATTGAATTTTGCATGATTGTAGAGAAATTTTCGGTCTCTGCTTCGATTTCTGTCTGACACACACACAGCTCTCTATGTTAGTGACTTTTAGCACTGACTTTGAAGTGAGGGCTCGGCAAGAGCCTACTTTGACTGACACATACAAAAGGCTACTTAGTTTAGCAATTCACAAGGAAGTTCTCTGTTTACTTTCTTTGATTTTAACGTCATTTTTCCTATAATTTCTACTTTTTTTTTTTTTATATTAAGTTACAAATTTCTACCTATTTTAATGCCTTAAACCCTTTGATTTCTTTGGGGTTTCCCCTATTCCCAGCTTGTCTCTTTATCAATAGGATTATTGACTCTCAAGCTGGGTATTTCCTAGCCATAACTTCCCTGAGTCACATCTTAGTGGGTATCCATGGCAGAGCAAGGCTTGTAACACCTAATGTCGTGCGGCCTAATGCCACGCCTTGGGTTTTCGTAAGAGTGGCATGTAAGCAATAAAGCTGAATAAAACTGAACAAAAAAAAAGGCACCGACATACGAAGAAATAAGAAATAAGAGCACACGCCGTCCGTGCAATTAGTTTAATGTTAGTGGCCGCACCTAGGCCTCGCCCTGCCTCCCAAGATCCCAAGATGCCAGCTCCCCGATCTGCGATTTCCAATCCCCGATCCCAAATCTACTCGAGCTGCCAGCTTCCCCTTCGGGGAGACTGAGGCTAACTACTGTATCTGCATATGTATCTGTTTCTATATCTGCATGGCCTGTGCCAGTGAGTCATGGCAATCGATAGAGGGATTTATTCATTCGATAATTGAACAAGGCCCGCACAATATGTGTAGCACTTGATTATGATGCTTTGGTCTCCCTGCATAGGCCATTTTATTTATGATTTATTTTTGGTACTTCAATTTCAGTAATCAATGAAAATCTGCGTAAGGTGAAGCATTCCGTGATACATTTCGTGAAGCATTCTATCTACAATAAAGTCTTTGATGAATCCCCTATAAAGTGATTCCAATAAGTGGGAAGAAAGCCTCAAAGCCAGAGAAATACGGCTGTCGGCTTTTGCATAATTTCCCTGCCATCCCATAGCCCCATTCCGACGGGGGAGTATATCATTAATATACATATTTATGTTTATTAAGCGAGCTGCTCACTAAAATTTATGCAACTGGGGTGGTGCTGGCGCTTTCTGCCTGGCAAAAGAACAACTGCTTTGGGCCAAGCTAACAACAACCAACAATTGGCCATGTGAAAACCTTGACTGGGAGCTGAAACGAGGCACGAAGCCCCGGAGCCCACTCGGGAGCTGCATATGATGAGTAGGTGCTTGGGCACCCACCTTATATGGGGCATTTGTGGCGCCCACATCTAACGAGCACTCTCCACAGCTAAATTTAACAACAAAACTCAACGAAAATCGGCGGCCAATTAACACAATTCGACAGAGGCTGAAGGTTGCCAAATATCTTTACCAAATGCCGTCTATCTTTTCTCTATTTTCAATACTAAAAGCAAGATTACTTGAATACAGCATATTGTCTAAATATTTATGGTTTTTACATAAGAAAAATCATGGAAATGTGACGATAAGAGCATATCGTATTTCAAAATGGACTCGGCTTCAATTTAATTATTAAATAATAAGGTTCTACTGTCCTACCTGCACGGCACAGTTGAGGAAGCAGTTGTTCTGCCCGGGTCCATTGAGCAGTCCCTTCGAGGAGGGCTCCAGGCTGGGCGACATCAGGCTGTTCGGGGCCCGCAGCAGCTCCAGGATCCGGTTACGCTCCGATCCATTGTGGAGCGAGCCCACAGCATAGGCCTTGGGCGGCGGCTGGGCGTACAAAGAGTTCGATGTGGCAGTGGCTCCTGTGGCTCCACTGGCCAGCCGATAAAGGGTGCCCGGAGTGGTGGTCATTCTGCGTCCACTCCTGGCTGACGACATTCAAAGCGGATGAGTTGAGCTGTGGAAGGCAACAAGAGATGGGGTTAGAGGCAAGTGTCACTCAATCAATGGTTTCGTGTCGCCATGTCATCGGTCACTTCGGACTCTGACAGCTCGCAGATGTCGGTGGAGAAAACTGAGGGAGATCCCAGATTCGAGGTTCGAGATCGGAGAACGCAGAGGTATTCGAGATCTGAGAGTTAAGATGATGTGGGTTGGCCCTGACGTGTCGCCGGCAATTAGTCGCAGCTGTGAAAATTTCCCCAAGCCACCATAGGTACAAGCGTGAGCACGAAGGCGGATTATTACACGGAATATCATATGGATAGCCCAGTTTCTTCTCTATAACATCTTAAGCTTGAGGTAATACTATCTAATTATCAGTTATTTTATACAAGAGCACAATTCTAGCGGAAATAATTCAGATTTTCCCAGTGTTTCCCAAATTATCAATGTTATAATATATTATATATTCACTTTTGAGCATTAAATTGGCTATTTTATTTGTAATTTATAAGCAAACTATACTTGAATTAGAACTTAATATATCAAAGCAACTTATTCTTGAAAGCCTACAAGAATTGTAGGATTCCAGAGTTTAGTTGCACACCGATTTCTAAATTATATAAATTGTAATTCCACAGACATTGTAATTATGATTTGATTAAATTGATTTAAGTCAAGTCTATAAGCAAGATGGCAGAATAAAAACATAAATAAATAGATAAGTCTGCCAGCAATTAAGCTCCTATTGTTCTTGTAAGATTTATAAATATTCATGAAGCGAAATCGATGTAAGAAATCCTTAAGAACGGCTACACCGGCACCGACTCTCCTCCACTCGCCCCAAACCGGAATGCGGGGCATTTCTAATGACAAATCCCCGCCCGATACTCCCCGAGTTCTGCGAGTGAAAGTCGCGCCGCGAGAGATACTACCAACATTGGTAAGTAGCATAGGTTGGCTTTTGCGTAGCCCCGGTATTTGTGTCACTCGGAGAGCGGAAATGGCCAGCTGGGATTATGCAACCGCTAATTGCAGGCCAGTTGTCATTCGCATTCGCAATTCATTCATTCATTCATTCATCAAATTGCACGGCCCGGCCCGGCCCGGCACGGCACGGCCAGCATTTTTATTTCTTTTAGATGTTTTCATTTCAGCATTCGCATTCCCCGAGCTTTGCCCACATTTTGTGCCTCGCAATGCGAGCAGAAATGAGTTGAGCCACGGATTTCGCAGCGGAGAAAGCTTTCTCTACTCGAATATGATTTCTAAATTAAACAAAAAACGAAAAAAAACAAAAATACAAACAGAAAAAAAGAATTAAAAATATTTTGTGAACCTAGGTTCCACCGAGATTTGAACTCGGATCGCAGGATTCAGAGTCCTGAGTGCTAACCATTACACCATGGAACCCACATGCTTTCATTGAGCTCTAAATCCCAGCACATTTTCCAAAAGAAAAGAAAATCTATTTTTAGCTATCACTATGGGAATGTTAAAAGAAAATATAAATGCTGAAATGGCATTAATTTTCCGTGAACTGGAATTCTTTATAACTTTATACTAACTTAAATAATATGTAAAAAATATGTATTAAAAAATTCTCATCAGGTTGCAGCTAAATTTAAATTAATTCTTAATTAAATCACGTTCTTAGCTTTTATTTATTAAACAATAGCTTAACATGACCCAATTTTAAATATCAAACAAATATAATCTCTCCGATTTTCAGAGCTAATTACAAAAATAAATGTAAATTCCAGCTTTACCTGGAAACTGGAGTTTTTCAACAAATATTCTTCCCAGAAGCACATTTTAAATTATTAAAATAATCCATATTCCCATCCATATTCCCGAATTCCGAACACAAATCAGCTTGATAAATATGTCTCAGCATTTGAATATTAATTTTTGGAGCCGGGCTTGCCCTCAATACGGGGAATCGATTTTCAAGTGGAAATCGGAGAGCCAAGCTCTGCCCTTCTGAGTGGAAATCCGAGACTCCCAATGGTCAATTTGGGTTTTATGCTAATCACCGAAAAACCCCCGAACGTTGCTAATTGATAAGTGCTGCCTGCCTGCCATTGGGCGACGTGGAAGCCCCTTAATTAACATAATCTTCCCCAGATGCACCTGCAACTGTTTTGCATATTAATCGAGTTGGCCAAGAAGAGAGGGGCGGAATGGAAAAAAAAAGGTAGTCTGGTGCGGCATTTCAATTGCCGTTGCGTGAAATGCAACAATTTGTGGCAGCAGGCAATCAACATTCGACATCCAACATCGTCTCGCTGTCAATTCAATTCCGAATCTATCATTGGGCCATGCAACATCATCTCGTAAATGCGGATAAACTTTATAATTTTCCACTCTTCGTTTTCGTTTCTCTCTCTTTTTTGTTTTATTACTCCGATAATTAAGAAATTCTTGTTAAATTACCAGCTGCAGCTCACGCAACTCTCTTCCTCGAAACACGAAATTGCTGTATCAATACGTTATATATTCTGAACACAAATATTTCCTAAATCTACCATTTTGTAAGGTTAAAAATGGTTTAATCTTCAGATATCTACTTAGCATAAATTAAGGTTTAAAAATTAAGCAAAATACTTCAAAGAAATGTTAACAAAATAATTAAAACAAATGTTGTTAAAGGGTAATCATAAAAAAGCATCAATCTACTTCAAGATAAATAAAAAAATAGTTTATAAAACCTATCAGTTGTATAGTCAAAATGTGAGGTTTAAAAGAACTTCCCTTTATGTCTTCTTATTAACTTGTAAACAACACATGTTGGGTTCACCAAACTGCAGTTTGATTGCGTTAGGAATTTAAATTTACATTTCAAGACTGTCTGTAAGAATGAGCAGTTCCTCCGCCCAGTCACGCACTCGCATTTTCGCGACAATTACGCCGACTCCAAGCTAATGGGATTCTGGATTCGGAATTCGGGCCCAGTGGTCACTCCGCTCATTATGTCCGAGACTTGGCCCATGCTGGCGCCAGCAGCTGGCGGCGAGCTGGTCAAGATCGCTCCATTAGTCAGCGCCAGCGAGTGGTGGATAGTATGGATAGTATGGACAGTGGAAGTGGATTGACCTCGTCGGAAAAACGTGACATAATGCTAATCACACGGGGGCCACCAGGTAGATAATAAGCCCGAGCTCTGCCCGAGCCACAATGGAGTTGGAAGTGAAATTAATTGGCCGCTGCTCTACTGCGACAGGTGTAGACGAGATATTTATTCCCACAGTCAAACACATATAGTTTTTGAAATATTTGTAGCTTTTTAAACATCCCAAGGGAAGCCTTTTCCTAAAGCACAGTGTAAATTTATGATATATTCAAAAGTTTGCATATATTTTCCAGATTAATAGGGTTTCCCCAAGAACTAGGAAACTTTCTTCGCCGCCACAGATTCCAGTTGCTCTCCAGCTCGACTGACAATTACAATAGCTCAATCAAGTACACAGCCACCTGCCTGGAGTCTACTCACTGCCACAGCTAGTACTCTCTCGATGATTAGGCCCCAATTGGTCTAGAAACTATGCCAAGAATGCCAAGCACCTGTTGGCATAATTCTCTGGCACACAAACGAGTTCCAAGTTCCAAGACCCTGAGAAATCAATGCAGTTTCTTCGGTCTTTCGGCCTTTGTTTATCGACTCTGCACTGCGAATGAAACGCTTGAACGTGTCGGAGCTCGGAGCTCGGAGTTTGAGGCTTGGAGCTGGGAGCTGGGAGCTTGAAGAAGGGAGCTCGGAGCTGAGAGCTCTACAAGATGTACCAAATTGACCAGCTGCTGCTCCGGATGAAGCCAGTGCCCACATGATTCCCCTCCTATTTCGTACTTAATTTGACAATTTAACGGCCGGCGTTTTGTTGGGGCAATCATTGCGTTTCGTTTCGCTTCGTTTCGGAACTTCCTTCCCACTCACCAAAGTAGCCGAAAAGATAACACGTTTATCCATCGAAACGCCACCCACGCAACGCCCTCGCACCTTGGGATACTGACATACTACCTGAAAGATAGCCGAGCTAAACAATTGGTGGTACCACAAGTGCCAGAATAATTCTAGCTTCAAGTTGCAACATATCGAAGGCTTTGGGCCAATCAAAAACTTAGCTTTAAAGATTTTTTAACTATAATAGGTAGCTTAAATTATTGCGGATAGGTTTTGTTTCCGATTTTGTACAATTCGATGTATCAAACATGATGATAAGTACATCCCTATAAGAATCTCATATCCATAGGCAAGAATCAGGTGCAACTTGTGATAACTTTTCCATGTTAAAACTTCAAGTTGAGCGAACCGAAGCGAATCGAAGTCCATGGAAGTTGGCACGAGTTGGGAGCACTCTGACAACAAATTGCGGCGCATTCCTGCCGCGCACACTCAGGTGCGGACATTAATTTGGCATTCCCAATTGTCGCGCATCAAATCGGAGCTGCAGAAACGCGAAACTCGCAGCGCACAGTCTGCGGCAGCTGCGCAGTTTAATTGCAGAACCGATCGACATCGAGATGGAGACCGAGAGGAGAGCTTTAAGTCAAGTAATCAACTGGTTGATACTCTGGTTGCAAAGAGAGAGGAACTAACACTAATATTTCTGCGCTAACTACGGTTGAAACCATTATTTTCTCTACAGCAATGACAAGTTCTTAGACTTCATATGGTCGAGTCTATGTATCATCACTTAACTTAGCCTAAACCTTCCAGATATGCCCTGAAACTCAGATACATTAACCAAATGCAAGTACCCTGTGAAAAGTTGCCATAGAAGAATCGAGAAATAAAGGGTCTTTGTGCGGAAAATTTTAGCGCAAAAGTGCCACACAAAAAAAGAAAGAAAACACAATCCAAGCTTCAAGCTACAAGTTTGGGTTTGGGAGAAAGACTGGAGGGAGTCGGAACGAGCTGCTGTCCCATGGCGACCGCGAAATCGAGAACTGCCAAGACAATGGCTGATTGTGACTGACAGCATAATTTATAGTTTTGCGATTTGAACTGCGTCGCAGCCGGCAAAGGCAGCATTTGGCTTTTATGCCGACAAAGCCAGCACCGAGCACCGAGCAGCGAGCACCGAGAGCACCATCTCCATAGAGCAGTCCAGCTCCTCCAAGACCGAGACCGGGTCCGATGTCCATCAAAGGCTAGGCCAGCCGTGTGTGCATGTGTCCACTCCAGCGTGAGGAGCCAATCAAATGGAAACGTAGCGAATCGGAACTTTGTGTGTGGCAAAACCGCAGCAGCTGTCATAACCGACAGCGGTCATCTGAAGCCTCAAATCTTGGATAGAAGCTGGGATCGCCATCGCCATCGCCATCGCCATCACCATCTCCATTATCATCATGGATCATGGAGGCTAGGTATGCAAATTGATTGTGGAGGCCCATCAGATGTAGGCCTCATTAGTGGATCGCTTTGGCACTTTGGCCATTAGCAACACCTTCGACTAGTTAATTATGGTACTGGTCATAAAGCCGCAATAGATGCGCCTAACAAGATCTAGCCAGAGAGATACGTATACACAGCAAGAAAAAAAGAGAGAAGTAAATACCTAAGAATGTAAGGTTTCTATTGAAAACGGAGAAACTACGAAGATCTATCAGGGAGCACCTTAAAACTCTCTCTCGTTCGCTACTTTGCTTGTACCAAGAGAGATCGCAAAAGATCTCTTTGAAAATGAAGAGGGTCTCAAAAGAGCGAATTTTAAATGGGAGCCCATTTTGCAATCTCCCTCTAACCGCTTTAAAATATTAAAATAATTCACATCAATATACACATCGTATATATTAGATATACATATATATATAATACAAGTATGTTAGATATTTTTTGCCGTGTACATCTTTTGATAGACTCGGTTCGATTTTGAGCTAGTGGGTGTGTTATATGCAAATGCCAACGCAACTCCAGCCAAATTCTGAAGCGATAAATTCCGCACGTAAATAAAAATAAAAAATGATACAACTTACAGAGACTCGAACACAGACACAGCCTTTTGTCTTGCGGGTCTTAACGTATTTTTTGGCTTTTAGCCACGTGCGGTTCTCTGCCGTTCTCTCTCGATATCCGTAGACGGTTTTATTTTATGGAAATTAACATTTTTTAATGGGTTTCTTTTTCAGGCCAGACCGAAGACCGAACACCGAACACCGAACACCGGAGACCGGTGCACACATTAATTTCTTGTCGGAGAGCAGCGACTCAGCCGCCGCCTTGTCATGCTGCACAATGTGAGAATTTGTGGCGTCTCAAGATGCGATCTGCTGTGATTTCCCCATCGTCGGATCGACAGCCGAAAATGCTACATGTTGCGTGTGGCTTGTTGTTGTGGAAAAGTCCATCGCACAGGCATCGATCTGGACAGGTTTTGGGCCACCCGAATGCAGTTTTAACGGTGGCTCTCACTCGAATTGGCTTCGGTGAAAGCGGTCGCGTGAGAGAGAAGCCGCCTAGCGGTCTCGCCAGCGGAGAAAGAACTTGGGAATTCTAAGCCCAGTAATAAATCCAGTAAGATGTAGTTTTCCTTAAAATACTAAGAACGAAACAATTTTCATTGAATTACTTCTGTAAATTATCAATTGAGTTAAATATATAAATAGAGAAATTAACAACTTTAGAACTGATTCTGTGATTTATATTGTGGCAGCAGAACCGAAGAGTCGTTAGTCTTGATAGTTTTGCATCACAATATTAAAAAGCTATATATTTGCATAAAACAAAAAACGAGATTAATTGCCATCGAAATCAATTTAGACATTTTTGAAATCGATGCTAAACACGGCGTAGAAATCAATCAATCAATCGTAGACATGGACATGGGCCCTGTTCGAAGCGGAAAAACTCCAATGATAGTAACAAAGATACTAATACGGATCCAGATAATGATCGCTTCCACATGGAACACTCTGCTGCTCGAGGCGTATCCAATTTTCGGCAATATTCGAACGGAAAATGCGATGGGAAAATGCACTCGAGGCTGTGTTTTTCGAGGCAAATGATTTTCAAGTGGCCATCGACGAGGGGAAGAGTTTGACAAGTGCTGCGATCGCATTACACGATGTGTAACATCGGATGCTGGCAAACAGGTTCGGTCGCCGACGACAATCTCGATCAATCAATCTGCAATTTAAAATCGATTAACAGAAAAGCAAACGGAAAACGACAACAAACGGCAATTGGCAAGGAAACCGGCTGCTCCTGTCCTGTCCGAGCGCTGGTCCTGTCCTCCACTCAGAGTTGAGATGTTGTTGAAATTTGGCTGCCCACAGCCAGCATACCAGATCGAATATAATTACAGGCCGGAGCAAAAGCAAACCCCAAAATGGTCATGAGTCGGGCGGGTTCCCCGTGTGCCCTCCGCTCCACTCCGATTCCGACGAGTATATACATAGTTATGTCGCTGGGAGATCCAAGTTCCGACTGGAAGACAATGGCCTGGCGACGGAACCAACAGCAGGTTCAATGACAGCCCGCCATAGATAATCATCATCATCATTGCCGGCACTATGATAATTCATTAAAATGTTTCGTCGTTTCGCCGTCTCCTCTTGAGTCTTGAAGCTGTTTTCTTGAAAACTAACCAAACAATACAGAAAAGGCAAAGAAAATGGGCTAACCCCGATGAAATAAAGATGATTTACCCAGAGAACACACTTTTCTTCTTCAGATTTAAGGTGTTCTTTGCTACAAATAGGCCCTGAAAGTGTCTCTTAGTAGGTTAATAAGTTTAGCCATTCCCTATTTTCATCTAGATCTCGATACTCTAGATACTCGACCTAATGCTCTGAGTTTGGAGATACACACAAATAGGAGACGGGCCTCTAGGCCTCTATAGGCCTATCTATATGCCCATACATAGATTCTATATGTACTTTCCACATGTGCAGCGGCAATCAAAGATCTGTTTATTGTTTACAATGGTCGTCGGAGAGCGGAGATCATTTTTAGCTGCCCAGGCACGTGCCCTTTCCGTGCAGATTCCAACTTTTAGGTCGGGTCTCTCCCTGCCCCATGTCCGATCATCTCATTACAATTAAGAATTTTATTTAGAGAGGAGCTGCAGAGAGAGATGGTAAGAGTGGAAGGGAAAGGAGAGCTGCTGCACTTAATAATATGAACCCAAAATGGAATTCAAAGGGAGGGAGTGTTGTGTTTCTTTTCCTACATACTAATCTCTAGGGAATTCTAAGACAAGTACATATAAACTCCATACTCCAACTCACTATCTTTGATTTTTGACCAATGGAAACCGACAATGCATGGCTATGTACACTCATTCTACATTTATTGATTTGTGATCCATGGATTAAGAATTTACAGAGATGTATGTATGAGCTTCAAGGTAGATTGACTCCAGTTAGGGGATGGCACCTGGAAGCAGCCCTTAACCAATAAGACGATTGCGCAACATCTGATGGCGCCTTTCACGCAGCTGCACTTCCTCAACATCTTCATTCTCCATCTTCTCCTCACAAGAGTTGCCGGGCTTCTCATCCTGCTCCCGGTTGACATTCTGGTTTTGTTGGACACCGTCGTTATCCTCCATCTTCTCCACACCAGAGTGGCCGGGCTTCTCATCCTGCTTGCCATCCTGGTAGACATTCTGGCTTTGTTGGACACCGTCTTTATCCTCCATCTTCTTCACCTCAGAGCTGCCGGGCTTCTCATCCTGCTTGCCATCCTGGTTGACATTCTGCATTTGTCGGAAACCGCCTCCAAAGGGATTCATAATGGTAAATTAGGTAAAAGGAAAGCACGTGCCGCAACTAGCGTTGTATTCCGCAAAGAGGTGGGGGAAAAAGAGACTAAGCTGTGCTCCGATTAATCGTCACTATGATTCTGTTGGGCCTATCGATATTTTCGCATTTTCAAATATAATGAGCATTTTACATTATAAAAATATCAAAGAATGGCTTAATTTGCAGTGAAGAAGCTACATAAAAGTTTGCATAAGAAAAATGTAAGCTAAGTGCTTCGTGAATTTATTTTAAATGAAGTTTATTTTAATGTTATATAATTAATTAATATCTATATTTCTTTTTAAAATTAATAAACAATATAGAGCGCTTTGAAATAACTTCTCCTGACTCCCTTTCTGCTCTGAGTAATTACTTTAATCCGAAAATGTCTTGCGTTAACGTCTCCGCCTCCCGGCTATAACTCCAATTCGCATGGAATGGCATTAGGTCAGCCGCCTTAACTCAACGACTTTAGCTTCAGCCCCAACTCGTTTGAGTCTCACGCAATTTGCTTTGAACAATTGCTAAATTGACATTTGCCTGTCCGTACATATAGTACATACTATATGCGCCCAACTTGTTCCTCCAATTGAATAGAAATTGCTAATTTCTTCCATCCAATGCCTGCTCTCTCCTATCATTTTGTATGCTCTAAATAAACTAATGAGCTTACAGGGGAATGTAGCATTATTTAAGGACACATTATCACATCACATTTTGTGAAATGCACTTAAATGTAGCATTTCTACATTTTTATTATCGATAACCTATATGCTTTTGATATCGACTACTCATCATATATATTGATTATTTGGTTATAGTCCCAACAGCTTTTGCTTGTTTTTCTCTCTTTGTTAATTCATTTTTAAATATGTAGTTTTTGCCATAAGAAATCGGCAAAGAACCTACGAAGATCGCTGAAGACTTTTAATTACAAGGCGCGCGCTGCCTGCAAACTCTGCCTCCCGAAAACCCCCTCTGGCTGGTGCGGCTCCTTTCCCATGACCATAGTACATACATATGTATGTATATAATATTATATAGCATATATAGTGTACGGGTTTGGCGACCGACCCGACCAACAACGGCAATTAACAATCTTTTGGCGGCGACAACATTTAACGGGACAGCATTTTGCGAACGCATCGATTACCTGCCTGCGCCGAACCGAGCCACCAAGCGGAGCTACGCACCTGAAGGCGTTGATTGGGCAGGTGAAAATCGAGTCGCGAGATCGGGAAAAAAATCGACAAAATCGCAGCAGCAGCTACGCAAATTTTACGCAATTGGGGCAGGCACAACAGAAACGGCACAGTGGTCAAAAAAAGTTGCTTTTAGTATTATTAATGTTTTCGAAAGACATTCTATATTTTCGGCATTATTCATATTTATTACATTACAGAAAGAATAAGGGAAGTTGCTTTTCTTAATTATATTTGAATAAAAAACTTGAATTACAGCAAAAGTGGCAAATGTTTGAATAAAAAATACAATATTTTCATGTTAAAAATGTAGTTTTTTGGCTTCAAAAATCCACTTTGCCAGTTTAACCATAAAACATGACAAACATCGCAAAATTTCCAAAAAACTAAAGCAAACCTTAGCCATCAATCAGTAAAGCACTTGAAATATGGCAAAAATTCATCACGTATACGATCGAGAGCCGCTGCTGGCTGCCGACCCCGAAACCCCAACTACTTGTGCCTGAATGAGAGGCCGGAGAAGCCAAAAATCAGTCAAGACAGCCAAACACAGAGTGGAGCCAAACATTACGAAAAACATAAAAGAAAACATTTGCCAAAACGAAACAAGAACAGGCCAAAATAAGAGTGGAGTTGCGGAGAGAGAAAACAACTTTTATACATGGCTGTGTAAAGAGACCTTCGCAGGCTTGATACATGATTTAATATAGATAAAGATGCAGATTTATACATCTTGGTTGTTATTAGAGTATAAAATCAGTAGGTGCTTATCAATAGCTGCAGTATGTTTCGGTAAGGAACTACTGTCAGAGCTCTCCGGGAACAAATCTCCAATTAATCTTCTATAAGCTTCTATTTTCTCACTGCGTGCAGGGCAAGAGAAGAAAATATGAAGAGAAACACTTAATTTCTTACAGGAAACCACCATGATCCACCATGCAAATGAAACCTCCACTGTGATCCCTGGTTGAACCCGTTTCCATCTTGCCTGCTTTCCCATTCAACTACAGAGAAACAAAAATTTAGAGCTAATTCCAAGGTTTCCTTGATATCTTACAAATAGAATATTCTTTTTGATCTTACAAAATATCAAGTTCATCTGTAATTCCAAGACTGTTATGCCAAAAGGTCTGTAGAAACTAAATTCATATAATTTTTTGATATTTGTAGCTAATTTGTTAAAGATTCATAAACTTAAGAAATCAATATATATTCCTTCCTAAGCAGACAAACCCAATTGAACCCTTTGTCAAGGGAGTACGTGTTTCTTTCGGTGTATTGCTTAGTTCTTCCAGGGAAGAATCACTTCCCAGGCAAAACGGGGCTCAGCGATTGATGGGATGATTGATTGATGGATGGATGGGGCTGCTCTCCCGGCTAATCAGATTAGCTGGAGATGTCGTAACCCGGCGTGTTATCGGACCGTGGCCAATTGGTCACCGATCTTACCTAGGGGTATTCGCTTACCTGGCTGACTGCACCTGCGGCTAAGACGAAGGGCGGAGGCTGCGGCTGCGGCTGTGGCTGTGGCGTTGCTGGAGTTGCGGTTTCATGTCGGCCGGAAGCTCGAGCTGGCCACAAAGCTGGCAGGATATGGGAGGATGTCGGAGGCAGCAGCTCCTCTCTCTCACAGAGAGAGAGATTGGGAGAGCGAAGACTGGGCGCAAGAGAGGGCTTCAACCTCAAGTGTTGTTGGCGGCCACTTTTCACACGCTTTCACTTGAACAAAAAAAAACACACACACACACTAAACAAACCGCTGATGCTTTTTCTCCGTCTTCTTTGCTGGCTTTTTCTCTCTCTCTCGCATTGGTTCGCACTGCGATTTTAAGTTTTCGTCACCCAAAACAACAATAAAAACAATCAAACAACAAACATCCTCAACAAGTGAGTTTTTGAGTGCGCAAACGCAAAGGCAAACGCAAACACAAACAAAGCCACGGAGCGCGCGCGTACGTAAAATACAATCACAAACAAAAAGTCAAGAATGGGCCCGCTACGCGTTCGCACAACTTCGAGAAAATCAAAGGAAAAGCCTTGTTGCCAACTCTTCGCGCTTAAAGAATCCTTGGGCACAAAATTGGGATGCTAGCTAAACAAAATCTATAGCAGCCAATAATTTAATCTCGCAATAAATTGTTTTTTCCTCGGAATTCGCGACACAACCGCCTCCTCGACATTACAGTTACTCTCTGTTAAAACCAAAATAAACTGTTTTTCTCTCGATCACTGAGCGGCAGTGTGACCAACTGATCGAGTCGTATAAAAAGCATTAAAGACATGCTAAAGCCTCCATCAACACGCCCTCTGGACAGGCAGATCGGGCAGCGCAGCGAGGTTGAAGAATCGGCTGATCAAATTTCAAAATCTAACAAATTCTATTTTAAAAATGATTTCAATAAACTAGCATAGCAAACTCAACATTTCGTTAACGATAAAACCCAATTACTTTTTACCCAATATCCACAGATACGAAGCGAAATGTTTAGCCTGTCGCTAGCAAGCAAGATCAGCATTACAGTGGCGCCATTAGTGCAACATTAGGAACATTGTTGAGTTATCGAAGCCTGTTTTACAACCACTTTCCAGTTGGTTGATCGCACCAGTGAGAGAAGCTATTTCTAGCTATTTTCTAACCATTTCTTTAAAGAGATTTCGCTCAGTTTTTGTTTTTAACGATTTATATACGAATTAAAAGATAAACAAACTCAACCTTTTGTTTAATAAAAAAAAGATTTATTTTGCCATAATGAATAAAACCAGTTTAGGTGCCATTAGTTCTACGGACATGGGTAAGGGTAAACAGTTTCCCTACGCACTAGGGTTATTATTACTCCGTCGGTCGCTCTCTAGTCAATGGGAGGTGTCTGGTATTATTTACGGATGGATATATTCGGCTACATGTAAAAACACTTAACTAGGTTCGGAGACGAGCAAGGACTCGGCAGGCCCCTCTTCGGATACGTATATCAATATATAGGGATATGGACTTAGGGCTAGCAAGCTACTTATCCTCTAGCTACACATTCAACTAAAGTACTGACAAAAAAAAGTAGGGCTTCCTTTGGTACACTCAAGACTAGACTATACAATTACAGGGGATCGGGAGCTATATCAAGTGGGAGGGAGCAGGGTCTGGGACTGGGACTGCCTACAGTCGTTAGGTGGTTACTGGTTGGGTTAGTGGGGGCAAAGTGTGACTAGTATTCGTTTAGAGTTGGCTTATGAGTTATCGGCTACAATTACGATTGTTATCATGGCATGGAGCAGGATCAATGGCTTGGCTGAGCGGGAACGGGAGCTGGAGCTGCAGCTGCAGCTGGAACAGCAACGGGAGCTGCCTCTGTCGTCTGCTGTGGCTGATGCTGTCGGTTGTTGCTGTTGCGCGGCGGTCAGGCGACGATGTCGCTGCCGGGATTGTAGCCAAAGTAGTTCAGGTTGAACTCGTCGCTGAAGAGCACCTCCTCCTCGGAGGGCTCCACCTGGTGCGACATCTGGATGCCCAGCTCCATGGGATCGATCTCGGTGATGTAGTACTGCGAGCTGCCGCCGCCGCCGCCCATGTGGGCGCCGCTATTTCCCAGGCTGTGGCCCAGATGGCCATGCTGATGCTGCCGCAGGCCGCTTTCCGTGACCACCACGTCCTTGTGTATGGGATTGAGATAGTCTTCTGTTGGGAGGCAAATGAAAAGGTAAGAGTAAGTACGGCAGATCGGGGCATCCCTCTGCTGCTCACCATTGTCCAGCAGCACGTCGTGGTAGGTGCTGATGATGGAGTTCACCGACTGCACCTCCACCTCGCGATGGATGCCGTTCAGTATCTGGCCCGCCGTCTTTCGCAGCTCGTCGTCGCTCAGCAGATCATTGAAGGGCAGCAGCCGCTGCTGCTGCTGCTGATGGCCATGGTGCTGGGAGGTCTCGCTGCCGCCGCCTCCTGGCGCCTGCTGCAGCATCTCCTGAGTGAGCGTGGCAGCGGCGACGGCCGCCTCATCGTACAGGCAGTTGCTGGCCTGCGTTGCATGCTGCTGATGTTGCTGCTGCTGCTGTTGCTGCTGCGGCGAGTGGCAATTGTGTTGCTGATGCTGCTGCTGTTGTTGATGCTGCTGCTGATGCTGCTGCTGCTGCTGCTGTTGCTGCTGAAGCTGCTGCTGGTGCTGCTGAATGCGCTCCCGGTTAATGGACTCCATTTTGAAGAACAAATCCAGACGCTGCTTCTTCTGCAAAATCGTTTCGGGCTTAAACTTGGCTCGGCTTAAGGCAACCACCTTGACTTACATGCTCCCAGGCCAGCACGTTCTCCGCGGAATCGCCACTGGAAATGGCCCACAGGTGGCCCGCACCTTGGGGCGCCTTCACGCCCTTGCGGAAATGCGGATTTATGGACAGATTGTGTCGCACCGAGTTCTTCCAGCGGTCATCGTTCGACTTGTAGTAGGGAAAGCGATCGCTGAAGAACAAGAGAGTAGAGGAGAATATGGGATGAGTGCCAGCTGAATCGTGACCAAGTTGGGAGCAGGAGGTGCTTCTGGTTCTCGGCCACTCACTGGCCGGCGGCCCCTTTGCCTGGCTGACCAATTGCAGGGGAAAGTTGCAGCCCCTTTTAGAGGCAACAACCAATCACGGACAGCGAGTTGGACGGACAGCGGAAACGAGGCAATTTCCATGGAACACGTCATCGCAGCACTGCGGCAGTCAGTCTCTCACACAAATATGTGTTCGCTGGGAGGGAATACGGACAGGGACATGGACACGGACACGGACAGGGACATGGACAGCGCCACTGGCACAAATTATGCGTCGTTTCCTTTAGCGCCGTCTTTCTTCCCGTTGGCCCTGCGGCCCCGCTCGTTTTGATTTAACGTTACTCCGTTTTCGGTAGTCAGTCACGAACAGGCGATTTCGGAGGTGGCCTGGTCTGCCCCTCCTCCTCCTCCAGGCCGGAGCACTAAAAAAATGGAGTATGCCCCATGTCTGGGTGGAACTCCCCTTTGTGGATGTTAAGAGGAAACAACGACGACCGGAAAGGACATCGCGTGCCAGGATTCCTGGCAAGGGTGGTCGGGCTATGGATAGTTCGTTCGCTGGTGGACGTGGTGGGCCAGGTGGGCGTGGTGGGCGTGGTGGGGTGCCGGCAACAAAATGGAAAGTATTTCAAATTACGACACACCGTCAGAGAGAGCGAGCGGGAGAGAGAGAGCGACGGAGAGAGACACGCGCCGTTCGGAGGTGGAAAAAGCAACCCCGGTGGAAAAGCGGAAAAGCGAAAGAAAGGGAAGGGTGGGGCTATGTCATTGGTTAACTGCCACTGCCCCCGACTGATCCACGCCCACGTTCCGGCTCCGAAAGCAATCCAAAACAAATTTCAGCACGCGACCTAAGGCCTCCTCCGTTTCTTTCGAAAATCGTTTTCCCCGGATTTTCCTCTTCGAATTTCCTCGACGCTCTCCTTCCTTTCTTTTTGGATTTTTTCTTTTTTTTATTTGGGAGCAATGACGACTCATAAATGGAGTGAAATATGGAAATCCAGGGAGCAGAGTGGAGTCCTTAATGACCTCCCGCCCCACACACCATGTGTGTGTGTGTGTGTGGTTGTGGGGAGCAGATACGTGGCACAGGGACTGGCAATGATTTGGCACGCAGCCCGTCATGACGCATCAACCGGCGTAGTCGTCGAATGATGTGGCACTTGAAATTGCCTCCGCACCAACGCAGGCAACATGGAGCTGGGCACACGGGGCAGATAAACGGAATCAACTCCATTAGCCATTAGGTGCCTGCTTCTCTCCTTCCATGCTTGGGCTTTAGGAAATTCAGGGAAAGATGATGGTGAATCCCAGACCCCTTTTGCTTGCCACGAATATCGAGGGGAGGAGACTCCAGTCCAAGGGTTTCAAAGTAGAAATAGGAAAGTATGTATGTCAGGCAAAAGATATATCAAATTCTAATTTCAATTTCTTACAGTTCCACGTATTTAAGTTTAAAGCAGAGCTCGGGCTTTCCTACAGCTCAGTGTCCGTAGTCAAAGAGAGACAAAGTAGAAGCTTTCTTTGAGTGCAGCTCTCTGTCGTTCGCTACTTAGTGAAACTCATACGAAGATCATGCCCTGCTTGTACATTGCAGGCAAAGCATGTCAGGTAGAGCTGGGCAAAGAGAGAGAGATATTTCCAAGCAGTCTCAAGAGAGCAAAGGATCGTTTTCGAAGAGAATCTATAAGTTACTCTATGCTGCAACGGACTAGTCTCTTGAGAGCTCTGCCTTTGCCCCTTTTAGCTCCCCTAGTAATTGTAAATTTAAAAAATGATAGTCCCGAATGGATAGTTTATGGGAGCTGCATGACTGTCTGGGCTTAATCATCATCAGGCAGCCCAATCGATACTCGAAAGGCATACACACGTCCGGATAGCAAGAGCTCTATATAAACGTGGATACTTGCGACAATGTATGTGTATATATTACAGTTTGTCTGCCGCACTTGTCGAATTGTCAACGTGGCTTCAAGCACGTAGTTCCCCACTTGAAGGGACTGCCAGGGGATGGGATGGGATGTCTAGTGGGTGGTGGCCTGAGTGCCTTTGTTAAGTTAAAGCTAAAAATCAAATACCCGCTATCGCAGCGTCGTCATCGTTGTCAATGAATTTGACTGACTGACTTTGCCTCGGATTTGTGAGCGAGGGGAGCCAGGAGGCTTCGCTACGAAATTGTCGAAATACACGGCATGTCCTCGTCGCTCCCCACACCTGCTTCCCAGTCCCATTTGCATATATAAATGTATATAAACTTTACTTTACTGTTTCGGTCAAAACATCACTGCATTAGTAGCTAAATTTTGGGGCCTTTCCGTTCTCAACCCTCCAGATATTCAGGGGTTAAGCCAACTTGCCACCAAGTACGTTTTCGGAAGTCATAGGACTCTTCTTTAATTGGCCAGAAGAAAGTATAAATAGCCGACCCAATAATATATGTTTCCAGGAGGTAAAGGAGGAAGTTATGTTGCGGCTTTAAGCTGCTATAAAGTCTCTATAATTAAAACATCTTTGCTGACAAGGAAGGCAAATAAAAAATGTTTAAAGAACTCTTTCGATTATTTTCTGCAGGCTGAGACCAAGTCAGTCTTTAGCGAACTAACGAGTGCTGTATCTATCTCCCTGTGGGGCTGGGCTGTCCAGCCTGATTGGAAATGAAATGTAATTGACTAACCGTGCCGTCCTCCGGCCTCGGCTTCCGCGTCAGACATGGCTGCCAGGAGGCCAGGAGGAGAGGATGGGGTGCTGGGCCAGGGCCTGATAGGCTGCGATGGTCGCTCGGACTAGTTGGTTGGCTCTGGCTCTGGCTCTGGCTTCCAACCCAAATGGGCCGGGCCGGGCTGGTCCGTGTCTGGAAGTGCCTGGCACGCAAGCCAGCTCTCTCCTCGCACACACTCCTCGCCTGCTTCTGCTTTTTTTTGACATGGCAGCAAGGACCGGGCCACCAGACTGGGCAACTACTTCTGGCCCTGCATTCATTATATATATATATATATCTATATGTATATAATTATATATATAGTATGCGAGAACATAGTATATATCTGAAGGGGGCGGCACGGACACGGACACGGACACAGTTAGTTATTGCTTTGCGCCAGAGTCAGTTCATAAATTGTTGCGGCTCGTTGGCTCGTCCACATCCTCCTCGGCGCGTCCTCGTCCTGGTCTCCGGCCAATAAAAGAAATTGCTTGGATTTATGGCCAGCGAGGAGCAGCGACCGAGTCGAAAGTTGCCTCATTTCGTTTGGGCAAAATGAAAAACTTTTTAATGGCAAATGCCAATTTTTTTCCCTTTTCCTTATTCTTTTTTTCCCTGCGCTTCCCAATGGGCGTAACTTGCAACCGGCCACGCCTCCTCGAAGGCAAGGCAAAGCCAAAATAATCCCAAGACCATCGGACTCGATCTTGGTTCATCGCAGTAGAGCAGGAGAAGGGGAAGTTAAGCAGAAGTTGGCTTCTTAAGAGGCCCAAATCGATATTAACCTTCGAAAGCTTGTCTAGTCAAGTCAGGAATCTGAACTACTTTTAAGCCTTAACCCATATGCATATATTCCTTCGGTTCCTTGTCCAAGAATAAACGGAAAGGAACTTTAAAGAGCGGTCTCAGTCTCTCTCTTGTTTGCTTTTCCCTCAATTTGAGAGAGTCGAAGAATACAAAATGCAAAGCTCCTTTAGAGTCCGCTAAAAATAAACTCTCTCGTTCGCTACTGAGAGGAACTTATAATCTGTGGAAGAGAGAGCGATCTTTTCGGAAAACAAGCTGTCCCAAGAGAGCGAATATTGCTCTCCCATTTAGGAAAAGAACGAAATTCTATTGAAACTCTACACATTTCTATGGAAACAAGACTCCCTCTTAGAACATCTACTTTTTTACTTTATAAGTTCGGAGAGATGTTGCCTCTTTCTGCCTCTTTCTGAGCATACCCGTTCGTCCTACTTCCTATTTGTTATAATTATTATTTTTAATACTTTATTTTAGTAAGTGCAACAGTATTTTAACTTCGCTTTAAGCTTTGCCCAGCACAGAAGAAGCCCCTAACTTGTTTCTTGGTCTTAAATCAGATTATAATATCTGGAAAACAATCAAATTGACTTCTTTGAAAGCCTAATAAACTTTATATTTATATTTTACTATTTGAAAGTGAAGTAACGTTCTTTTTCAACTTAATTTGAATATTTCTTGGGTATTCCTGGCCTCTGTGGCAACTATCCTAGTTGCGGTCGTTCCTCTCGTTCAATATGCCACTGATCCTTCCACATGTCCTCCCTGGGCGATCAAGCATGATCCGCATCCCATAAACACTCAATATGCAGTTCAAAATTGACCGGAAGAGGAGGCGGAGGCAAAGGTGAACCAACCCCCGCTTAACCCACTTAACCCCTTAAACCCTGGTCGGGTAATTGCTCGCCAGTCTCCTCTCCTACCCGCTTTGGAAAAGGGCCTGGGCCTGGGCATGAGCATTTACATTTGGGCACGTCAAACACCTGATCCCGTGGATGCAATGATGCATGTAAAAGGTGTAGAAAAGCCGGAAGGGACGCCCCCAACCCCCGCAATTAATAATTATTGTGAGCGGCGAGCGGCGTAGAAATTTCATGGGCAATTGCCAGGACTCGGGACCGAAGGCAGAGCGATTACGAGGGGTTCTACGGGTCGCGTGGACGAGCTGCGAGTTCCAAGTCCCTAAGTTGCCATTGGAATGGGTAAACTACACAGCTAGCTGGTGGGTGGAGCGGGAGCAGGTCCGCCATTCCGGCATGCGCAGGCGCCAGTTTCGCCTTGACTGTACGAGGACAAGTCCCTGGCTGGCAACTCCGCCGCCCAGCCCAAGGCTCCCACAAAGTAAATTTGTGAATGGTTAATGAAAAGTTCCTCCAAAACGCCGAACCAGAAACTTATGGCTGAAGGCTGAAGGCTGAAGGCAGGACTGGGGGGACTGCCTCGGACTGTCGGCTCATTACACTAAATGCAGGGGCGGCGGCGGTTCGCAGGTGATGGGCAAATGTCATAAATTATTTGCGGGGTGGTTTTGTATGTAAATTTATATAGGATATATACACGCAACATTTTTCGGCTGCGGCTTCAAATATTTACACTGATTCCCACCTCCCGGGCGCCCCAAGAACGTGCAGGTGCAGGGCAAGGGAAATGCCAAATTAATGAACCTTGAAAAATGTGTTAAAACTTTTCTTCGTTTATGAGTCTTGTCGAATTGATATTTTCCAACTTTGGGGAACCCGAAAGGGGGCTTGAAACTAGGTAATGACAACAAACAGAGGCAAGAATATGAAGGGACATGGGAAATGGAAGTAAAAGCCGAAAGGCTTTGCATATCCAAAGCCTATATTTCTTACAGACATTCAAAGCTAATAGGAATAGTATTTTATTTATTTCTTATATTAATTACTTTTATTGACGAAGATTGTTCTTGTACAGAAGAAAAGGTGTAAGAAGCTACTACAAAAAACTAAACAACAAGAACTCTGTGGTATTCCAGCCACACGGAATGCTGCACCCTGGACGTGTCGTGATCTGATAGAGTCCATGATAAACGAGAGACATGAAACAAATGGAGATCGAATGGAACTACATACAAATGTATGTCGAAACATAACCCTAACTAAGATCTTGAAAGGAACAGGCTCAAGCTTGATTGTATGTCTCGCCGAAACTGTTGACAGATCATTTGGGATGAATGTACTATGGCGCATAAAGGAGCTTTTACTTCAGGGGTTACATCTGATTAAAAGTCCTGTAAAATCCTTTTTTAACTAATGTTATGTTTATATTTCTATAGATTTCTATAGATCCATCAAAATAAATCTTTAAAAACTAGTTTGGTTTAGTCTAGTTAGCCCAGAAATAAATTACTGCGAGAAATACAAGCTATTCGTATTTGTACACATAGTGCTTACACCATATCTGATAAGTAAAGCTAAGGAAATGCCTAACAACTTGTTGAAGAACAACTTTTTCAGTTGCTCACTGTAAGGCTGCAAATTTCTAAGCCCATAAATCGTTCGAGCCGCAAACTTTTGGCACTCTCTTGCCTCTGTTGTTGCTTTCTTCGGCCCAGCTTGTTGTTTGGCTAACAACCGGGAGGAGTAGAACAACAGCGACATGAGCAACACCTCGCTCGGAGCAGGGAGCAGGGAGCAGGAAGCATAGCCAAATGGCCAACGGGAATGCCCAGGAGAAATGCTTGAGATTTGTTTAATTGCATCCGGCTGGCGCGCACTCTATGCCCCCGAACTACATACAACATATAGCCCTGCCAAAATGGCGTCCATCAACGGGGGTGGATTCAGGAGGCGGCTGGGTTGGGTTGGGATTGGATTGGAGTACTTACGATATCCATTGGTATATGCCCGACACAGTCAGCTCACCCTTGTCCTCGAGGGCGTATTCGATGAGCTCCGTGTAGGTGAACGGTGGTTTCTTTGGCCTGCTTGTTTTGCGGTGGTGGTTGGTTTCGGATTTCACCCAGGCGGATTCGGGGGATTGGGTTGAATCAGTGTTGGGGTGGTTCATTCGTTCATTCGTTCATTCATTCGTCGACGTCAGGTGGGGGTTGCGGCATCGATTGAAGGAGGGAGGCACACGGCAAATGGAGAACGCACAAATCGTGAAATGTATATGAAAATATCACAAAATATTAGCAAGTTTCGTTTGTTATGGGAAAAAGGTATCTGAAAAGGTAAAGTCTTTAACGAGACAACAAATATTTAGGCTGATTTTGATCCTAAGTCACGCTCCACACAGATTCAATGTTGGCTACATTATATTGCAAAATATCCCTATTCACTTTCTTAAAAATCCCCAAATTCATTTCAGATTTATCGGGGCTTAAGGGGAATTTCAACGTCTCAAGTGTTCATTTGAGACGTTGAAATTCCCCTTAGGTCCCGATCAATCCTTAGTGCCTTAGGATATCAAAGGAAACTAAGCTTAAATCAATCAAATTCAAATCACACTAAGCTAATAACAATAATTCGAGTTGTGTTTTGTCTTACACAACTGTCTCTAGTTTAATATTCAGATTCAAATCAAGAATGAAGCCTACAAGACCCTAAATTCATTTGGAAGTGAACCAATGAACGGGTTCAAACGGAAATTCTCTATGTTCTCTATCAAGTATAATAATAATAATAATAATATAATAATAAATATAAATATAAATATATACAAATAAATATAAATACTATAATAATAATAGTAATAATAATATGAGGTTGAATGGAACTAGACTCCACGGGAACTAGACTTTTGCGAATGGAAAACTCAAAGGAAAAGCCTTCGCTTGTCTATTTGTTTTCGATTAAAGTAATTGCCACTTGGAGCTTGATTATTGGTAGCTCCTTCCTGTAGATGAAGGAACTCCCTCTGTACTTACGCCTTGGATGTTGTATCCTCGACGACCACATGCTCTGCGACGATCATATCGTTGCCGTCCAGCTCCGAGGTGACCTCCATTACCAGCTCCTCGAACTTGCGTCCCGTTTTGGTGGAGCCCACTCCTCCAGCAGCAGTAGCAGCTGCGCCACCGCTACCACCACCTCCTCCAGCATCGCCCGCGCCAGCCATCGTGGCCATCGCCGTGTTGGCGCAGCTCTTGGGCGACCTGACCCTCTGCTGATCCATCACCGTGGATCCCAGCGAGTGGCTGGAGTTCGGGGTGCCTGAGGCGGCCGATGCTGAGGCGGATGTGGGCGATGCGGAGCTGCAGGGGGATGTACTGACCGCCGTGGCCGTCGGAGTGGCACTGCCCTCTGCCGGCAGTCCCACAGCCTGGCCGTGCCCCTGATTGTGCGGCGAAAGGTGCGGGAACTCGTCGAACTTGAAGTTGAGGAGCCAGGATAGATTCTTGTCCTCAAAGTCTGCCTCGGAGGCTTCATTGGCCCCAGTTCCCGTGCCCGAACTCGACCCCGAGCCCGAGCCCGAGGAGGTGCGTCTGCCTGCCGTCAATATCCGCTGCTTCTGGGGCACCAGAAAGTTCTGGTTTTGATTGGGATTCTGGCTAGGATTAAGGCTTGGATTCTGGCTCGGATTCGGGTTCTGTTGCTGCGGCGGCGGTGGCGGCGGCAAGGTGGCATTCAGCTGGCCCAACTCCGCTTGCAGGCCGGAGTTGTACCGATGATCCAGCTCCAGCAGCTCGCCGCCCGTCCACCCGCCGTTGTCCTCCAGCGGAGTACTCGCCGCCGGACAGTGTGAATAGGCGGCGGCAGAGGCGGCGGTGGCAGCGGGCACCAGGAGACTGCTGTCGTAGGCGAAGAGATCGTTGATGAAGGAGGAGGGAGCAGCAGCGGCGGCGGCGGCGGCGGCAGCAGCAGTGGGCGGATTGTGGACTGGCGGCTCCAGCTGCAAGTGGAACTGCAAGTCGCCGGCATCGTAGTCCAAGTGGCGCTTCTTCCAGGGATTCGCCTCGATGGGCTCGTAGTCGTGGCCCAGGGCCAGCTCCTGCTCCTCCTCGTACTTGCGCTTGAGGAAGCTGCCGTAGTCGCCGGCAGCTCCTCCGACGTTCTGGTTGGCGGCCTGGCTGTTGTTGTTGTTGTTCGCACTGCCTGCCGCGCCATTGACGGGCATGTTGACAATCATGGCAATGTCCTGGTCACTTCGCAAGTGGGACTGAGAACAAGCACACACACGACACACACGGCAAAAAAAAAACAGAGATTGCGCTGGCGTCCGGAGTTGTGTGGTAACTGGAGAGGAGAAAGCTCGAGCTGTGGTCCGACCTGGCTACCGTCTCGCGCTGCGACTGGCCACGGAATGCAAGGGTCCGCCAGGAGCCGAGCTGAGCACAACTCCAGCTGAGCTGCGCCTGCGCCTGCGCCCGCTGTCCGCTGCCCGCTGCCCGCTCATCATCCCTGCGCAGTCAGTGAAGCACAGAAAAGCGTGACAGAGGCGGCACCCCCGTCCTCCTAGCCAGGGACGTGAGTTAGGTACCGCTTTTCCCTGTCAAAACCAAGAAGATACAATGATTACTCGGCTATTTTACCTTTCTTATGGGATAATCCATGTATTTCCGCAAGTTTTAAGTGTTTCTGCGATGATAAACCTCGCAGAGATGTCGACAAACTGTGCAATTAAACGAATTTCCATTAATTATTACGCAGAGAAGTACCCCTGCTCAGGTACAGGTACAACCCGCCTGGAGATACCTGCTGCTGCTGCTGCCACCACTGTGTGCGTCCATGTGCCGCCGGTTCTGCTCGGTCGCGTCGCTCGATTCGGCCATAATCGAACACATGTGCGCGCCGAGCTGTCCGTTAGCCAATTTTGCGCTGACAGGGAGGGCAGGGAGAGCTGGCCAGACGGCATGGTGCAGCCATTCAAGCGTCTAATCGACAAACGCTTTCGGGACACCACACCCTCCCCTGTACGCACGCTGCTGGGCCTCCCACATCCCACATTCCACCTCCACCCGCACAGGTGTTGCACCGGCTTGTCGGCAAGGACTACGCCTCTCCATCTGCATGAGTTTCGGCTTGAAAGAAAGCAAAAGTTATTGCGAAACTTATCTAAACAATACAAAATAGGCGAACTTTGGCTCGCGTGGGAAATTTGGCGGACTGTGTAAGGTTATCGATAGGCAATGGCCCAATAGGAATATGTAGCTTCCTGGGAGCCTCTCTTTTGCAAGGTCTGCAGGAGAAGCTGCTTGAGAAACACGTCCTAATCCTGATCTCCGCCTGGCAGGTGATAAGTACTGTCCTAGTCAGGACTGGAGTCACCTTGAAATCCCTGCTAGCTCGGCAAAATAATAACAAACGCTGTGCATCGATAACCGATAGGCAGCCGCCAGAAGGGATTTACATGCTAAAAAGAAGTACTTCCGCAAAATTGCTAAATATGCTGAAATGCAAAAGAAAATATACATTACAAGTAGGCCTTGGCTTCGTCTATATTCGTATGCATGATATTTCATATATTTTTCCACTCAGTTGGCTTTGGGTTGGTCACGTCAAAGGTTTCCACCTGCCACAGAGTCAATTTCTAGCAATCCTTCAAATCACACGTATCATTTTCGTAAGAAAACCTTTGGGACGCCGCAAAATTGTTTAAGTGCAATCAAAAAACAGAAAGTAACCGCAAAGGCAGAGACTTCGACTTGAGGAAAGAGAGTGAGAGCGAGCATTGACGCCATGTCGTACCAGATCAAGTCCACGCCGTACTTTCGCCGCATGTTCAACAACAGCAAGAAGAACGGGCAGCTGCAGCGGCTCCGCGAGGAGTACGAACGGATCCAGGAGTTCAACGATCGCACCATCGAGCTGAAGATGCGCCAGGTGAGGCTCAAGCGGCTCTTTCGCGAAATCGAGGAGATCAAGGAAGGCGGCGGCGGCGGCGTCGGCTTCGTCGGTGGCTCCTCCGCTGCCGGCGTTGCCCATTCGGTCAATGCTGCCACCAGAGCTACCGCGGCCGGTGCCAGAGGCGGCGGCTTCCACTCACCGCCTTCGGTCAGCTACAGTGCGCGCCGGGCCCAACACCGCCACACCCACAGCCACAGCCACAACCACAGCCATAATCTGCAGTTGCGACTTGTCGGCTTCACGCCGGAGCAGCGGCGCAGGCACCAGCGTGCCGAAACCTTGATCCGTTCCCGTGAACTCGGCAAGGAGTTGTCGCGCCGAAATGCCCAGGCAACCAACGCCGGCATGGTCGGATCTCTGCGCGCCGACCTCCGGGCCACGGCCAAGATGCGAGCGGTGGTCGATGCCCAGCGGGAGGCCCAGGAGCGGCGGGAACGGGCGGCGAAGCGGATATCGTATGGGAACGACCAGTCACGCCAGAATCTGCAGCGCCAGCTCAAGGCTGCGCAGCGGCGCCTGATGGCCAAGCATTATCCACAACCGATGCCGGGGCACAGGTTAGACTTAAACTCTACTAATGATCGTATAAACATAATCACACTTCCCAGTAGTATTTACGAACTTATTTATTTATTTACTAACTTATTGCTTTACATATTTGTATATTTATCTGCTTGCAAACTCTATATACTTGCTTGACTCGCTAAAACCCATCGAACATATAAAGATCGAATTCAGTAGAAGTTTGATTGATTCTATCGACTTAGTTACTCAACGTTGAGCAAACATTAATGAATGTCACTTTCTGAATACTTTCTCGCGTCCTTGCAGACTACACAACCATTTGTATCAGCACCTGACGACCAGCCAGCTGGATCTGATTGAGGACGAGGAGGAGCTGGCGGCCGAGCAGCAGCGCTACTTCAGGGAAGAGGAAGAGGACGAGCTGCAGCTGGCGGAGGAGCGCTACAGGCGACAGGAGGAGCGCCTTAGGCTGGAGGTCGTTTCCTCCGATGAGGAAGGCCAGCAGGATCGCGAGGAGCTGCGGTATTTTGGTCGCGAACAGGCCACATCGGAGGAAGAGGGTCAGCATCAGCTCAAGCGACAGGGCCAGGGGTGCCTCTTCGGGAATAAGAACAGGCTGTCGCTGGTGGAGGAGCGCCTCCGGCTGGAGGCCGACTATTCCGACGATGGGCGGCAGGAGGATCAGGAGGAGGAGCACCCACAGGTGGACGAGAAGGAGACGGAGCAGCAGACTCTAGACAGCTTCTCGCTCAGCTCCACAACCGAGAACGATCCATGTCGCTCCCAAAAGCATCCGGCAGCTTTGTCCTCCGAGCCGGAGATGGTCACAGCCCCCTTGGCCACCGAGGAGCAGATGGCCACTCCCTCTAGCTCCATGTGGGGCGAGCAGCCAGGCTCCGCGTCGGATGAACTGCCTGCCCTCAACAACTGGCGTCGCGTTTCGATGATGCTGCCCTGGTTCAAATTCTGTCCCATCCGCAAGGCCACCAGGCACCGAGCTACCCCGCGCTTCCTCGGACGGGGCCATGACCCGGCTGAGCCGCATGAGCCGCGCCTGGAGAAGCAGACACGTCTGGAGTCCCAGCAGTAGCCGGGAGGAGTTGGCGTCGCTTGCCATCAGAATCAGAATTCAGGATGCTGAAAGGATTCCCCACTCCAATTGGTAACCGCCGCCAGCTGCAACCCCAAGAAACCAAATTCGCTGTTCATCTTTTTTGTCAATAAAATTTATAGTTGAGAGAACAAAACGATTTTATTTTTGTCAAAAATGGTGGAAATGTTTATTGTTATTATTATATTATTAGGTAGATCGTAGAAGCCTCTGTTGCATTCATTTCGGGGACACCCCCAACTTGGAAATCATAAAATTAAAGGGTGGAAACATGCCTCTGCCGTGCCTGGGCTCTTAAAAGTAAGTCCAGTTCGTTGAAAGGCTCCCCAGAGATCAGTTAGTCCACATTCGAGCCCTGTGGAGCTTCTCCCTCCTCTCCTTCATCAGCCTCCTCTGCCACTGCCAGGCCAAATGGGTCCGGGCGCGCCTCGAGCTCCTGCACTATCTCCTCAAGCGCATTTATGCGCTTGACCATGGCTTCTATCTGCGCTGCCATCTCCCTCTCATCTCCCGTGTTGCGCTTCAAAAAGGCCTCGCGGGCCGCTTCCTGAGCCGCCAACACAATGTTCCTGCTCTCGCTGTAGAGGCAACCCGATTGCTCCGTCTCCTTGCGGTAGGCCGCCATCCAGGCGACCAGCGCCTGCCAGAGACCATTGTAGGGTTCGGTCAGCCGGGGAACCTTGAACTTCGCAAAGGTGGGGCTGTAGAGGACGCAGTCGAACTCTGTCTCGAACTCCTCGCCCAGCACGGGAAAGACGCGCGTCTCCAGCATCTCGTGGCTGGAAGGCATGGTTTCCATTAAGAATGCATTACAAATAAGGACAATAGCAGTGAAGTTACCTGGGCAGTCGCTCCCTCAGGTAGCGCTGGCGTCGTCCGTTATTGTTCTGGATGGCTTGCGGATCGTAGTGGCGGCTCTTGCCCGCCAGCTTAGCCTCAACCAGCAGCTGGTTTATGGAGGGAGTGAACTCCTTGTTCTGCGAGATGCGCATAAAGACGATGCGCTCCTGGAAATCCAGTTCGGTGACGTGGGCGAACAGCTCCTCGTTAACGATCAGGCGCTGGAGCGGCTCCGTGGCATCCGGCGACCAGTGCGGGCCCAAGGGATGGATGTAGGAGAGAGTTCCGCGGAAGGCCAGCGCTGGCATAATCCCGAAAGTGCTTGGTAGGTAGCGCAGGTCAGCGGCTGCCACATCAGCGCCGTATCCGTAGTCCAGGTAGTATATGGACACGGTGGCCACGCCCGGCGGTGGAGTGGCCAAGATCTTTGCGCGACGCCAGGTGTCCTCGAAGGGAGTGGCGCAGACGTAGCCAGCTTTAAGCATACAGTCGGGCAGCGCCGTCGAGTAGCCAAGTTTCGGGTCAATGTAGACGTTCCTGG
>VNJM01001437.1:0-22563 GCA_008042475.1 Drosophila kanapiae | reverse complement strand
TTTGAAAGGCACAGTTATTAGTTTGTGGTGTGGTATCATGAGCAGCAGAGCTAATAGTACTCGGTATGGAGCACACGCTGCCAGTAGTTGCCATTGGCATTGTATAATTGTGTTGTGTGTTCGTGAATGTAATTGTGCTTGTAGTTATAGTGCAAGTAGATGTCGCTATCAATCCACTTCTGTAGTTTTCAATGGAATTGTTTATATCTCTAACTAAGCTGGCACGTATATCTGCAGAGGTGCCAGCAATTTGTCTCATCTTTTCAATCTCTGACCGCTTTTTCGAAAGCTGGTAGAGATCAGATGAGTCTTCATCCATACTTCAGCAATTTACAATATTTGCTTCCCACAAATATGCAATTGCCTATCGACAGTCTAATAATTTCTTCTTTCCTTACTCGCAGATTGACTTGCTGATAAGGAAAAGTTCATTGCCCCTCGTTGCGGTGCGCGCAATGCGGGGCGGTAGCTTGTTCAAAACAAAACTTACAATTGTTGTTGTTTTTTGACTTCTTTCTTTTCGCCGACACCGCTAAGCAGTGTCTAAAAATAGATCTCTCGTGCTGCACTAGCACACGAGTTAGAGTTTGTTATGGATCACTAGCGAATTGTTGTTTTTTAAGAGCACACGTCTTTACACAACGGATGCTGGATGCAAACTGGTCATATTTTATAAGGAAGATCTCATCAGGACAGGAGGCTTGGGAATTTGCGCTGCATTTTGAAATCTATTATAAATGTGACCCAAAGTAGGCTTTCATTTGGAACCAACCATATTTTATTGTATACTTTTGTACGCACTTTAAAATGTATTCAAATCCATAGCTATATTTGTAGAGGCTCCTCAATATTAATAGTACTTTTATAATATTTGGTATTTAAGGGCTTCTAGCTGGATTGCTTAACTATATCTTATAGCAGCCATAGGAATGATCTTAACGAATATATACATACATAATTTCGTTGTTTTTAAGGAAAGCTAATCTGTGGTCGTTCTGAGGAATCGGAAGACTCTTCTATCTGCTATAGTATCTTGTCCAAATATATTTTCAAATGAATACGGCAGAAACTGGATACCTTTCTGGTTCGTAATCTAATTCGAAAATTAACATGATTCCTGTGAGGGGAGGTGGGCGTGGGAGTAACCTGCTTCGATATTTCCACCTTTTCTCCGTCGTAATTGCGCTGATAACGCCAACAGGTGTGGCCGAAGTCATGTACATTTGCTTATGCAAATTGATAGGATTACATCAATGGACTTGAATACCTCCGTTGAGATTCTATATCTGCCCCGATATGCACTTGTGCATCTGGTGAATGCGAAACTTGTTTAAACGTATCAAATTATATATTTTCCAACGCGTGTGTGCCGTTGTATATTATCAAAAAGATTTATTTATATTTTGTTTTTTTACTGAACTCAGTAGAGTACCGAGTGCCACGACTATTTCACACTATATAACTCTTCGATTTCCCTGGGATTACTTGGCTTTACTTTGCAGATACATTTCCATCTAAAGGTGTTTAAATCGCATACAAATTAAAGGCTTCAAAGCGATAATCGAAGGGACAATAAATTAAGGTCCAAAAGCACGGAATCCCGTAATCACGCGTTGATTAACTTATTTACTTTACGTTTCGTTGCGTGTTTTTTCTTTCGATTTTCGTGAGATTCGCTGACGGAAGATTTTTATAGTCGAGTGGAATCCGACAGGGGAAAGATGGGCCTGAAGAAATATATACTTCGAGACGAGCAGTTAAATATTTTAAGTACATTTTTATTTGCTTTCAGGAACTCATGAACTTAAGATATTAAAAGAACTATCTATTACTTTCAGATGAAAATGATCGAAATACATACTTATATCTATAGGAATACTTATAGATAGGAATACTTATAGATAGAAATAATTATAGGTAGAAATACTTATAGATAGAAATACTTATAGGTAGAAATACTTATAGATCGATTTTTCAAGCTGATGATTGCTGGATATTAATACACTTTGGTGAGTATAGATAGTTCCTAAGAGTGTCTGATCTTTTAAATATCATAAATGTGGATAATGGCCCGATGAGATGAACGATTTAAGATTGCCAGAGGTTCGATGGGACTTGCGGATGGGCAGGGTAACCAAATCGGTTCCCGATAACATGATATAGGTATTAATGGTTTCGGTCGGCTGGCGTTTCCATTTCTAAGACTAAGACGTTATAGACAACTTTGTCGCATTTAAATGAATCGATGCGATGCGACGCGGCTGCTGCTGGTCGCTCGGGCTGTTGTTGTTTATATCAAATCGAACTGAAATCTGGTTCCGAGTTCGTTATGAATATGATTTCGACGGCAACGGCGAGTATTCAAATCAGTCGGCTCCCCACCATGTTGTTGTTCCATCTTTCGCTCGGCCCTCTCGGCCCGAACCGAACCGAAGCCAAAGTCAGGCGCGTGCTATCCGGGGATGTATGGCAGTATGTGTTCCGTCTATATACCACAAGACCCAGACCCAGTCCCAGACCCAGACCCAGACCCAGGCCCAGACCTGATATATAGAGCCTATATGGCGCCGACAGAAACGCCGCCAGAGGCGATAAAAGCCCCAAGAGATCTCCGAAGTAGATCAGTTTAGTTCAGTTTCAGAATTCGCAAACGACACAAAAAACCGAGCTTCAGTCCAAGCCGAGGCCAGAGCCATCGCCATCATTATTATCGCCTGATTTAGTAAAGGAATCCCCGTGCCCGCAGATCGCATTACTAATGCTCGTCTGGAACGATAAACAGGATAACAACTTCACCTTCATTTGAGGTCCCTGCTCCAGCTCCAGTGGCCAGATATCGATCGACACACACACCGAGCCCCATATATAATTTTGTGGAATTTTTTTGTTTGTTGTTGCGTTTTTTTTTCTTGTTTCCCGGTTGTTTTTGGAAAAGGCCTGCCTGGTGATAATGCCCAGCAGTGTTGCCAACGAGAGTCAGTTACGATTCCAAAGCAGTCGCAGCAGTCGGTCCAGCTGTCCGAGCCGGAGTCCCAGCCGGGGTGAGCCTGGGGCCACTACGCCCACTTCCGATGTGGTGGACAAGGCCCTGGCCGAGCTGCAGCTGCAGTCTGCATCGGTGTCGGCATCGGCATCGACATCGGCAGACCTCCTGCCAGCCGCCGGTGGCAAGGAGCGTTCCGGCTGGCAGATCAAGCCCTCCAAGCTCTCGCTGAACACGCACAATCGCATCCGGAACATTGTGGAGTCGCTGAAGATCAATCCGAATCCGGAGAAGCCCATGATACCGCTTTCGATTGGTGAGTTTACTTGACTTTTGTGGTCTTCATGGATGGGAAAAGAGTTCCTTGTTGGTAAAGGAACACTTAATTTATAATGGCACCCTTAGGTATAATCAGAGGGATATCAGTATGATTTTTATCTGCATTTTACTCTTGTAAAATCTTTAGAATTTTCGTATCCTGGATACTGATTATTGGGATCAATGGAAACCTTAGAACACACGGACATTGGCAAGAGATAACTATATAATTATCACATTTTTCAATCCTTAAATAAGAGATTTTAAGAACATATGTCAAATATAGTTAAGGATTGATGGTAGAAAAGCAATAAATAATTTAAAAAAAAAAAACGAATACAAACTCCCAAAACAGTTTTGGACGCTTTAAAAAATTGGGAAAATGCCCATAGAGGACATAAGAAAGTCCATAGGGCAATGGTGTCCCATGCATAAATCTACACTAATGACAAGAGTTACAGATTTATGTATATATATATATATATTACTTATTTAGTAGACTTTACATATATACATATTATTTATGTTCAAATTGACTTTATTTGGCTTTAAACATTGAGAAGTTTGAGCCACAAACTCCCTGTTTAAGCTGCCTTAAGGAGGCCTGCTTCTGACCACCAAAAACTCTGCTACAATTCTTGCCACTCAAGAAAGTCTTGGCCACATTTTTGATATACATAAGTATATCCAGATATATAAAAATCTCTAATTTAGAATCAGAATCTGTAAGTTGTTATTGTTGTTCTTGTTAATTCGTTTGTTGTTCTTGTTTTTATTTATATTTTCGTGTCGAGGCACGCGCACTGTATTTGTGTTTTGAGGGGTTCCATTTGCATAAAATGTAGTCGCACCTGTTTGGCGGAGTCGAGAATCGGGGCTGAACCAGAAAATTCAGCGACAGCCCCCACTGGGGAATCGGAAAGCTAGGCGGAAACAAACAAGTTAGCCATTGACCCAATGCAATCTGCGATTCGGGAGCGAGAGCTCCCATCATCACCTGATTTTATTTGTGGCCAATACCTTAAATAGCTGTTTCAGTTTCTGGAATTTTTCAATAACTTGATTCTTACTTTTTACATTTTAAATAACAATGTTAGTGCTGGCATTCATTTAAGTTAAATAAAACTAAAGGGTGTTACTGTTTCTTTCCATAAACATGAAAATACTATCATTCTTTTTATCATTCATAATTTTTCTTAAATTAAAATAATACTAAAAATAATTAAAATAATTATTTATTCTTATCAAAGAAGGAAAAGCTTATTGAAGAAGCTACATGGTAAATTTTGTCTTAGTCTGTTTTTTTAATAGAAACTTGTACTAAAAGTGGTTAGTGACCGGTCCTGGGTTCGAATCCATTACTGCTCGTAAATATAAAACATTACTGACCTGCCAATAAACGAATTAAATAATAACTCACCGAATAACAATTATTATATTATTATATTATGAATATAATAACATTTAAGCAAGACATTAAACAATAAATATTATAATATCAACACCTGTAAAGTTTTCAAATAAAAATTTATTTTAAGCACAAATTCCGTGTATCTCCGATCTGAACGATCTTTAATGGCTATCTTTCTCATTTTAAATATTCAAAAAGGCTGGCAATATATTAATGTTATATCCCTTAGATTTTAAAACAGATTTTGTTGGCTTTAGGCCAAACAATTATGTACTTTAAAGTCCATTTTTGCAAGTTACCAAGCTAATCCCAATCTCCTTCCATTTCCCTTCTCAGGTGATCCCACAATCTTTGGCAATCTGAAGGCCGCCGATCAGACTATGAAGGCGGTGCTGCACTCGGTGGAGAGCGGCAAGTACAATGGTTACGCCCACACACAAGGACACGAGGCGGCCCGCAAGGCGGTGGCCAAGTACAGTGCCCACCAGCGTCCGGATGGAGAGATTGATCCCCTTGAGGTGGTGCTCTGCAGCGGCTGCTCCTCGGCCCTGGAGTACTGCATCCTGGCGCTGGCCGATCGCGGCCAGAACGTGCTTATACCGCGGCCGGGCTTCTGTCTCTATCATACCCTAGCCGAGGGCCTGGACATCGAGGTGCGCTACTATGACCTGCTGCCCGACCAGCAGTGGCGCGCCGATCTTGTCCAGCTGGAGAGCCTGATCGATGAGAACACGGCCGCTCTGCTGATCAACAATCCGAGCAATCCCTGTGGCAGCGTCTTTGACGAGAAGCATCTGCGCCAGTTGATCGCCATCTGCGAGCGCCACTATCTGCCCATAATAGCGGACGAGGTGAGTGATCGAGATTCCGCTTTTTAAGCTTCATATAAAGTTTATAAATATATTTAAAAAAACCCCCCGCAGATCTATGAACACTTTGTTTTTCCCGGCTCCAAGCACTTGGCCGTGAGCAGCCTCACCACGGAGGTGCCGGTTCTCTCCTGCGGTGGTCTGACCAAGCGTTTCCTGGTTCCAGGCTGGCGGATGGGCTGGATTATAGTCCACGATCGTAAGCAGCGATTGGTGGATGCGGTGGTGGGTTTGAAGAACATGTGTGGCCGCATCCTTGGCTCCAACACTCTTATCCAGGGCGCCTTGCCGGAGATCTTGACCAAAACGCCGCAGTCGTACTTTGATGGTGTCATCGACGTGCTCCACGTGAGTCTTCAAGTCCAGCATCTGGATTTATAAGTTAATTAACTTTATATAACGTTATATATTTCCAACTTAGTCCAATGCCTCGCTGGCCTATAAAATGCTAAAGCAGGTGCGTGGCCTTAACCCCGTGATGCCCAGCGGGGCCATGTACATGATGATTGGCGTGAATATTGAACGCTTTCCGGCCTTCAAAGACGACACTCACTTTGTCCAGGAGCTGGTCAACGAGCAAAGTGTCTTCTGCCTGCCCGGGAGCTGCTTCGAGTATCCGGGCTATGTGCGGATCGTGCTTACCGTGCCGAAGACAATGATTGAGGAGGCCTGCGCCAGGATGGCCGAGTTCTGCGATCGCCACTACAAGAAGGACTCGCGCGCCTTTATCGAGCACGGACTGCTAGACGAAGAGGATCTCGACTTCTGAGCTGAGCTGGGAGCAAACATTTATTAGACGATCTAGACTACAATTTGTATCAAGTGTACATAAGAATATATATATATATATATGTATGTATGTATATATATAATATGTATATCAATCATTAACTATCCAAATATAAGGAGTATTGTCTCAAAAAATTGCAGGAAAGTGACTCAAGGATAAATAGTTAGAGAGCGAGAGAGAGATAGAGAGTGGAATATAAATATATATAGGGGACTATATTTGAGCTATTAGGTGTCTGAGGCCGACTGGGGTTCTGTGCAGGATGTGACTAAGGCTTGGCATGATCCGTAAGGTTGGAAGAAACCTTCGAGAAATGACATCTAATCGAATGACATCGTTAGGAGCGTCTTTGTGCGAACGCTCAACTGAATCGCTCCCAATGAATTGTTATAAAAAGAGCGTGAGTATAAGAGATCAGCTGAGAACATTGAAGAAAAACATTCTTCCTTAAAAAAACTATAGTCTCCTTAAGTTTCCTCTGAGGAAGGAAGCGCGCAGCCGTGAAAGAGCGAAAGCGTAAGATCTCTACAGAGACGAATGAATGAAAATATTCTCTTTTAAGAGTAAGAGAGTAAGAGTTCTAATCGCTCCACAGGAGCGTCACTTTCAGCTGCTTTTCTGTACATTGTTATTCAAAGAGCGTAAGCGTAGGAGCTCAACTGAGAACACTCAACGAAACAATTCTTTCTTGAAAAAGTGTTTTTGATGATGGCTTTTTCACTTGCTTTTAGAAAATCTTTTATGCTAATACTAAGCTTACACTGGTAAAAAATGTCTATTCTGTTTTTAATTGTTCTCCTGCACTGTTAAATTATCATTTCACTGCTATAACCCCGTTTTTGTTGCCAAGTGTATAGGTTTTATGGAAGGCTAAAAGTGTGTTTTGTGTTCGTTGTGCTTTTTGGTCGACTTTTGCTAAGGTTGCGAGGTGAACCCGAGTCGGCCTTATAGCCTGATGGGTCCGAGGATCAGACTTTCCCTCTACATGTGGTGCGGATGCATTTTCTTCTCCATCTCGGTCTCAACGCGCGCCTCGTCGATGCCGGCCACCGTGGGCAGGCCGCCCGGCCAGTGCAGCAGCTCCTGCTCGTGCTCCATGATCATGTTGGCCTCCGCTGGGATACAAATAAGGAGATTAGTCAAGACTTAAGTCTGGGTGTGGACTGGAACCCACCTTGGATGCGGTGCATCTTGCTGCCGTAAGCCCAGTCCGTGTAGTAGCCCACGACGAAGGTCAGCGGCAGGAGCGGGGCCAGCGCGGAGACCCGCTTCACCCGCTGGTAATAGCTGGCGCAACCGTAGACGGCGCTCAGGTAGAAGCCGCTCAGCCAGTAGAAGAGCTCCCGGTGCTGGGCTATGGCCAAGGCCTGCTCCCGCTGCTTGATCTGGTAGTGCATCTGGATCCAGCGCTCCATCTGCAGGGTCACTGTGTTATGTAAGGGCTCCTCGACTGGCAGGCGGACTCACCTTGAGCTCCTGGCACTTGCGGTAGACCGGATCATCGTGGTCCGGATAGCCACTGCCGTTGGTTTTCTTGCAGGAGACCGTGGCACCCATTTCTTTGCGTCTTATATGGGGGAATTGTTGGTCTGACTTGTTGGCCACTCCGTTGGACGGAGTTGCCACTACGGGCGAACGGGGCATCGCATCGACCCGGGCCACTGCGCAGGCGTCGTCCTTCCAAGGGGTTGCAAGCTACTGTCCGTAGAGCGCTATGTCACCTTAGTTGCCTGACTGAGGCACAACCGGAGTGACTGACTGACTGGCGGTCGAAAGTCCTCCTAGGCGTTCGAGTTCGAGTTTCCTCGCGTCCTGTGCTTCTTTTTTTTTCGTGGACAAAGCTAGGACTTTGCCTAATCCGTGTTAAGATACCTGCAGTTGCTGTGATAAAAAATCGCTGGGCTTCACCATCGCTTCTCACCTTCATCAGAACTACATCTTCCCGGGTTGAAAAGTAAGTACATTGCTTAGGGAAGGGGAATGTACCTCGGACTGGCAGACTTCCCACTCCCTCCAGCTAGAGTCTTGGTGCGTTGCGTGGTCAGGACAATGCATCTCCTTATGGCGGAGCTGGGGGTCTCTAGCGATGTACCCTTGTCCTGGCCGTGTGTATGCGTGTGTGTCTGCGCCTTTTTGGGGGTTGCAAATGTCTCATTCAGCTCCATGTACACTGAGAAATAACGTTAAAAGGATATTACTACTTACTAGAATTTTATATCGAGAGAAAAAGGCCGATATGTTATTTCCACAAAATAAATAGAGCTCAGTAACCGAAACCATCGAAAACTTGAATATATCGAAAATTTAAACATGTTAAAATATCTATTATTAACGAAACATATTACACAATTCTCTATGTATTATTTTAATTAGTCAGATTGTATTATTATTAATATTTTAGTCCGATATATATTTCTTTCCAAAAGTTATTTATCGACTTTCGCCTCAAATATGCAAACAGTTTTCATCTATCGATAATATCTGATGTTCCCACTATTTACTACACATAATGCCAATATATATAAGGTATTTGAGACACTATATATCTAATTTGTAGTAAGAAACTCTCCCTCGGTTTCTCTCAGTTGAGTCCTTGTGTGTATGTAGGGCGGCCACCTTGGCAGCTGTTTGAATGTAAATATTGACTTGCCCCTCTAGGCTCTAATTGCCGACTGGCCAGGATAGTCTAAGAATGTCAGATAGAACCTTTGAGTATAAACATTAACAGTAACAGCATAAAAGAAGCTTCATAGGAGATACATTTTTGAAGTTAGTAAAGGAAAAAATTATACTAAGTGAGGGTTACTTCCCTAAATACTTCCTAACTTTAGTCCCGATTGCAAACAATGCTTTTAAATGAAGCTTAATTCCATGTTCCCTTCACCGATTAGTTAACATTTAAGTAAATAATTTATTAAAACACACTGCCTTCCAGCAACCCCCTGTACCCTCTACCCTTCAAACCGTGGCCAGGATGCGCCGCTTGAATGATTGACCGCCTTCAGATTCGTCGCTTGGGTGCAGCTGCTAGAAACAAACGCGCAGGAGTCGGCGGGGGTGCAGCAGGAGCTGGAGCAGGATCGGTGGGGACGGCAGGAACGGCAGCAGCGGGACCAGTAACAGGCGCGGGAGCGGCAGCAGGGGCAGGACCAAGAGCAGGTTCGGGAGCAGCTTCAGGAGTTCACTCGCACCCAACGCACTCGACGAGCGGCATCAACACGCCGGCAACGGCCAGCACCAGCTCATCGAGCGGCAATAGCTTGACCCCGCAGCAGCACCACCAGCATCATCATCATCACCATCAGCAGCACGGCCACGGGCATCATCACGGCGGCCACCATCACCACCACTCCTCGCTGAGCCACCACCAGCACCACCCGCCAACGCAGCAGCATCCGCACCTGGGCCACGCGCAGCCGACGTCGGCCAGCCAGTTCAGCTTCAATCCCTCGCCGGGGAGCAGTCCGGCCAACGGGCTGGGAGCTCGCCAGGATGCGGCCAGTGCGCTCAACAGTCCCACGACCATTGTGAACTCGGGGAGCGGCAGCGGGGGCGGCAGCAGCGTCGCCTTCGGGATGCTGTCGTCGCAGCAGCAGCAGCAATCGCAGTCGCAGCAGCAGCAGCAGGGCTCCTCCGCCACCGCGGTACCGTCCTCGGCCGGTGGCCACAACAATGGAGCCGGCTTGGGTCTGGGCAGCTCCTCGGGCGGCGTTGGTGGCGGTCTCAATCTGCTCGGTGGCATCGGCGGCCTGGGTGGAATGGGCGGCATGGGTGGCGGAGCGGCTGCCGCCGGTATGGGCATCTGTGGTGGGATTAGCAGCACCGTGGGTAGTGCCGCCATCACCGGAGTGCCACCGATTGGACTGGGCATTGCCACCGGGATTGGGAACAAGATAATGCTGGGACGGAAGCAGAGCCTCAAGGGCGGCGAACCCTTCCTCGCCGACTATGGGCCAGAGGAGTCACTGAACGAGAGCGCCGATATCGAGTGGGTGAACAAGCTGTGGGTGCGCCGCCTGATGCGTCTCTGCGCCCTCGTCTCACTAACCTCCGTCTCGCTGAACACGCCCAAGACCTTCGAGCGGTACCCATCGCTGCAGTACATCACCTTCTTTTCGGACACTGCCGTCACGCTGCTTTTTACCGCCGAGATGGTGGCCAAGATGCACATTCGTGGGGTACTGCATGTGAGTAGGATCTGGATCTGGATTCAGCATCCCTTTAATTCTATAACTTTCTCTCTTGTCTTATCAGGGCGAGGTGCCCTATTTGAAGGATCATTGGTGTCAGTTCGATGCCTCCATGGTCAGCTTTTTATGGACTTCAATCATTCTGCAGATCTTTGAGGTGCTCGAGATAGTTCCCAAGTAGGTTGATGTTTAAAAACCAAGATTTTGAGATGAAAACTATAGATTCTTATATGTGATTCTTCCCAAGATTCTCCTATTTGTCTATAATGAGAGCTCCCCGGCCTCTGATCATGATTCGGTTCCTGCGCGTCTTCCTCAAGTTCAGCATGCCAAAAAGTCGTATTAATCAGATCTTCAAGTGAGTATCTTTAAAGCCATTTAATTGTTTATTTGTCTTAACTTTTACAATTTCTCCCTAAAGACGCTCGAGCCAGCAAATCTACAATGTGACCCTGTTCTTCCTGTTCTTCATGTCCCTGTATGGCTTGCTGGGTGTCCAGTTCTTTGGAGAGCTCAAAAATCACTGTGTGATGAATAATACGGAGTACGACCTGCTCAAGAGACCGTAAGTAATAGCTTAATTAATAAAGTTTATATATATGTATAAAATGATCCATGACTACGTGGCTTAAAACTCTTTTTTGTTTATAATATGTTAAATGTAGCATTTATTCAGACACGTATTTAAGGGTTTTATGAACTCTATTGATTGCTGTATCACCTCGATAGATTCCATTCAAATCAGTGGTCCGCACTATTAAAGTCAGATGACGACATTGCATTTGTTTCAGAAATTCAATAAAGTGGTAGAGATTAGTAGAAAAATTATTGTCTTTGCATGAGAAATAGCTAGGACTATAACAATAGGTATTACACTCTAAAATCGGCTACACCCACTTGATCTAGGAAGGGAGAATATTGCCTACAATTTAAAAAAAAAATACCTACAAAATGCACCAAGGGGATTATGCCCTAAAAAAGGTACCATTATGGCCTTAAAGTAAGGTAATACGCGTCTTAAAAAAAGAATTTTAATTTGAATAATATAAATAATATGTTATATGTGTAATATATACAATATTTGAATCTTTGTTTTAAGTATGATGCTTTTTTGTTTAATATTTTAGCTAGTATTTTGTTAGTGGTAATATACTTAATAATAATAATGATGACAGTATTTTGTTGTCCTGTTGCTGTACTTACTACTCCCGTAGTAGCAGAAATATGTATAAAAATATCAGGGATGTTTGAAATAGTTGGGAACTATATGCGCACAAGCGGGAGACAGTCCTTACAGTCCGCGAAACACATATAAACTTGTACGTTATACGGTAGCGTTATTCTAAATCAAACCAAAGTAGTTGGTTGATTTAACCCACAAAAATGAGCTCTGTGTACGCTACCTTGAATTACCCCTTTTTTTTTTGGAGTCCTTAAAATAAATATAAATTTACATCTTCTAAAAGTATTTTACTTTGCTGGTTACTACATATACTCGTACATATACTCGTATTGCAATCTTATAAATCAAGCAATCCTTGGAATCCAACTCACTCAGTTTTACTGGCTATACCCCAAGTAAAGTATAAATTATCAGAAAGCAGCAGTAACAGCAGAGAGCAGAACAGCAAACAAAGAAAAGAAAAAAAAAAAAAAATCATTGTGAAATCAACGTGAAATTTTAAAATTGTTTTAAAAATGTTTTTGAATGGTGAGCGTGTTTCCACCGGTACAACCATAGTTGCCGTAAAGTACGAAGGCGGCGTCGTGATGGGAGCGGACTCCCGCACCTCTATCGGAGACACCGTTATGAACCCCATTTACGACAAGCTGACACGACTGACAGACAATATATACTGTGGCCGTAGTGGAAGCGCCTCCGATACCCAGGAAGTCGCCCACAGGGTTTCCAACTTTTTGAAGTTCTATGGAGGACCTCGTGGCGACGGAAGAAATGTTGAGGTCTACCAGGCCGCCATTGAGGCCCGCAACTGGTGCTACAACAACCGCAGAAACCTGATGGCGGGGCTCATTGTGGCAGGCTGGGATAATGTGCGCGGCGGTCAGGTATATAAAATTGAGTTCGGCGGGATGCTGGACACTTTGCCGTGTGCCCTGGACGGCTCCGGCGCATCGCCGATTAAAGCATTTGTGCTTGATAAGTACAAGCCCGATCTAAATATGGAGCAGTGTATAGATTTGGTCAAAAATGCTGTCAAACTGGCCATACAAGCCGATATGTATTCCGGAGGAGTTGTGAATGTTGGAGTCATCGATAAGAATGGCTTCAAACGTCATTTGTTTTACAATACGGAATCTGGGAAACCCAATGTAGCCGCATCACCGCCATTCAATTTTTCGTAATAGTTGTAAGTTTATTTTAAAATGTTTGTTTACTTCTAAAGAGTTTGAAGATGTTGCCTTATATCTTAAGTCACTTCATGCCGGGGATTTAAGAATGAGCGAATTAAATTCGATAATATTAATCTCTGCCTTTCGTAAAGTAGTATGTGAATAATTTATAACTATTTCTTAATTTACCATTAAATTAGTTCTCCGTATTCTGAGTGTAGATTTAGCCACAAATGACAATGTGACAGCACCATATGTCGAATACAATAGTGATAGTGGCTATGTGCTGGCAGATGCCTGGCAGAGAAATTCGCTAAAAAACAGCGTAGGGCCGTTTAAACCAAAATAAAAATATAATAAATTAGTATTTTTACATTATTATTAGTATTATGAATTATAAATTAAAGAAAAACACAAAATTTCCCTCTACTTGCAGTATTTTAACCATCAACTCTCTGGCCATTCCCGACACTTTCTGCTCTATGGACCCCGACTCTGGCTACCAGTGCTCGCCGGGCATGCGCTGCATGAAGATGGACTTCCTCAGCAGCTATGTGATCGGCTTCAACGGATTCGAGGATATTGCCACATCTATTTTCACAGTGTACCAGGCCGCCTCCCAGGAGGGCTGGGTGTTCATCATGTACCGGGCTATCGATTCACTGCCGGCTTGGCGTGCCGCCTTCTACTTCAGCACCATGATCTTCTTCCTGGCCTGGCTGGTGAAGAACGTGTTCATTGCGGTAATCACGGAGACCTTCAACGAGATCCGCGTCCAGTTCCAGCAGATGTGGGGGGCAAGGGGACACATACAGAAGACGGCTGCCTCGCAGATACTCAGCGGCAACGATTCGGGCTGGCGGCTGGTGACCATCGATGACAACAAGCACGGCGGCCTGGCGCCGGAGACCTGCCATGCGATCCTGCGCTCGCCCTACTTCCGCATGCTGGTGATGAGCGTAATCCTGGCCAACGGCATCGTGACGGCTACCATGACCTTCAAGCACGACGGACGGCCAAGGGACGTGTTCTACGAGAGATACTACTACATTGAGCTGGTCTTCACCTGCCTGCTCGACCTGGAGACGCTCTTCAAGATCTACTGCTTGGGCTGGCGGGGCTACTACAAGCACTCGATCCACAAGTTCGAGCTGCTCCTGGCTGCCGGCACCACGCTGCACATCGTGCCCATGTTCTATCCCTCGGGCCTGACCTACTTCCAGGTGCTGCGGGTGGTGCGTCTGATCAAGGCCTCGCCCATGCTGGAGGGGTTCGTCTACAAGATCTTCGGGCCGGGAAAGAAACTCGGATCGCTTATCATCTTCACCATGTGCTTGCTGATCATCAGCTCGAGCATCTCGATGCAGCTCTTCTGCTTCCTGTGCGACTTCACCAAGTTCGAGTCGTTCCCGGAGGCTTTCATGAGCATGTTCCAAATCCTCACCCAGGAGGCCTGGGTGGAGGTAATGGACGAGACGATGATACGCACCAGCAAGACGCTCACACCGCTGGTGGCCGTCTACTTTATACTTTACCATCTGTTTGTGACCCTCATCGTGCTCAGTCTTTTCGTGGCCGTCATTCTCGACAATTTGGAGCTGGACGAGGACATCAAGAAGCTAAAGCAACTGAAGTTCCGCGAGCAGAGTGCCGAGATCAAGGAAACGCTGCCATTTCGCCTACGCATCTTCGAGAAGTTCCCCGACTCCCCCCAGATGACCATCCTGCATCGTATACCCAACGACTTTATGCTGCCCAAGGTGCGTGAGAGCTTCATGAAGCACTTCGTTATCGAGCTGGAGACGGAGGACTCGCTGGTGGAGAACTGTAAGCGGCCCATGTCCGAGTGCTGGGAGTCCAATGTGGTCTTCCGCAAGCAGAAGCCCGTCCGAATTATGAACAAGACGGCCAAGGTAAGGGCCGCCGGCAGCAGTCTCCGCAAGCTAGCCATCACGCACATCATCAAGTGAGTAATCGCGGACTAAGATATGTCTCAACCTAGAGATTAGGCTGATCTTGCTCCTTCTTACTTCCAGCGACAGCAACAACCAGCGCCTGATGCTGGGCGACTCCGCCATGCTGCCCGTGGTGGGAACCAAGGGCGGCGGCGGTCTCAAGTCGCAGGGGACCATCACCCACTCGAAGCCGTGGCGCGTCGACCAAAAGAAGTAAGTAGCCGGGCACTGGGCGCGACCCGTGTGATGTGTGTCCACTACCAATCCGCAGGTTCGGTTCCCGCTCCATCCGCCGCAGCGTTCGTTCCGGCTCCATTAAGCTTAAGCAGACGTACGAGCATCTGATGGAGAACGGCGACATTGCCGCCGCTCCGCGTGCCAACTCGGGTCGTGCCAGACCGCACGACCTGGACATCAAGCTGCTCCAAGCCAAGCGTCAGCAGGCGGAGATGAGGCGCAATCAGCGAGAGGAGGATCTGCGCGAGAACCATCCATTCTTCGATACGCCGCTGTTCCTGGTGCCGCGCGAGAGCAGGTTCCGCAAGATTTGCCAGAAGATTGTCCACGCGCGCTACGATGCCCGGCTCAAGGACCCTCTGACAGGCAAAGAGCGCAAGGTCCAGTACAAAAGCCTGCAGTAAGTTTCTTCACTATTAATCCTGCCTTTGGTTAAGGAGTTCCTTTTCTGCAGCAACTTCTTGGGCCTGGTCACCTACCTGGACTGGGTGATGATCTTCGCCACTACTCTTTCCTGCATCTCGATGATGTTCGAGACGCCCAACTATCGGGTGATGGACCATCCCACCCTTCAGATTGCTGAATACGGCTTTGTGATCTTTATGAGCCTGGAACTGGCCCTCAAGATCTTGGCCGACGGCCTGTTCTTTACACCAAAGGCCTACATTAAGGACGTGGCCGCTGCCTTGGACGTCTTCATCTACGTGGTGTCCACGTCGTTCCTGTGCTGGATGCCCCTCAATATACCCACCAATTCGGCCGCCCAGCTTCTGATGATCCTGCGCTGCGTGCGCCCGCTGCGGATCTTCACGTTGGTGCCACATATGCGGAAGGTAGTCTACGAGCTGTGCCGTGGCTTCAAGGAGATCCTGCTCGTATCCACGCTGCTCATCCTGCTGATGTTCATCTTTGCCAGCTACGGCGTCCAGCTGTACGGCGGACGCCTGGCCCGTTGCAACGATCCGACGATATCGCGGCGCGCGGACTGCGTGGGTGTCTTTATGCGGCGCGTCTTTGTCACCAAGATGAAGCTGACGCCGGGCCCGGACGAGTCCTATCCGGCGATGCTGGTGCCCCGCGTCTGGGCCAATCCGCGGCGCTTTAACTTCGACAATATCGGCGACGCCATGCTGACGCTCTTCGAGGTGTTGTCCTTCAAGGGCTGGCTGGATGTGCGCGATGTCCTGATCAAGGCTGTGGGTCCGGTAAGTTGGGATCATTCTACTGGATGCTAAAAAATTAATCCGTATATTACTTATATCTCTTTGGCACAGGTGCATGCCGTGTATATTCACATTTATATTTTCTTGGGCTGCATGATTGGCCTGACTTTGTTCGTGGGCGTGGTGATTGCCAATTATTCGGAGAACAAGGGCACCGCCCTGCTGACCGTCGACCAGAGGCGGTGGTGTGACCTGAAGAAGCGTCTGAAAATTGCCCAGCCACTCCATCTGCCCCCAAGACCCGATGGACGCAAGATCCGGGCCTTCACCTACGACATTACCCAGCACATCATCTTCAAGCGGGTCATCGCGGTGGTGGTGCTGATCAATAGCATGCTGCTCTCCATAACGGTATGTAATTAATTAGAAAGAGAAAGAATGAACGAGAGAATGGTTCAAAGTACAAATATTATATGGAACAAGATGCGTAACGGGACAAATTTGTCTGCTCTCTCGAGAGATCTTGAAATAAATAGAATGCGCTTGCATGACCCATTAAGTGCGCATACAGGCAGGCATATCTAGATGCATGAAAGAGAACGCCTGTCTCTAGAACGCGGCTCTCTGTCTTTCTCTGACATGTCAAGCAACATTTTAAGAGAGCCTGGAAGCAAATTTGTTAAAAAAAAAGGATGGCGTTACGCATCTTATTTTCTTTTTGTTATTAAACGTGGCATGAATCTATGATTTAATATTTATCAAAGCCTCTGACTGCTTGATTGAAATATAATTTAAATATAAATTATAGAAATTATTACATAATTAACGAATGGAGCTAAACAATATCTACGAAAATGCATGATTTTATATATATATATATATTTAGGCACGATTACTGACAATATAACCTTTTTATTATATTTTAAAATCAACTTACATATACATAAAATATTCCCAAAGGAAAAGGGACTTATGATTTTGCAAGCACATTCGATAGGGTTACGCAAATGTGATCAGAAATAGGATTCATATCCCTGAAATATATGCGCCCCCAAGATAATTATAAATGCATAATCTTAATGAAGTTGAGAGCGTAAAATGTGGTTTAATTATATGCCTAAAATAACCACCTTGAAAAAGGTCATATTTATACTGAAGATACATTTATTTCTTAATTTTATTACGCCGCAAAAAAGTATGCTTTTGATTTTCACAAAATCTTATATTTATTGATGCATGCAAGAGCACCCGTGTACTTAGATATATTAATGTGTATATATACATATGTACATATATATCCACACACCGAAATGTACTTTTCGGCGAATAACTCAAAAAAACAACAAATTATATTTAGCAAGAAAAATGAATGTTGTGTATGAAGCTCTTAGAGCCTAGCGACTAGAGATTTTAGCGTAGAACTCGACTTGCCGTCCGGATTTTCTAGTGTCTCTCTCCATCTCTCTATCTCTATCTCTCTCTCCCGTCTCAATTTGTCTACTGCAGTGGATCAAGGGAGAGGTGCATACGGAACGCCTGGTGATCGTCAGTGCGGTATTGACCTTTGTCTTTGTGGTTGAGGTGGTGATGAAGAACATTGCCTTTACACCGCGCGGCTATTGGCAATCTAGGCGCAATCGCTATGACCTACTCGTCACCGTTGCCGGTGTGATTTGGATCATACTGCAGACCATTCTGCGGGTAAGTTGTCGATTGTCCACCATCCACCACCACCACCAACACCTTTCACATATCTGATCAATGATCTCCTGATATCTGGCAGAACGATCTGTCGTACTTCTTCGGCTTCATGGTGGTCATCCTGCGCTTCTTCACCATCACCGGCAAGCACACCACACTGAAGATGCTTATGTTGACCGTGGGCGTCTCTGTATGCAAGTCCTTCTTCATTATATTCGGCATGTTTCTGCTAGTCTTCTTCTATGCGCTGGCCGGAACGATCCTTTTCGGTGAGCTGTAGATCCCGTCCTGCCTGTCAGTGCTGCCAAACATCCTTTCTTTCGAGTAATTGCATTAAATATAGGAAGAAAAGTGTTTTTCGAGGAAAATATCGATTTTAAATATCTTTGATATATCTAATTTTTAAAATCGAAAAAATTAAAATAAAAAATCGAACATATTATTGAAAAGTAACCGGAAAATTAAATTTAATTTGTCGCTTTCTCCGATTTTATATCCGATATATCAAACGGAATATCAATAATAATAACAATAACATATCGACTCTCAAGTCAGTCTCGATATACGTTCTTATATTTTCTGCGATCCCACACATCACATCTCCCTTTTAACAATAAATAAAAACCTTACAATTAGGTAAAAGGTGCATAAAAAATATGAATGGTATATATAATAATGCGAACTAGATCCCTAATTTGTGAGAGAGAAATGCAGTTCAGGTTTCAGGATTAAAGACAGGTGAAACTCAGCTTCAGGACATAGATCTTTCCCTGATAACAAGGACATATTGGCAGCACTGATTCTAATGAATCTAGACCCCGTTCCCGATCTGCCCTTTACTGATCACTCTCGTTTCAGGAACGGTCAAGTACGGCGAAGGCATTGGGCGGCGGGCCAATTTTGGCTCCCCGGTCACCGGGGTGGCCATGCTTTTCCGCATTGTCACCGGCGAGGATTGGAACAAGATCATGCACGACTGCATGGTCCAGCCGCCGTACTGTACCCGCGGCAACAACTATTGGGAGACGGACTGCGGCAACTTCACAGCTAGCCTCATCTACTTCTGCACCTTCTACGTGATTATCACGTACATAGTGCTCAACTTGCTAGTGGGTATGTCTTCTCTTAGTTCTTAATATATCTATTTAAAAAATAGAAATTCTTTGGAATTAATCTTGAATATACAATCTCCCTTTCCGCAGCTATTATCATGGAGAACTTTTCCCTCTTCTACTCCAATGAAGAAGATGCCCTGCTGTCGTACGCGGATATACGCAACTTCCAGAACACCTGGAACATCGTGGACATCCATCAAAGGGGCGTCATTCCTGTGCGGCGGGTGAAGTTCATTCTACGGCTGCTGAAGGGCCGCCTGGAGTGCGATCCCCAGAAGGATCGCTTGCTGTTCAAGTACATGTGCTACGAGCTGGACAAGCTGCACAACGGGGAGGATGTGACCTTCCACGATGTCATAAAGTGGGTAGCCCACCGATATAATCTCTATTTAACTCCTACATTTCTTTTTTGGTTTCTCTTACAGCATGCTGAGCTACCGCTCCGTGGACATTCGCAAGGCCTTGCAGCTTGAGGAACTGCTAGCGCGTGAGGAATTTGAGTATCTTGTGGAGGAGGAGGTGGCCAAGATGACCATACGCACCTGGCTGGAGGGGTGCCTCAAAAAGATAAGGGCCCAAAATGCCAGCGTAAGTGAATGAAACATTTTTTTAAATCTAATTTTTAATACTATAATTGCAGAAGCAACAGAACTCGCTCATCGCTGGCCTAAGGGCCACCAATGAGCAGCCTGTGATGCGGCCAAACGTGCAGGAGGACAAGGCGCCGCTTGGGTCGGCGGACAAGGCAACCATTAACACGATCAGCGGTGTGGTGGCGGGCGGGTGTCCACCCACTAGCGATGCCTTCTCACCGACCTTTAGTTCCACGGAGAACGAGGAGAAGGATGGCAGCAGCAGTGCTGTGGTACTGCCCCACCCAGAGCCGGCAGTGGGAGCGGGAGTGGGACCAGGAACGGGACCAGGAGCGGGATCGGTTGGCGCACCTGTGGTGGGACGCCATGTCATGGCTGTAAGCAAGCGGGGCTACGCTCTCAACCGATCCGACTCGACGGGCAGCTCAGCGGGACGTAAATTCCTGGCGCCCACCTCCAGCGATCCGCAGCAGCGGTCAACGCTCAGTGACAAGGAGCGGTTGCACATCAGCAGCCAGCAGCGGAAGAAGAATTCGATGACCACGCTGCCGCACGCCGGGCAGTTGGGCCAGCTGGCCAAACAGCGGGCCGGGGCCGGCGGGAATGTGGGCGGCGAGGCAAACAAGTCGACCAACTTCTTTGCCCAGGTAAACAGCGAGATCGGCCAGTTCCACTATCCGACAATAAACGCAGTCGCCGCCTACGGACACGGACACGGACATGGCCATGGCCACGCCGGACACGGTCACGGCCACGGGCATGGCCATGGAGCACACGGAATCGACCTGCACCACGGCGCCCTGGGCAGCCCCTCGGCCATAATGAGCCAGCTTATCGGTGGCAGCGGGAAGCTGCTGCCGTTTAACAACCAGGCCAACGTGGTATACGAGGTGCACGACTGGTGGCAGGAGCAGGTGCTCTGCACGCAGACCAGCGACGATGAGATCTAGTCCTGGTACAGGGGACCACACCGTCCTCGGGAGCGCCTGGCATTAACATTATCAACTAGTGGCCTAGAGTTTTCTATATACCTAAGTAAATACCATATATGTAAATGTTAACAGATCGCCACGGCGATTAGCAACCATTAATTTATACATAAGTTTATTGTTTGTTAATGTGCTAGAAGAGAGTTGATGGGTCATTGTTAAACATAGCTAAAATATATTTAGATATATATTATATATTGTACATGTGTATCTGTGTGGACGCCACAACTTGCCAAATCGAAAGAATGCCAAGACAACACCCGCAGATCGTTTTGAATTAGCCAAGTTTATATCGAATATGTTATGGAAGGAGATGACTATTGAGTTGATAGCCAGACATCGACGCAGCACAAATAATATTACAAATTAACACTTCCAAACGCCCCAGTCAATGTGACCTCTTACCCTCTTGCAAAAGCGTAATAAAATCGTTCAAATTGCAGAACGTTTTAAAAAAAAAAAACAATCTCTGGGTTTTGGTCAATGAATGAATAGGTCGACGATCGTGGAACGTGAGCCCTCCGGGCCCTAACTGCGTCGCTGCGTCGCGGTGCGCCGATAAGACGGGCTTATGCAAGCCCGTGCCAGGCTTACGGAACGAACGCGTGCCACGAGCGGGCCAGCGCATCCGTTGTGGGGGCGGTGGAATGCATATTCCCGCACAGACTTAAATACGCCCCTAGCCGAAGCGCCAGGTTCAGTTACCAAAGGGTGCTGCGCGAGTTTCGACAGTCACCAAGATGCAGCTGCTCGTCGTCTGCCTTCTGGCGGCCACCACGGCTGCCTTCACCATGTTTGGTCCACACATTCGCATTGCGCCGGGCCAGCAGCCCAACGAGATCGTGCTCCACTTCCGCAACCCCTGCAGCAACAAGACCAGCACCACCACCCTAAAGCCTCCGCCGCCTCCGTGTCCTGCACATCCTACGACACCGGCCTGTGAGCACCGAATCACTAGTCCGGTCCCCACAAAGCCGCACTGTTCGCACGACACCACCACGCCACATAGCTGCGGACACGAAACCACCACGAAGAGTCCAACCACGCCAGCTACAACGTTCCTCACAACAATACAAACAACATTCAAGACAACAGAGGAAACAACTACTCCGAAGCCGACAGAGCGAACAACTGCTAAGCCAACTACTCTGAAGCCAACAGAGGGAACAACTGCTAAGCCAACAGAGGGAACAACTGCTAAGCCAACAGAGGGAACAACTGCTAAGCCAACTACTCTGAAGCCGACAGAGGGAACAACTGCTAAGCCAACTACTCTGAAGCCGACAGAGGGAACAACTGCTAAGCCAACTACTCTGAAGCCAACAGAGGGAACAACTGCTAAGCCAACTACTCTGAAGCCAGAGGGAACAACTGCTAAGCCAACTACTCTGAAGCCAACAGAGGGAACAACTGCTAAGCCAACTACTCTGAAGCCAACAGAGGGAACAACTGCTAAGCCGACAGAGGGAACAACTGCTAAGCCAACTACTCCGAAGCCAACAGAGGGAACAACTGCTAAGCCAACTACTCTGAAGCCAACAGAGGGAACAACTGCTAAGCCGACAGAGGGAACAACTGCTAAGCCAACTACTCTGAAGCCAACAGAGGGAACAACTGCTAAGCCAACTACTCTGAAGCCAACAGAGGGAACAACTGCTAAGCCAACTACTCTGAAGCCAACAGAGGGAACAACTGCTAAGCCAACTACTCTGAAGCCAACAGAGGGAACAACTGCTAAGCCAACTACTCTGAAGCCAACAGAGGGAACAACTGCTAAGCCAACTACTCTGAAGCCAACAGAGGGAACAACTGCTAAGCCAACAGAGGGAACAACTGCTAAGCCAACTACTCTGAAGCCAACAGAGGGAACAACTGCTAAGCCAACTACTCTGAAGCC
>VNJM01002091.1:0-14579 GCA_008042475.1 Drosophila kanapiae | reverse complement strand
TTTTTTTTCTTTTTTTTTTGGTATCCATATTTTTGGACATTGGTGCACTACGGTCAGTACACTCAAGTGGACCTTGCGACACCAAGCACGTGCTTGTTAGGGTTAGGTGTTAGTGGGCGAGGTTTGCGAGGAAATTAACTACATATTTACTAAGTTTGATACGATTAAAGTTCTTAGTTTGGGAAGGCTGTCTACATTTGAGGTTATTGGGTACTATATTATATAGGTATTTAGCACATAAAACTCTAAAGGGTTCATACATTTCATAAGATGATCTACAGTGGCGCAAGACTAAAAGTAAATAGGATCTAGTATATCAACTCAGTACGTGGAAATTTAGCAGACCTATCAGGTCAGAACTCTCCACGTCACCACGGATTAAGTTATAGATGAAGGTAATACCTAGCATAGTTCTACGGTTGGCTAAAGATGGTAGGTTAATTAGCAGAAGTCTACTTGTATAAGAGGGCAACCTTCGGTCTGAGTTTCAGTTAAAATCACGTAGAGCGAAAAGTAAAAAGATCTTTTGAAATGATTCGATGCGTTTTCTGTGCACCTCATATTGTGGATTCCAAACGCAGGATCCATACTCTAAGATAGGACGAACTAATGAAGTATATAAAGATTTGGTAACATCGAATTCCTTCGAGCACTACTTACGAAATCCAAGCACACCTCTGGCTTTATTCACCATGCACGAAATATGATCTATAAAGTCAGGTTTAGGTACCCCGGAGTACATTAGATAATCTGTTTTTAAATAGGACTTTCTGAGTCAAATGGCTCCCGTGCGGGACCCAAGAACAAGAAACCCCTTCCTAACAAGAAGGGAGTGATTAACTGAGTCAAATGCTTTATTGAAATCAGTATAAATTACATCAGACTGAAAGTTCTGTTGAAAGCCCTTAATTATAAATGAAGTGAGCTCCGAAATATTGGTTGTTTTTGACCTTCGTCTAATAAATCCATGTTGAGATGGAGAAAAGATTGATCAAAAAAGATGCTGCAAATGGGGAGTGATTGATTTTTCAAAGAGTTTTGGGATGGCTGACAACTTACAGATTCCTCTTTAATTGTTTTGCTACATTTTTTGTGGAGAGGAATTATTAAATGATTCCATCCAAATAAGGGGAAAGTGGGAGCTTCTAACGATAAGGTAAAAAATTTTTGAATGGGATAGCACAAGGCCTCGGCACAGTACCTAATCACACAGCCTGGTATTCAATCGGGACCTGGCGCATAAACTGGCTCTTTGAAGATCCAAAAGAAGACAGCTTTCGTTTAAAGTAGGACGTAAGATAAGGTTTGATTTGGACATTCTGTAAGAATAGGTTTGGCTTGAAATGACTGACGAAGAATAAGTAGTTTGAAAAAACTGAGCAAAAAGATCGGCGATTGATCATTGTCTGCTGTCATATTTTCAAATGATAGCAAGGAAAGGTGTGTAATAGGTTTACGTTTAGTGTGGACAAAACTATAAAGCTGTTTCGGGTCCTGCGAGAACTGTACCCTGCAACGAGTTAGATAGTTTGTATAACAATAAACGTTTAGCACGGGAAAATTAGACTGAGCCGCTAAATAGCGACATAAGACAGATTGATAACCGGTATGTCTAAATTTAGAGTAGAGATAGGATTTTATGTTTTTTAGGCGAGTCAGCTCTTTATTAAACCAAGGAGGCTTGTTTGAGATTGACGGAAAGTATAAAGGAAAACAGCCGTTAAAAAAGGAATTCATAGCATTGTAAAAAATATCCATGGCGTAAGCCATGTCAGTGCACATATAGAGACATCGGACCAATTAAAATCTGAAATAAAATTGTTCAGCCTTCCAAAGTCCTCCCTGCGAAAGCAGTGGACCTTTTTGGGCGGACGATCAGACCTACCCTCCAAAGAATTCCAAATATCGATAGTCACATCGAAAGTAGGATGATATGGATCTTCGGGCAGTGTCAGTGCGATACCTTGACCAAACTGACTCTTGCCGGGTCAGAGACAAAGCAGAGATCAAGCAAGCGATCTAAAGAACTTCGTACATGGTTGACTTGAGACAGCGAAATGTCGAACAAGCCATTAATAAAGTCATTTTGTGCGGTAGTAAAAAGAGTATTTGAAGATTTTGTAGCAGACCAGGAATGTTAAAATCACATAGATTTATTTAATGGTCTCTATCCGAAAGTCTATGGGAGACCGTTTGGATAGCGGAAAAATGGTACCTTTAACAGGTAGCTTTAATTCAACATCGTTGCATTCTTCAAAAACAAAAATTCCGACTTGAGTGTGGAGTTCACCGCTATGAGGACACCACTACTTCAGCGGATAGGTGGACCCAGGCTGTATAAAGTTTACACAGCTGGACAAACTTTGGAGCTAAGGATCTCCGGCTTTAACAAGGTTTCTGTGAACACAATAACCTGGGATGCAAACGAAAGGCTATCAGAATACAATTTGGGGAGCTTACTGCGTAAGCCTCTAGAGTTTGTGGAAGACGTAGAGGGCACAATGGTCTGGTGTGGCCTAGGAAGACTTATTCCTATATGGCGCCTTTCTTTTTATTTGCTTCGAACTCCTTAACAACAACATACTTTGGCCAAAAGCTATCAGAGCATATTGTCGTTAAAGACATTTATTTTGAAATGAAATATTCCTAGCATAAGAAAATTTAAATTTTTATCGCAAACCAATGTTTTTTGACATGTCATCGACCGTCCGGATCGTACCAATGCACTTGGCGTGCACAATGTTATTGCAAAGCCATATAGTAGAACAACGATAGTAAGATCGCCAATAGCAAATGGCTTCTTGCATTATTCGTTAAAACAGACAGTCTCACAGACATTCTAGCTAATTACCACTGTACCTTTATTACGTTGATTGTGGTGGGAGAGAGAGAGAGAAAGCAAGAGAGCGGCTTCGTGCAGTGAGAAGGAGAGCGTGGGCGGCTAGATGCTATCGCGGCGTCGCAATCAACGGCTAAACAAAAAAAGAACAAAAAGAAATGCAAAAGGAACAAAGGCAGCGCAAGTAAATTGTGAAATTAAATGCACAATTAAATACACAACACTGAAAATCTGCATGCACACGTATTTAATAAATTCAAAATAGATAATTTTGCAAAAAATCGACAGAGAAAAAAAAACACAAGACCGTTCACTTTAAAAGAAAATAGACGAATGAAGTTAAGTTATGTACTTATGTCAATTTCCTAGTTAAATTTCCTTTTCCGCTTACGGTTAGATCTTGACAATGTACAGACGCGGTATGAACCTAACCTATAATATTAAAAACTTGTTTTTATTCATTATTGTCAATAGAAGACGAATGCAAGGAGAGACTATAACGATAGAGTCGAGAGAAACACTTATTATATGACTATATCAAACAAAGCCAGAAGCTTGTTAGAATTTATAAAGCGCTGTTCTAAGGAGTTTGACGACCATTAAACGGCAAAATAATTGTACGTGTCTCTCGTTCGTTTATCATTAAAGATGTAAAAGACGTTTCAAAAACAATTTCTTTTCCTTTCACTTTCGTGTACTATGTGATAAATATAATAAATTTTACCACGTCTTGTCATTTGAATGTTAAATTTTAGTTAAAAATAATAACTTCTTATCTGTCCTGTTATTTTGTTATCTAGTAATCTGTATGTGGGTATTAAATATCATTTTATGTGAGCAGATGCCAATATGCATATGTATATTCAAATGTTTCTAGGAACATTTGCCAATGTGTTGCGTTTTCATATATTCGATTTTCATGAATTATTAAGGCGGAAGTGGACTTGACCAAGTTTTTTTTCACACGAACGGACAGAAGACAATCTACTCGTCTGATGAAGATGAACAAGAATATATATTCTTGTACTTTGCAAGACAACACTAACTAATGAATAATTGCCCATTCAGACAGTGTCGGAAGTTAACTACCATTTCACCAATAGCATTCCCTTTTTCCAAGAGTTGAAACTTATTCAATGATGTGTTGGTATGTATGACGGCGAAGCATTTCCGTATAGACAAATTTTTTCTTTCTCACTGCAAATTTTTTTGGGAAACATATTGCAGTTATTGGAAGTTGCTGACTACTTCGGAAGCCGGACTACAATACAAGAGCCGTCGACGCTGCATTGACACTGCAACCATGCTGCCACTCAGCTGCGCCGTCGACTTAAGCTCAAAAATAAGACATCTAACTTATGTACATATGTCCCAAAATTCATATGTACTTTTAGTCATTAACGTTATCGATACAAAGCAGATATAAAACAAATATTTTTTTTGACAACTTAAAAAGTAGAAACTGTAAAATTTAGATTCTTTCGAAAAAGAACCAACGAATAACAAAAAATTCGCAAAATTGTTTCTTCTGTATTGCGTCGAAAATGTAGTGTGTATAATTTTAATATTCTTATATGTTAGTAATAAAATAATAAATAAGAAAGAAAATAGCAGCCATTTCTTGTAAAATGGCATATGAAAAATAACTGGTTAACTCAAAAAATATAAGATTAAATTAGTTTCTATAACCCTACATTTTTGAAACTGAAGCGCAGCATTTATCAGCTTTGTTGAGGGAGCTGTAAATCTCTCTATCCGCTGTCGATAAGACCAGCACTAAAATATAATAGCAACAGCACTACAGTTCTCAAAAAATAAGTGCTCGCTACAACACCACATTGTTTAGTTACGTCGTGACATAAACATTAACTAACAAAGAAAACTCCAAATTGTCCTTGTGTCTAAAGGAATTTAATCGCGAAGCATCTCTTTTACGTCTATGCTATGAAAGACATTTATATATGCTTTAAACGTGTAATTAAAACAACACCAGCTTATGCGACACAGACTACTCCATGCATTTATTATTACGAGAGATATCAAAAGCTGGCTAAACTTTCTTGATGTTGAGTGTGTTGCATAAACAGTTCTTATTTTGACCTTGCTGTGTGTGAACACCTGCTTGTTTGAATTGCAATAATAGATTTTAATAGTATTTTTTTGTAATCAATGAAATGTTAAAAAATTTAGTTACTGTAAAGAGTATACCAAAAAGAGAAGGAAACATTAAAAGTTGTACTTCTGCAAAGCTCAGGCTCGACACACTTGCCTTTTATATCTTTGTAAAGGTTATTATAATGTTTCCATGATAATTGGAACGCTGTGGAAGAGGTACCTCGAAGCCAATAATGTATCTACAATTTCAATCGGCGTCACCAGCCTTCAGTTTTAGTTTTTGGCTTATCGGGCTAACATTTTCAGAATAGTCTTATTTATTTTGCAAGTATATGACGGTATGTTGCGGTAACTATGTGCGGTACAATGTATATATCCTTTTTTTATATTATTATAAAAACAGATTTTAATTTCATGCAAATTCTACTACTATATCATATAGCTTCAATCGGACGAAATTGGCATATTGTTGCATATGTTAAGCTCGATTTGCTTCCTTTTTTTCATTTAGCATTGATTTCATTTTTATGTTTTTATATACATTGCAAACTTTTATATATGAGAAAACAGTAAGGTGCATTTTCAATTTTAATTTCACGAGCCGAAAATTTCGGACTAGTTCATTTTTCTTGAGTTCTTTTAATGGCTTATGGGGCAAATTTAATGTCAATGTCATTATCAGTTATATATTGCCCTTGTGTTTTCCGAACAAAAAAGTGTTTTTTTTTTTAGATTTTTACAATGTCAGATTTAATTGAGCAGAAATGTGACATCAAATGTTGTTTGCGGAATAAAATTTCGACTGCGCGAATGAAAGCGCTTAATTTTTAAAGTCGTTAATGTGTGTGAAAAAAATGCTTTCTGACTATCAGGACAAGCTCAAATTTATAATTACAGGAGATAAGTTTTGGATTTTTGCTTACGATCCTGAAACAACCGACCAAGCACGTCAAAGTCATTCAAACTTCAAGGTCATGATGACAGTTTTTTTTTTTTCTATTTTTAGTGTGGATAAGGAATATTATTTGAGCATTATGCGTCGTTTTCGTTAAGCAATTCGCCTAAAAGATCAGAATCATGGGCTAAGATTTCTTGGTTTTTTTCACCTCGATAATGCACCGTCTCACACAGCACTCCCAGTGTTAACTCTGGATATCCCCAAAACTCAAGAGACCATTGCGGGGAACGCGTTTCAAGTCGATTAAGGAGATAAAAGCTATACCGGAAAGGGACTATTTGGCATGTTTCCAGGATTGAAAAACGTTGTATTTTATCTAAAGGGGACTATTTTGAACAGAATAAAATTGATTTAGAAGAATAAATAAAGATTTTTAATTTAACAAATTAACCTTACTATTTGCTTTTTAAATTAACTTAATTTAACCACTATTGTCTTAATCTACTTTTATTCAGTTAGATGAATTTGAGACACGGAAGCAAAAAAATATCGATAGAAAATGTGTGGACTGGCTTTTTTTTCTCAATTTCATTTTTAATTCTATACTGTGATGGCCACGGAAGACTTATTGAACCACCAAGTAGAGCGTCGGCATGGCGTTATGGATTTCAGACACCACCAGACTATAATGATCATGAATTATACTGTGGCGGGTTTACCCGCCAGTGGAAGCAAAATAGGGGTAAATGTGGCGAATGCGGAGACCCATGGGACCTTCCGGAGCCACGTCCTCATGAAAGCGGTGGCCAGTGGGGGCAAGGCATAATCGTGAGAAGTTATTTCCCTGGGTCCGAAATTACGATACGTGTCGAATTAACGGCTAGTCATATGGGGTAAGGAATAATAATTTTTGGCTGTATTCAAAAAGAAAAACCTATTTTTATTACAGATATTTTGAGTTTCGGTTATGTCCAAAGCCAAAGGCTAAACAGTCTTGCCTGGATCGAAATATATTGCCCATAATAGGAGGTTTTCCTTCTCAGCCAAGTCCAGCCGATTTGCGATTTCGATTTTATCCCAGAAACGGAAGTCGCATTTATGAAATAAAAGCACGTCTACCAGGTAAAATTTATTCTGCCACAAATATTTTTTAATATACTTAACCAACTTTCTTTTCAGACTTAACATGTGACAATTGCGTCTTGCAATGGCGTTACTTTGCCGGTAATAACTGGGGAATTTGCGACAATGGCAATGGTGCAGTTGGTTGTGGTCCACAGGAAGAATTTCGTTCGTGTTCTGATATAACATTATCTCTAGATTCGCCTATTCGCCCAAAGCTACCTTTATTCACTAGGCCTACTCAATCTACTAAAATATCAACAACTGAATGTGTGGCCGATAAATCCGTTGTTAAATCATTAAAATATTGGTTTTTGATATCCATCATTTTAGCAATAATTCTTTCCGCTTTGGGAATTTGGTACAAGTTTGAAAAGCTAAAACAATTTCTTTCTAAAAAAGGTATTGTTAAAGAAACAATACAATTTTCTGCACACACATCAATATGTGATTTAAATAAAAAAGCTTTTGATCTCAGCACAGATAAAATTAATAATCCTCCCATTCCCCCTCCTAGAGCAAAAAAATTAAGAAACGTAGTTAAAATTCAGGTTGATGAGTCAACCTCAGCTTAAAGTAAACATGATTAGATTTTCTATGATACAAATGCTTATATGCTCTAGTTATATGCTAGATTTGTACATACTAACTATTTGGGCTGATTTAGCAAGTCATTTTAATTTTTTAAAATATCATTTTTCATTTTTATATGTGGATTCATAAATTACAACTCGTTTTCTTTATTATATTATTTATTTATTATTATTAACTTAATAAAAAAAAACATTTATAATATATATGTTTCCTTGTATTTTAATAACCCCATAAATTATATATATTTTTGAGCACCATCACCTGACGAGTCGATCTAGCCATGACCGCCTGTCCGTTTCTATGGACTGCCAGGTTGTTTCCGTATATCTCTGAAAAGGGCTGTACAGGAGCATCTTCGATCGTGCAGCTTCTACTGAAGTCACAGTGTGGCGTTGACAGTTTGCTAGCATGAGTTTATGCAGCTGAGCTGTCTTTTTGCTTTTTATGGTAGGCCATGTTTGTCGCGAAATACGACAGTGTCCAATATTCTGTCAATCCATGTTAAAGCCATGCAGACCGACATCAGTCTTGTTTTCTTTTATTTCTAATTCAGCAACCGTGCCTCCGACCACCCAATGGTCCTGGACTAGGACTACTTCAGCTCCATTTCCAGCCAAACGGAGCAGGAGTGCAGTGGATGCCGCTTTACTGTGGTGGAGGTTTATTTGCAGTAGTCGCAACGACATCTACATCAACACCTCCCACCACCGGAGGTTAGCCTCGTCGCCATCGCTGAGGTCGTCGTCCATATTCTCCATTCTCTGGATTCTGCAGTTCGCCAGCTATGTCCTGCACGTCTGTGTGGTTCGTGCTCCTGAACTTTTACGAGCTCCCAGTACAATGCGACTACCTTTGACCTCGCGTCATCCCACGCCACAACTTTAACGCTGCCCTAGTACTAGCCAGCGTTCGCACATACAGGAAAGGGGTCTGATTGCAAGAGCTCTAGGTCCTTTAGTAGAAGTTCGCCCTCGAATATTCCTAGGAATTTTGAGGGTTCCCCCGTCGACTACCGATGGCTGGGTCTTCGACCTGTTCGCCAAAGTGGCCTCCGTAGAGCGCTGTAACTTGTAACTTCCTAGCGGTAGTTCGCTTTTCCGCATGCGTGTAGTGTTTTTTATGCTTGTAGCATTCGTGTTTGGGTGGACTGCCTTGGCTGCAACACCCGCAAGAGCTTGCGCATACGCCTTACTTAAAGTGGCTTTAGCTACCGGCTGACGTCTGCCCAACATCCTAAGTGTGGGGTTGGGTCGTTTCGGTATTGCCCGGCACACGTGCTTGAGCTTTGGAGCCTACGCTACCTCGGCATTTTAGCAGAAACCTTTTAATTTTTATGCTTCGGGTGACACGAAAAATACCCGCTGGTTGTCTGAACAATCGATGAATGTTTAATGGATTCGGTCTGGCTTCCACCACCTGCCGGTTAACAGGTAACCTCCAAAGAGACCGTTTGCTATCCGCAACCTGCGACATTCTCGGAGCCGCAGCCGCACAAGAGCTTTGGTCGCGCTAATTTCTCTTAACTTTAATCAGTCAGTCTTGTCCCAAAAAAGCTCCTGCGCCATCCTAACAAGGATCGCTAAGCCAAGCGTTACAAATATACGCCGCCAAAGATTCTACTTATGGTGGGTTAACCAAAGCTGATCTTAACTAAGCTTGGCTCGGCTATTGCTTCAACTCCTTAGCATGGTAACTTCCGACCGAATGTCCTTCAACTCGGATCCTAGCTTTATAGTAAGCTGGGCCTAGTTTAAAGGTACCTCCAAATCTATATGATTTTTCTCTCGATCGCGATCTTAAAGTTTCCTTAATTCTTCTCTCAGCCATGATTCGAAACAACTCTAAGCCATCCGTCTTGAAAAATCTTTGTAACGTGCAACGTTTATAGTGCACCATGTTGAACCAAGATCTGCATTCGCGGGGCACGCTTTAGTATCCGGCTCCAGCTCGTCGGCTTTGTGTGTTGTCCAGATCTGGTAGCGGTTTATTATTATTAAACAAGAAAATTGAGCGAGCTTGCGACGTCATACGAAAAGTCGCAGATCTAGTAGAATAACCAGGAAAATGCAAACTAATTTCGGAAGAAAAGATTTAAGTGGAGTCAAAGTAGGAGGGAAATGTTCGGTTAATGGGACGTAGATGTAGTTACGCCGCTTATTACCCGCCCAACCCTTTTGATTTTATCCCTTTTGTTACTCTTACGACTGCATAATCAGCTGCAGAGTTCAAGTTAAATAATCTACTCCATGATTTCGATAGTATTTATTTTAATAATATAAATTAAATACTAAGAACAGATTTGCAGTATGAACTACTCTCCCCTTTTCACCTCTCATAATATTCTTATTGGATATTACGTGAATTACAGGAAAAATAATTAAGATTTGTTTTGAGTATTTCGTAGGGAGAAGTAGCTATAATTAGTATGAATGCCTGGTGTGAAATGTTCATAATTCTTAATAATCCATCGAATTCGTAGTAAACGTTTGCGAAATTTCATTGTGCTTGTTTCTTAATTTAGTTTTAATTAATATTTTGTAATTTATCAATTCATTATAGTTGTGTTATTATTTAACCTATTTTTTGTCAATTCCTCCGAGGAATAATTTCTTTTAACCTAATTTCTAATTTAAATTCGTTTGAACTGATATACATATGTCGCAGATTATTTTGAATATTCAATTATAACGATTATTTGTTGTTTTATTTCTAACTGTTTCTCCATTCTTTCGTGCGAGGCAGATAGACATAATTCTGTCAACGTAGTTTGGGCGTGGGCATGAGTGAGACAGATAGTGTTGTTGATAGTGTAGTGGCTGTAGCTCACTCTGTATCATTCCACCGACGAAAGATCGATCTCCCGAGCGGTGGCTTTAAAAGAATAACGACTTAGGTTCGGTTAGGGTTAATTAAATAAATTCCATTAAATCATTTGCAGCCGCTAAAAACATTCGTATTTACCTATATAATGTTTATTTCTAAAACTATCTAAATTAACTACAGCATTTATATTTTCGCTTTATAATTTAATTCAATATTTCATATATTTTTCCCAACCGATTTCTCTCGGTGAAGTTGCATAATTCTGCGTTCATAGGTATTCGGTGCCCAATCTTGCACTATGTTTGTGTTTGGCCAATATTTACAAAATCATAATAATGTCCGATTAAACTCTCGGCTTAGTCAATACTTATTCTCTACGTTCACATACGGATTCTCCTCAACCTCATTTTTTCATTAACAAATTCGCACGTGCAAGAAATCGGCCCTAATATCGTTTTTTGGCCACGGCGGCTTGACAAAAATAAAAGCTTTCTCACTGCGCTCGAATAGCTAGCGATGCTGGCAGTGGCTACATTTGGGTGCCGGCTAATAAGTCGTGGCTGAACGCTGACTAAAAGGGGTGCTCCGCTGGACGCAATCTTAGTGGTGCTCCGCTGAACACTGTGGAAATCTGCGCGTGCCTGAGCTTAACTGCTTCCGGGTGCACAGTGCGAATCCGTCAATCTTGCGTCGTTTGCCGGATTCGTCCCACAACGTCCGTGCATAGCAGCTCTTACCGGCGCTGTATATATAGTATAGTATAATGCGACTCTCCAATCCAGGTGAAAAAATATACTTATGCGAAACGAACGGCGTGAGAATTACCCCTAATTATAGAAAAGCTATAACCTAGGCAACTGGCCAATGCAAACGAAAACATCCAAAGCGCTCCTCAGGAAAATTTTAGAACACCAAATTAAACAGCACTTGACTTCATCGAATGTGCCAAGACTTTAAAAGAAAAGAAGCGTGTAAGCCGAGCTTTTGATTGCGACCCTCCTGCAGCTTGTCTAATGCAGCTGCAGTCGATGACCACTACTTGGAAACGCAAAGTTGAGTACCTATGTACTTCCAGTGCATACTTTTAGGCATAAGCTAATATACGAGCAAAACCTAACAATATGTAAACGCCAAAAGCTTGCGGCGCCGTTACATTTTATAACAGATGGAGGGCTCTTAACAACTAGTAATTCGAGCCAGATAAAAAAAATAGATGGCTGAATACCATAAAATAGGTCGATGTTTCTAAGCTTGAACGAACACCAGTTCGCAATTCACTAACAGTTATACTAAGCTTCTCGATCCAGTTCTTTTGCAGCAATCTCCGAATGATTTACTTTTTCGGATGCATTTGCCTAAGGGACATAAATTTTATAACAATTAAGAAAATTCTAAACATTTTCGGATTTACTTTGAGATCCATCGTCAAAATTGATTGCTTTCGTAAAGACAAAGGTGTAAAGGAGAATATATTCTTTATGCTGCGCCAGCACTTTACCGCCGCTGTTTTTACCTCCACAGGTTCGTGAATCCAGTAGATGAGAACGAGGCAACGCGGGTGATGATCACTGTAAGAGACGACTTATTACAGTAAAGAAGAAAAACCACAACAGTAGTGGAACATAGGTGTCAACAGCAACAATGGGCCAATGTCACATTTTCTACAAGGCCTTCATCCTGTGAAAGCATCATTTTGCAGGGCTTCTATCTGGAACACAAGTCGTCTCACAAATACCTTGGCGTACGACAATGGTGAAACACTCTGTTCTGGCTCGCACCGAGAAACAAATTGTCCTTGCATAGTAAAGTGGCCATTTACAAGGGAATAATAAGCCACATCTGGAAGTACGCTTGCAGGGCTTCTATCTGGAACACAAGTCGTCTCACAAATACCTTGGCGTACGACAATGGTGAAACACTCTGTTCTGGCTCGCACCGAGAAACAAATTGTCCTTGCATAGTAAAGTGGCCATTTACAAGGGAATAATAAGCCACATCTGGAAGTACGCTTTCCAGATATATGGTCTTGCAGCAAAAAGCAACATTAATAAAATTAGGGTAGCCCAAGCAAATACACCCGCAGAGGTGGAACGGCTTCAAGCTACAGCCAATGTTAGATTTTAGAAAATATAGTTTATAAAATGAGTAAATATCCTCACTGATTCGTTCACACTAAGGCGGATGAGACGGTTGTTTTGTGGAAAAAAAAAAAATTATAAAATATAAAATTGAGTGATCCATTATAAGCATCTTCACCAATCGTGTGCGGGTGCAGCCCGCGAGCTCTATTTTTAGTCACTGCTAAGCAGTGACCGTTTCTTATCGCGAAATCGGTAAAAAGACAACAAAGCGCTAGCTGTGTATTGCTTGCCCCTCGCCCCGCGCGCTGCGCCAGCGAGAGGTGGTTATGGATAAGTCATCTGCTCTACCGCAACCTAGTAATAGGTGCGTTAAGTTTGAGGAGATGAGAAATGTAGCTGGTGCAGACCCTGGAGAAATACGTTCCCAACTTCGCACCAGCTGTGCTGATTTATCAGCTTTTCCAGCTGGCTTGCCAGTACATCCACCGTTCACCGCCTCGATGGTGACCATCAGCAGCAACACCACTACCAGCGTAACCTGCACTATTTCGAACGCCCAAGCTAGCTTGGCCTGCACTTCTACATACACTGGGACTGCAACCGTGGCGGCCAGCATATGTTCAACGATGTCGGATGTGTACACCCTGCCGACAGTACTGGCAACTAAAGCCAAATGTTCCTTTCAGTCCCATGATCGGATCGTCAATAGGAAGCGTAAAGGCGGGATCCAGTCGTCTTTACCTGCCCCCACTCCCTCTCCGCCTCGTAAAGCTAAGCGGCAGTCCAGTGTGCCGGCATCTACATCCGTCGCAGCGGCGTTGGCTAACAATCGATTTGCGAGTTTGGCTGCTGAAATGGAAAGAATGGAGCAAGACCTGTCCGATGCTGATGCAGACTCCGACAATGATGAATCAGCTGCCCGCTATCTACGAAACCTCCAGCCATATGTGTACCTAGCGTAAGCGACCCGCTCACTTTGGAGCATGCCTTAAATCAAAGCATTGGCAGCACCATGTATAACATTCGTACCTCCAGGTCGGGTGTGTCAAGAATTTATACGGCTAACTCTGATGCATTTCGAGCAGTGGTGAAACAACTAACGACACTAAACTGCCAATTTTGGCACCACCAACTTAAAGAAGATAAACCCTTCAGAGTGGTGCTGAAAGGTGTTCACGCTAATGTTCCGAAATCGCTGATAGAGCAAGCGTTTAGTGACCATGGCTTTGAGGTCCTTAATAGCTACTGTCCCAAAAAGCCCGACTGGAAGAATATTAAGGTTAATGAGGATGATAATGAGGCCACAATAAATTATAAAACTAGGCAAAATTTATTTTATATCAACCTTAAGCAAGGCCCAAAAGTTGCTGAGGCCATTAAAATAACGCAACTTGGCAAATATAGAGTCACTGTTGAGCGTGCTTCCCGCAGGAAGGATATACTGCAATGTCAAAGATGTCAAATTTTCGGGCACTCTAAGAACTATTGCGTCCAGGACCCTGTCTGTGGTAAATGCAGTGGTCCTCATGTGACTGGCTCTGTTCTCTGCACAAGCGATATTTGTGTCTGCGTAAACTGTGGCGGTGACCATGCCTCGTCAGATAAAAGCTGCCCCGTCAGAGTAGAAAAAAATAAGAAGCTGAAACCGAGACCAAGACTCCCGCCTGCTGTTAATCCTGCCTCAAATAAGCCCACTAGTCCCCCCTCCCGTGGATTTATACCAGCTGAGGCTTTACGAACACACATTTCCTATGCTGATGTTGCTCGATCCAACTCGATTCAAGGGAGATATAAGGCTCCAATTCATAGTGAGGTAAGCTCTCTTTCTAGCCTTAACGTAGACAAATTCACGGCACTAGACAATTCAATTCGTGCCATAAATATTAGAATGGACGAACTGTTCAAGCTGGTACAAGAAACTATAGAGGCCAACAAGGCTTTCAGAGAACTGGTCCAGGTTCTCATTTCACGGATGCCGAAATGACTGAACCAATACTAAAAATCGGATTGTGGAACGCTCGTGGTTTGATCAAAGGCTCTGAAGAGCTTAGATTATTCCTCAGCACTAACAACATAGATATTATGCTTATCACGGAAACACTCATGC